>JAJSOM010000011.1:0-176169 GCA_023052935.1 Piezodorus guildinii
TCTTTTATTTCGTTACGTTGTATGTGTACTATTTTAAGTTAATTAAAATGGCATATTCTAATTTTAAACATAACCGAATAGTCCGTTTTTGTAATAGTTGAACGTTTATGCTACTGTGGCTAGTCGGACGAAGCCACAGTCGCTATGCCAAAGTTTTCTTATTTAGCTGTAATTATGGTGGGAATCTTTAAAGAGTACCTTCCATCGCACAGGCACCATGTTTTACGTCCTCTCCGAAGGACGGCATAACCATTGATTTTTACGAACTTTAAAAAATCCTAGGGTCATCATTCGGGTTCGTTTATTTATTTAACGTCACTTTATGCTGCTATGGCTAATCGGATGATGCAGTGGGAGCTCTAAATTTTACCTTTCCAGGTTTTATTAGAACCAGGGATTGTTTTATTAGAATAGGGATCTTTAACGAGTACCTGACGTCGCACAGGCTCGGGACCACGTTTTAACATCTCCCCTCCCCCCTCCCCCCGAAGGACGGCATAACTAAGAACTTTTTTCTCCCATTAAAAAACCCTAGGACCACCTGCGGGTTTGAACTCGGGACCTGTAGCATGGCGGTAAAAAGCCTCCTATGCTAAAGGTCCCGAGTTAAACACCTTCATACCTAAAGGTAACCCCGATCATCCAGGTTTGAAGCGTACTCGTTAAAAAGTCTTATCCTAATTAAACCTGGATAGGCAAAATTTAGGACTCCCACTGTAGCATCGTCCGATTAGCCATAGTAGCATAAAGTAACGTTAAATGAATAAACTAAGGAAAACATTAAAAATAAATCTCTATTTTTCCTCCCATGCCAAAGGTCACGGGGTCAAACCGTAACTAAGGATTTTTTACTCCCATTAAAAAATCCTAGGACCACCTGCGGGTTTGACCCCGTGACCTTTGGCATATTAATATTAATAATTTTGATCTTTTAAATTATGTTAATATATACATATATATGAATTTTCACGTAGTAAATCTTAAAAGGTTTTAATAAATCAATGTAATAAACAATTATCCAATTATCAATGTAATAACTATTCAGGTTTTATCAGGATAGGGATCTTTAACGAGTACCTGACATCGCACAGGCTCGGGACCACCTTTTAACGTCCCCTCCGAAGGACCGCGTAACTAAGGATTTTTTACTCCCATTAAAAAATCCTAGGACCACCTGCGGGTTTGAACTCGGGACCTGTAGCATGGGAGGAAAAATAGAGATTTATTTTTAATGTTTTCCTTAGTTTATTCATTTAATGTTACTTTATGCTACTATGGCTAATCGGACGATGCTACAGTGGGAGTCCTAAATTTTGCCTATCCAGGTTTAATTAGGATAAGACTTTTTAACGAGTACGCTTCAAACCTGGATGATCGGGGTTACCTTTAGGTATGAAGGTGTTTAACTCGGGACCTTTAGCATAGGAGGCTTTTTACCGCCATGTTACAGGTCCCTAGTTCAAACCCGCAGGTGGTCCTAGGATTTTTTAATGGGAGTAAAAAATCCTTAGTTACGCCGTCCTTCGGAGGGGACGTTAAAAGGTGGTCCCGAGCCTGTGCGATGTCAGGTACTCGTTAAAGATCCCTATCCTGATAAAACCTGGATAGTTATTACATTGATAATTGGATAATTGTTTATTACATTGATTTATTAAAACCTTTTAAGATTTACTACGTGAAAATTCATATATATGTATATATTAACATAATTTAAAAGATCAAAATTATTAATATTTTACAAGTCTCCAGTAGTACCTTATTCTCAAAAACCATAAGGCGTGTTTCATCCTTCAAAGTATGCGACCATGTTTCACATCCAAATAGAAGCGTCGAGATGATAATAGTTTCATAAATTCTTTTTTTTTTTTTTAGATAGATTTATTGCTATTTACAACTGTATAATGATATACATCTAGTAAATGAGATACAAGATAAAAATGGCATGGATTCACATGTGAGGATACTACCCATTGGCAGCTCCCCAAAGACTATGTTAAACTAGAAGGTCTCGTGGCCATCTTCTTTTCAGACGCCTCGGAGGATTATCGGGGATTGTAGAGGAAGCAAGGATTGAAACAAGTGGATTAGAGTGGGAATGGAGTTTGCCATGAAAGGAGTGGTACCTGGTTCGCGCCAAGTCAGCAACATAGGGAACGTTAAGGTCTTTATGGATGAGTTTATTTGTGACAAAATAAGGAGCGTTGAGGATTTTTCGAAGGATTTTTGATTGCAAGGATTGGAGACGGGAAGAATTTGATGGTTTAGTTGAGCCCCAAATCTCTACTCTGTAAAACCATATTGGTCTGATGATAGTCATATAGATGAGCCTTTTGTACTTAAGTGGAAGGTTAGAGCGTTTGTCTAGTAAGTGTTGAAGTAGTCGAAAACGTCGGGCAGTTTCTTGTCTTTTCAGTCTTGTATGAGGGTTCCAAGTAAGACGTTTGTCCAGGTGCAGTCCTAGGTATCGGATCTGTTCAACCGGGACAAGAGGAGTGTTATTGAAGGATACTGTTGGGTAGGATGTCATAGGTTTACGACGAAGGGTAAAGGTGATTTGGTGGGATTTATTGGAATTTATTTTTATTCTCCAGTTCTGACACCATACTTCAAGGTCTTTGATGTGTGATTGAAGAGTTTGGGAGGCAATAGTTGGATCGTTGTTGACTGATAACACACATGTGTCATCAGCATAGGTAGAAAGGAAAGTGCTAGGATGGTATGGGATATCAGCTGTATAAACTGTGTAAAGGATGGGTCCTAGAATACTGCCTTGAGGAACACCTGCATACTGATTAAAAAGGGATGAACAGGAACGGTTATGATTTACTTTGAAGGACCTGTCTGTGAGATAGGACTGCATAATAAGGAAGTATGTGGGTGGGAGGAATTTACGGAGTTTGTAAAGCAGTCCCGTGTGCCACACTCGGTCAAAGGCATGTTCTACATCGAGGAAGGCTCCCGTGCAGTACAATCCGCGCTCCAATGAAGACGAGACAACGTCCACCACACGATGGCATTGCTGGATAGTGGAGTGAGATGTTCGGAAACCAAACTGATGATCTGGGATAATGAGATTGGAATCAAGGATGGGATATATGCGTTTAAGCAGAAGTTTTTCAAGGATTTTACCCATGATGCATATGAGAGAGATGGATGGCTTTTCGAGGAAGTAGTTTTAGGATACAGGAAGTTATGAGGTCATGTCCAGGGGCTTTGCGGGATGGTAAACTCTGGATGATGTTCGATATTTCGGATGGATGGAACGCTTTAGGGGGGAGATTCATTTGGAGAGGAATATCCAGTTCTACTGCAATACAATCGAGGTGATGAGGGTTAAGGATATCAGGATGAGGGTTATATATTTTAGAGAGATGTTCTGCGAACGTCCGGGATTTTTCGTCGTCTGATCTTGTCCAGGATTGTGATTCATTTAGGAGGGGATGATTAAAATCTTTGAACTTTAGGAGTTTTTTAGTGGTCGTCCACAGTGAATTATCAGTGGTAGTGAGGTTTTCAGTCATGTTAAGTAATGTTTGAGTTTTGAATTTACTGAGTTCTGATTTTAGTTTGTTGGTCAATTTTGTATAATTAGTTTTATCTGAAGGATATCTTGTCCTATGCCACTTCGATCTTGCTCTGCGTTTTTCTCTTTATAAGATACGAATGTGCTGTGGCAGTACAGTCTGTTGAGTAGTATTGATGTTGAATGTGGATGAAGTGTTATCTTTTATACTGTTAGTTATTGAGTCTGTCAGTATTCCTACAGCTTTATCAATGTCATGTCTAGTCTTGAGGGGAATTTTTAGATCCAATGTATTCTCCAAGTCGCATCGGAATCCGTCCCAGTCCACACGTCCTGTAATTAATGAGTTGATTGGGGGTTTAGGAACATAGCTCGAATGCAAGGATAGCAGAACTGGACTGTGATCTGATGAAAGGTCATTCAGGGCTTCGATCATAGTTTGGGAGAAGGATATCTGAGAAGAGACAAATATATCGAGGATATCAGGACGTTTTCGGAGAGATGTAGGCCAGTAAGTGGGGTTCATGGGTGAGAGGATAGTATAACAGTTGGATATTGAGACGCTTGAGAGGATATTGCCACGGGGATTGGATGTACGACAACCCCATCGCTGGTGTTTGGCGTTATAGTCTCCTCCAGCAATGAAGCGCGGTCCTAGTGATCGAAATAGGGTATCGAGTAGCTTATAGGAAAGAGGTTTATTGGGAGGACAGTATACAGCTGAAAGGGTTACATGGAAAGGACGAGTTGAAATGATTATATAGGTTGATTGTATGGTGTCAGTTGGAGTAGATGGAATAAGGGAATGGGATAGGGATTTATGGATTAGGATGCATGATCCGGCATGGGCAGTGTTGTCAGGGTGGTCTGATCTATAAGTGATGTAGTCACGTATGTAAAACTTTAATCGTTTAGTGAAGTGGGTTTCAGTCAGTAATGCTACGTCTATCTGTTTGTCATGTAGAAATACGTCGAGTTCGTCACGGTGGTTATGTAGGCCATTAGCATTCCACAATACTATAGTTAAGGGCTTTACATTCATCGTGGGAGATTAAATGGTATTTCGGAAAGGAGTCTAGTGAGAAGGGTGACAAGAGGTTTGATGGTTTCTGCAAGAGAAAGATCTGAGAGAAAGGAGTTCAGGATGGTATATATGCTAGATAGATCTTGGTTGGGAAAAGGGTGCGGATAAGGAATATGAGAAGAATAAGTTATGTGGTCAGGGGTATTGACAGGAGACTGGATTAGGCGCGGGGTACGAGGATGTTCAGTCCTCTGTGAAACTTCAGGTAAGGGTTTCGGCTGGCTTGGCTGAACAATAGGACGGGGTGTGATTTTCTGAGGGTGTTCAGGAGGTAGTTTTACCCGCAGGGATTGGTGGTGGGAAGGAATTGGCCGAAGTGGAGTTTGTGGATGTGGATGGGATGCAGGAGGCTTGGTGTGGGAAGTTGGAGGCGCCTGACGTCTAGGTTGCTGCTTCTTAAAGGTGGCGGTCTCAGAGAATGATTTCCTGAAGTCATCTTTAACATCGCTGACGGTAGAGGTAGAAGGTAGAGGTAGAGGCTGCGGTTGCGCGATGATAAGTGGCGGTTGCTTAAATCTTGGGAAGTCAGTCAAATTATCTAGTGCAGGTACCTGGGAGCAAGTCTTCTGTTCTATTCTTAATCCCGGTGTATTTTGAGATCGTTGCCAAAGTAGATTTTTGTAAACAGTGCAGCCCCTGTAGCTCGCCGGATGGGCTTCGCCACAAAGAGCACACGTTGCTGTCTCAGTTCGAGGCTTCAGGCAGGTTTCAGAGGCATGGGGACCAGCGCATTTAACGCACCTTGCCGGGTGAAAGCAGTATGTCTTTGTGTGTCCCAAGTTTTGACACTTTGTGCATTGAACAATGCTGGTTTGCTTCCTTGGTTCTTCGAAACGGACTGTTGAGTAGACTAATCTAGTGATATTAAAAATTTCCGAGTTGTTTTTGGCCGGTTCTAGATCTACGAAAAATAGTGGAAGCGTATATTTTTCTTTTGGATGTACGACGGGTGAAACCTTTCTAACAACATGTCCAATTTCTTCCAGGTCGCGTTTGATGGCTTCTGTAGGTGTGGTTGAGTGGAGTCCTCGTAAAACCACTCGATATGATTTTTCTTCTTTTAATTGGTAGCAATGGAAGTCATGATTGTTTGTACTTAAATAACTGATGAGCTTTTTATAACTTTCTTTGCTGGTGGTGTTGATTTTTATGTCACTCTGTCTCGAAAAGCAACGAAAATTAGACTGTCCGATCAACTTTGCCATTTCTCGACCGAAGGACATAAAATCGCTGATTTTAGAGACAAATATAGGAGGTGGTTCTGGATTTGTAAACCCTTGGCTCTGAACTTCGTTGACATTTTTGGCTGTAGACTGAGCGGTGGATGTTGATGGGGCGGCAGTCGTTAATGTAGCGGCTGACGGTATAATTGTTTCATTTTTGTTGGCTGCAGTCGTACTGCGAGTTTTAGGAGGAGATATAATTTCTTTAGGTGATTGTTTTATCTTGGCCTGTTTATTTTTCTGTTTGGTTGGCGAATTCTCCAGGGATCCAGGGTTTGAGTGGCGGTTTCTTTTCTGAAGTGACCGGCGCTTTAAATATTGCGAATCAGATTCACTGATTTCTGAAAATGGTGTCTCTTCGTCGGAGTCATCACACGATGTAATCATATCTAGGTCCATAATCACTAATATAAGAGAAGAGAAGAGAAAAAAAATATATATATATATATATACCTACAATAGCTAATAAACAAAAAATTTACTTAAAAAAATCTTAAAACTAAACTATCTACATTATATACACATAAAAACATAATTAAAAGAAACATATCTGATTTATATATAGAAACAAGTAAATAAATAAAAGAAATACACAAAAATAAAGAAATAAAATAGTTCGAAATAATAACTGTAAGGAAATAAAGTCTTAAAATCACAAAAATTAAACCAGATATGAATAATGTCCCGGTTACGAATTGGGAAATGACAACAGTGCTGGCCAAGACCTTGTAAACAATAGCTGGGCAGAAGGAATTAGTAGCCTCTCGGCAGGTGCCGAAAGTAGCCTCGTAGCACTACTTCCAGGCTCTAGCGAACACGTCTATTACGTGCTTATAAAAATTAACTGCACTCACCTGTCTCTCCAGTTGTGGTTTATTAAGTGTTTAACTGTTCACTAACTCACTATTCACAAAGTTTGAGGGCTGTTTACTCAGTAAAACAGAAATGGCAAGGTAACAAATACAGAGCGATATGAATATAGAACTGTAGGTGCGGCCATCTTTTTGATACTCTCATAAATTCTAACCAAATTATTGTTAATGTTCAGAGCTTCTGATATTGAATATATTTCTTTCCGCATTGAAGGAAGTATTTTTTACTTTGACTTAATATATATAGTAAGGGGAAGTATTGCGATCGTGGAAATTTTCGAATTCCTGTTTTCAACGGAAATACACGTTTTAGGGTCCCCTGAGTCCAAATAACCAAGTCCCGCAAAAAGGTCTGTGTGTTTGGTAACTCCCGGGCGGAAACGGTAAGTCCTGTCAAACTGAAATTTCAAGACAATTATGCGCCCGACACGTTACAAAACCTTTTTCATTAATATGAGCTTACCAGAAGATCCACTTTATTCTATACATTTTGCACCTTTTTTCGATTTTCTCGATTACGATTCCGACGATTTTGATTAAACTCGTTACGTCGATGTAGAATTTAATGGGCTTCAATTTCATGTAGTTTGCATTCTGATTAAAATGGTCTGACAGGGCTTAAATGCCGATATTTTACATTTTTTTTCCTGTAAAGTAATTTTAATTTTGTATATTTTGTAAAAATAAATATATTATCTTGTGTATCACCGAAGAAAAACACATAAATATATAAGTTGAACGAATTCAATATCTAACTAAAGGAGAAAACTGAAAACATATTTTTTTTTTATGCATTTTTTTTATTTTGAACCTAGCAACAGTAATATACATGTATAATATACCGTTGGAAAGCTAAAGCTTTTAGAATAAATATTATCTAATGAAAAAACTTGTAAAAGTTAATCCGATAAATCTGATTATTTCTGATAATAATATAATAGATTTTTTAATAAAACACATGTTTCTATAGAAATTTAATTAAATTAATTCTTTAATGGTTTCACGTATTTTAATCTTTAACTGTATTAGAAAATCCTTTCATTGATTTTAAAAATGGAGGTAAGTGAAAGTCGTGTGTTGCCCGCACCAGATTTTTTTTAGTAAAAAATATCGTTTGATATATTAATTTTCCTACCAAAGACAGGTGAATTTCACTCTCGAAAGCTAAAAGAAGTGCATATCATAAGACATATTACTTTGAATTCGTATCTTTATCACGTAAACCTTAATTTCCGTTTAAGTCCTGAAGCCAGAAACTCGGTCTTAGGAAGTATTTGTATTGAGACCACACCCTTATGATGGATTCGCACTCCCGAAATTGCCGCCCCGCGGAACACCTCAGGGAGGAAATGGACCTCTAAAACTTGGCTCGGGCTGAGTCAAGTATTGTTCCCCAACTTCGGATTCTTTATCTTCCGAAGCAGGCTTTGTTTTGAGCCCTCTGTCATCATTTGTATCGCTCTCCGGTCCAGCAACTTTTTGCCTACCTTCGCCTTTCAGTCTGAGTTAGGCTGGAAACTTCGTCGGGGATTTCCGGATTTGAAACAATATTGGCATAGCAATGCCCCAATGTATTTTAAAGGTGAAAATAACATTTCATAAATATGACAGTAAAAATATAGTGCGGTCTATACGACATTCACTTTCATCCGTTGTAAAAATCAATTTAATCAATCAAAAAAGATTAAAGAAATAATTACTTTGAGTTCTGATAGAAACATGGGTTTTATTGATATATCTGTGGCGGTTATGAATAAGTTATAGTTTAATAACAGTGACTTAAAGTTTTACGTAATACCATAATAGAGTTATTAATTAAAGTTTTCTTTCCACCTGAAATTTCTTCCACCAAGAAATTTCTTTAACCAATTTAACACGACGTAGGAGAATGTCTCAAGGAGCGATACGTGAAATTAACTCATTTTTGATATAACTCGAGTTATCTAGTTTTTCTCGACCGCCACAGATATTATATCATTATCTACAAGAATCAGCTTGTTGTTGTAGTTCTTTGGGGTTTTGAGGCGTAAAACCCAGGGGTCATAAACGACTATAGTTCTCTTTAATTAAAATAAATAATTCAAAACTAATAAACTAAGCTTATAGTAATAATAATAATGATAATAAGATAAAATAGTAGATAAAAATAAACTAAATTAAAATACTATATTTTATTAAATAATAGGTGACTCTTAAAAAACATTAACTGTGACGAAATTTTGTATTCGTTATCAGAGAGTAAGGGGGATATATTAGGTCTGAGTCCAAATTTGTTTAAATTTGTCCTATAAAGAGGGCATTCTTCTAAAATGTGGCTGATAGTTAGAATATTACTACAGTGTTGGCACTTCGGAGATGGTTGTTTAGTATTGTGATGAAGATGGGTCAAGTTAGTGTGGCCTATCCTTAATCTAGCTAAGACAACTTCCTCTCTGCGGCTTGAGCGACATGATGAGGACCAAGGCTTTACTGTAGTTTTGACTGTTTTCAGTTTGCTAGTGAACTGAACTGAATAGTCCCATATGGACTGCCAGGCATCTGTTATTTCCTTTTGGAGTGGATGAATCATCTTTCGCAGTATTGGGATAAGAATCAGCTAGTTTTATCAGATTTTCTCCACTCTCCATTACCGTTAACGATTTTTTTTATAGGATATTTTTTTTTTTAAATCTTTAGCTTTCCAAATATTACAGTTCGCGTGTTGAAAAATCACCTCCAACTGAATGTCAAGATGATCGATCCTTTTGAAAAGTGGATTGTATGAAAATATAAAAAAACTAAGTAAATGAAAGATGGACCTAGGTGGAAATTAAACTACTGAGTACTGGTAATAATAATAATAATAATAATAATAATAATAATAATAATAATAATCCCTTTGACTTTTATCCGGGAAGTAGATGAAGCTCCAGTTACCTGAGAGAAATAAAACATAGTCATAAATAATAATAATAATAATAATAATAATAGGCTTACCGAACCCAAAGGTTCGATGCCGATACCACCATATTCCGTCTACACAGACTCGTCCAATGTTCTCCGTTCAAGCCCAAGCCCCCAAGATCCGCTTTAAAGCAATCCTCCCATCGACGCTCCGGTCTAACTTTCGGACGCCTACCAGTCGGATCAGCAAATACCAACTTTCTCGGAATATGTTCCTCACCGAGCCCAAAAATTTTACTCGCCCATTTGAGTCTCCGCGACGCTATCAACTCAATTATATTCACAGGATACAAGTTCCGCAATTCCGCGCTGTGCAACCTTCTAAACTCCCCAGTGCCCTCATCTCTCTTCGGACCAAATATTTTGCACAGTACCTTATTTTCGAAAACCTTAAGCCGTTGTTCATCCTTCAAAGTAAGCGGCCACGTTTCACATCCGTAAAGAACAGTTGGAAGAATAATAGTTTTATAAATTCTAACCTTTAAGTTTTTAGATAGAAGCCGTGAGCTAAGTAACTTAGCAACTGAATAATAACACGCATTTCCTACCTTTAACCGAGACTTTATTTTTTCCTGGATTTCATTTTTTCTTGTTATCATTGAACCTAAATACTTGAATTTCTCTACGTGTTCAAAAGTATGCCCTGATATATTAATATCACCAAGATCGCCACCGTTTCTGCTACTAATCATATATTTCGTCTTATCGGTATTTAATTAGAGTCCTATTTCTTTACCACACTTGTGGTGGAGTTATTTATTAACACACTTGTATTTAGTTGTATGGTTTCAGTGTCTTCACCTAGCAGTACCAAATCATCGGACTGGTAAAATAAGTTATATTAAAAAAAAAAAAATCAAATAGATTAATACCTGGGCACCAAGTGTAAATGTTGTATTTTTTTATTTATTTTTTTTTTAAATAATAGTTGTTTTTTTTTTAATATAAGCTGGTAAAAAAATACTACATTTACTCTTGGTGCCCAGGTATTAATCTATTGGATTAGCAGGTTAGTCATATTGAATTGGTATATTGGCTTTAGTGGCTGCATGGTGGAAATCCGAGATGATGAAGTTACTTTCCCCAGCTGTGGAAAGTTGATCTTGAACCTTCTCTCCTCTTCTCTTCCTCCCCTTTGGCAGGGGATCTTCTTAATTCCCTCTACTCCATGGTGGTAGGGAAAAGCAGAACTAGAAAATTGATGTGGCACATCCAGCCAGAACCTGCAACATCTTAGTTTTCTTTTTAGGCCACTAGGGGCGCTCTTCTTCTATAACAGGCCGCCAGGTGGCAGCATGGTCAATATAAATTTCTCTTTTCGGAACCCGAAACACATAAAAATTGCAACGTAAAAAATATTTCTGCTTTTATCTCCTTTAGTTGGATATTAAAATCGTTATATAATTGATTAGATAATTATTCCTTATTTTTCAATGTTTACAAGATAATATGGCCATTTTTTTACTTTCACTTACTATATATAGTAAGGGAAAGTATTGCGATCATTTTAGAGTCCCCTGAGTTTAAATAACCAAGTCACGCAAAAAAGTCTGTGTGTGTGTGTGTGTATGTGTGTGTGTGTGTGTGTGTGTGTATATGTGTGTGTGTGTGTGTGTGGTAACTCCCGGGCGGAAACGGTAAGTCCTATGAAACTGAAATTTGATATTTAAGACAAATATACGCCCGAGACGTTACAAAACCTTTTTCATCAAATTGAGCTTACCAGAAGAGCCACTTTCTACTATTCGTTTTGCACCTTTTTTCGATTTTCTTGAAAACGGTTCTGACGATTTTGATTAAACTCGCTATATCGATGTAACATTTAATGGGCTTTAAAATCATTAAGGTTTCATTTGGATAAAAATGGTCTGACAGGGCTTAAATGCCGATATTTTAACATTTTTTCTTATAAAGTACCTTTTATTTTGTTTATTCTATAACTATATTATCTTATTAACACTGATGAAAAACAGATAAATATATAAATTGAATGAATTCGATACCCAACTAAAGGAGAAAACAAAAAAAAAAATTGTAATGCAATTTTTCGTTTTTGAACATAAGAACAGTAATATACATGTATGATATACCGTTGGAGAGCTAAAGATTTTAGAAAAAATATTATCTCATACACAAGCTTTTAAAATTTAATAGAGAGTGATAAAAAGCCGGTAAAACTATATGATTATTTTAGATAATAATGTAATAGATTTTTAAATAAAACACATGTTTCTATATAAATTCCATTTAATTAATTCTTTAATAGTTTTAGTTGATTTTAAAAATGGAGGTAAGTGAAAGTCGTGTGTTGCCCGCACCAGATTTTTAAATATAGAAAGTAAAACGTACTTTAGAGGAAGGAAATTAAAGATACTGGCATTTATACCCTGTCAGACTATTCAATAAAAATCGATATAGCCAGTTTAATCAAAATTGTCAGAGCCATTTTTTGAGAAAATCGTAAAAAGGGAATGCACGGTATAAAGTGTTTCTTCTGGTTAGCTGATTTTGATCGATGTAACATCTGGGCAGTTGTCATAAATATGAAATTTCAGTTTTGTACGGCTTTTAGTTTTTTCCCTAGACTTACCACAAACACACACACACCTTTTTGCGGGACTTGGTCATTTGAACTCAGGGAACCCTTAATACGTGTATTTCCGGTGAAAACTCGATTTCGAAAATTTTCCCGATCGCAATACTTCGCCTTAAAATATATTTGATATATAGGTAAGTGAAAATAAAAATGCGGTTTTATTACATATTTTTGGTGCATTACGGAGTTTGATCTGATGATTTTAGCACAGTAAAATAAGACTAAAGTGAAGATTTGTGGGTATTAGTTCGAATAATGCTTGGAATCGTTTAAATACCTTTTAATGATTCAAAATAAAAATAAGTTTAACTTCATTCCGCTCGTTCCAGTAGAAGAAATCCGCTACCTAAGGCTTCTACTTGACAAACGTTTAACATGGAATCCGCACACTAGACTGAAACGACAAGAAACTCCTCGCCGCTTTCGGTTACTTCAACACTTACTAGACAAACGCTCTAAACTTTCACTTAACTACAAAAGACTCATCTACATGACCATCATAAGACCTATCTGGACTTACGGAGTTGAGCTATGGGGCTCCACTAAACCATCAAATTCTTCCCGTATCCAATCCTTACAATCCAAAATCCTTCGAAAAATAAGCTTATCCATAAAGACCTTAATATTCCCTTTGTAGCTGATTTGGCCCGAACCAGGTATCAATCCTTCCATGACAAACTCCAATCCCACTCTAACCCACTAGTTTCAATCCTTGCTTCCTCTTCAATTTCCGACAATCCACCGAGGCGTCTGAAAAGAAGATGGTCTCGAGACCTTGTTTAGATTAATTACTAGAGTGCTGCCAATGGGCAGTTTCTCTTCATGTTTTTCATGTACACTATCTTTAATCAGCATATTTACTTGATGTATTCCTATACAGTTGTAAATTTCAATATAATATTATAAAAAAAAAAGTTTAACTTTTTGAAACCAAACATTTTTGGCACCAAATTGTTTTCAGTTGCTCACCTATAGCTCGAAAACGGTACCTACTATAGAAAATATCTTTGTTTCCAAAATGCAAGAGCGTTCAATTAACTTTTCATAAGTCATCTTAGTCATTGGTTTTGGTTCGGTGATATTACCGCAATCGTTCAGAAATACGCCAATTTTACAAGATCTTTGTTGATAAACCCAATTTAGTCACTAAGAGACAGCTGTAGCTTTAAAATAACAGTTGAAATAAAAAATAAAAAAAACTAATAGAATAAAAGTTGTAGAGCCTCACATTTCGAGTCGAAAAGTCTCTCTAGGCTTAGGGTATTGGAGTAGGTGCTCAACCTCATGGTTATTAGCACCGAATAAATTTGTAGTAACAGATTTGTTTTACTCTTTTTTCTTCTTTTTATTTATTTATTTTTCCTTCTATTTTTTAATTTATTTATTTTAATTTTATTTTTTTATTGCTTATTTATTTTTTTATTTTATTATTATTTTGTTGACACATTCTGAATTAGTGAATTTATTCCAATTTTTTTCTTTATTTATTTCTTTTTTTATATATATTTTTTTTATTATTACTATTACTTTTTTTTTCTTAATTTTTTTTTCTTATAGTTCCGGGAGCAGAGAACATTCTTTGACGAACCTAATCAGTGAACTAACTGTTTCACTAGAGTCCTACAAGCTCTCACTCAACGATCTAGCTAGGTTAAGTTTATCCATTTGTACATGGAATTTGGGGCAGTTCTCAATTATGTGTATTATTGAGAGAGGCACTCTACACAAGTCACACGTTGGTACGGGCTACCTGAGGATGAGATGGAGATGTGTGAGTCTGCTATGTCCGATGCCAAGTCTCGCCAAAGCAAGACAAAAAAAAAATATCTCTATTTCGAATTCCAACTAATATTGAAAGAAGTTTGAAATTAGCGTCTTTTGGAACTTGATAAACGTTCCTAGTACAGAAAAATAGTAATTTCATGGATATCTATTAGAATCTTCAAAAACTAGTAATGCAATTTTTTCTTTACTGGTTTCCTGTTACAAACGGTTATACCTTTAATCAAACATGTTTCAATACAAAATTAAAAAGTTGGAGTTTATCGTAAATTTGAATGGATTTAGTTCAACATTTGTTAAATTTGTGTTAAAAAAAAATCTGGTGCGGGCAACACACGACTTTCACTTACCTCCATTTTTAAAATCAATAAAAGAATTTTCAAATACAGTTAGAGATAAAAATACGTGAACCAAATCTAATTTAATTTTATGTATTAGGCGTGCTTTTCATTATAGTCATATGTGCTTGGTCCAATTTTCACATGCCGTTGTTCAATTCATTCGATTTCAAATGACCAGAGAAAGTAATATCGAAGACTTCTTTGATTCCTGACGCTGTTAAATATTTGAGTTAAATGTGCAAATAGTGGAATTTCCTCTCCAAGATATTGCTTCCCTTCTTTGTCTCAGCAAAGATTGCTATTCCACTGCGTTCTTGATCCACTGCAAGCGGTGAAGAAGTTATTAAAATATTTTTAAATTTAACTTCAAATCTTTCTTTAAAAGTAGAACTTTATTTTAATTGATGCATTGAAATGAGCGAACGTGTATGACACTAATGACCATACTTAGTGGGAAATAAAAAAAAAAGTTTTAGTTTCACTTACCTGTATATGAAATACATCAGGACATACTTTAAACGCATAAAGAAACTTAAGTATTTATGTTCAACTATAACAAGAAGAAAACAAATCCAAGATGAAATAAACTCGCTGTTAAAGACGGGAAATCCCTTTCGATATTCAGTTGCGAAATTACTTAGCACCGAACTTCTATCTAGAAATTGAAAGGTTATAATTTATAAAAATCTGGTGCGGGCAACACACAACTTTCACTTACCTCCGTTTTAGAATCAATGAAAAAATTTTCAAAAACAGTTAGATATAAAAATACGTGAAACTATTAAGGAATTAATCAAATTGAATTTATATAGAAACATGTGTTTTATAAAAAAAATCAATTATATTATTATCTTAAATAATCAGTAAGTTTTATCTTCTTTTCATCACTCTCCAATAACTTTTAAAAGCTTGTGTATGAGATGATAGTTTTTCTAAAATCTTTAGCTTTCCAACGGTATATCATACATGTATATTACTGCTCTTATGTTCAAAAACGAAAAATTGCATTAAAAAAATATTTTTTCTGTTTTCTCCTTTAGTTGGGTATCGAATTTATTCAATTTATATATTTACCAGTTTTTCATCAGCGTTAACAAGATAATCTAGTTATTATTATTGAATCTACAAAATTAAAGGTACTTTAGGGTAGGAAAATTTAAAATATCGGCATTTAAACCTTGTCAGACCATTTTTAGCGACTGCGCCATTATAACATTAGACGTTAAAAATGCCTTTAATTCTGCTCGGTGGGATTGTATCTTAAACGGATTGAAAAATATGCAAGTCCCATATTACCTCATGAAGATTATTGAGAGTTATTTTACCGACAGAATTTTAAGGTATGATACGAAAGCAGGATTAAAAAGCTACAAAGTCACAGGTGGCGTTCCTCAGGGTTCGGTTCTAGGACCACTTCTGTGGAATATAATGTATGACGGTGTGCTCAGGTTACCCCTGCCAGAAGAAACTACTACGCTTGGTTTTGCTGACGATCTGGCCATCATAGTTCGGGGGAAACTCTTGGAGGAGATATCTTATAACGGGAACAAGGCTATCTTTATGATTCGTCAATGGCTCTCAGCGGCAGGCCTTCAGCTTGCTGATCATAAAACTGAGGCAGTATTGATAACCAGTAGGAAAGTGAAGGAGACAGTCAGTTTCACCGTCGGGGAGTTCGATATCCTATCCAAGCCATCAATTAGATATCTCGGAGTGCATATTGACGCTAGAATTCGATTTGATGAACACCTGCATAAAGTTAGTAATAGAGCAGCGAATGTGGTAAATGAATTGGCCAGAATCATGCCAAATATTGGTGGACCAAGGGGAAACCAGAGGAAGCTTCTGGCCAATGTAGCCAGTTCCACGCTTCTGTGCGCAGCACCGATCTGGGCAGAATCCTGCCAAGTGCAATCATATGTCCGGAAAGTTATTAGTGTGCATCGGAGAAGTGCCCTGCGTGTCGCTCGAGCTTTTCGCACTGTGTCCTACGACGCTGTATGCGTCATCGCAGACATGCCTCCGATTGATCTTTTGGCAGATGAACGTAGAAGGATCTACCGAAGAAAACAAGAAGAGACGGATGCTCACTGGGCTTCTTTAGCAAAACAAGAGAGAGTTCATACACTTGATATATGGCAGACGCTGGAACGCTTCATCTTCTGGAAGATGGACCTACCGCCTGATTCCCGACATATAGACATGGTTATCCCGGAAACATGGAGATGTAGATTACTATCTCACTCAGCTGCTTACTGGGCATGGTTGCTTCAGAGCGTACTTAGCCCGTTTCAAAATAGAGGAAAGTTCATTGTGCCCATTTTGTGATCCCATAGAAGAAACAGTGGAACATGCATTCTTCTCTTGTTCGGGATTCGTTCGAGAAAGATCGGAGATAGACGCTAAATTTAGTACAAAAGCATCACCCGAAAATTTAGTCTCCTTGATGATGGCTAGTCAGGAGAGTTGGAGCGCTGCAGCTGATTATGCAGCACAAATCTGCAGAAAGCTCAGAGTACAGGAGCAAGAAAGGAGAGGCGGGGCATCGGCCTAGCTTAAATCAGATGTCCAGTAAAGTAGCTGGCATTTAGCCCTTCTGCCCCCCCATGAAGTAATGCTTGACAGCGGTTCCGTGGGGTGGTAAAGACGAATTGGGAGGTGGTTTTTTAGTGAGTAGGAATCTCATACTGTTGTGTAGCCTGACAGTTGCACTTCGTCTGATGAAAGATTTTTCCCCTACCCGAAAAAAAAAAAATAAAAAAAAAAATAAAAAAAAAAACAAAAAAAAAAAACAGACCTTTTTGCGGGACTTGGTTATTTGGAATCAGAGGACCCTAAAACGTGTATTTCCGTTGAAAACTGCAATTCGAAAATTTTCACGATCGCAATACTTCCCCTTACTATATATAGTAAGTGAAAGTAAAAATATTTTTTACTTATTTTATTTTTCTTGGATATTCATATATTTTGTAATGCTATATAGATATAATTTAGATAATACAGAGCTACATAAAATCAAAGACTACCCTGCCTAAAGCTGCACAATCATAAAGCTATCTCGTATAATCAAATGGAGAGTTGAGTTGCGATTGAGATCAAAGGCCTCTTACCGACCTAAAGTTTATATAAGTAATATTTAGAAACGGAATACTGGAAAGGATATAAAGAAATATACATTTATTAATGGTTTTGTTTGTTTATTTATTTGACGTTAATTTGTGCTACTATGGCTAATTAAGATGATGCTACAGTGGGAGTTCTTAATTTTGTCTATCCAGGATTAATTATGATAGGGATCTTTAACGACTATCTGAGGCTCGAGACCACCTTTTTACGTCTTCTCCAAAGGACGGCTTAACTAGGGATTTTTTAATGCCATTAAAATATCCTGGGGTAACCTGCGAGTTTGAATCAATACCTTGGACATAAAAGGTTGTTATGCTAACAGGTGATACCCTTTTTATCAAATAGATAAGATAAGAAGAAGGAGAGACTTTTTTATGGACCTATTAAACCCATGGACCTACATGGGATTCCATGTAAGACATTTGTCAAGATGGAGTCCTAGGTATCGCATATGTTCAACAGGTATGAGTGGAGTATTATTAATGGATACAATAGGGCTGGAAGTCATCGGTTTGCGAAGAAGGGTAAAGGTAATTTGATGGGATTTTTTAAGATTTATTTTAATCCTCCAGTTCTGACAGCATCCTTCAATGGCTGTGATGTGGGACTGAAGGATTTCGGATGCAACGGTTGGATCATTATGGACGGTTAACACAAGTGTCATCTGCGTAAGTTGTGAGGACAAAGCTAGGATGGAGTGCGATATCAGCTGTATATACCGTATGTAGGATGGTACCTAAGATACTACCCTGAGATTCACCTGCAGACTGAGAAAATATGGAAGAGGGAGAAACGTTATGATTTAATTTGAAGGTTTTATTAGTGAGGTAGGCGCGGATTATGAGGAAGTATGTAGAGGGAATAAAATATTTGGTCCGAAGAGAGATGAGGCCACTGGGGAGATTAGAAGGTTGCACAACGCGGAATTGCGGAACTTGTATCCTGTGAATATAATTGAGCTGATTGCATCGCGGAGACTCAAATGAGCGAGTAAAGTTGTTGGGCTCGATGACAAGCGGATTCCGAGAAAGTTGGTATTTGCTGATCCGACTGGTAGGCGTTCGAAAGGTAGGCCGAAGCGTAGATGGGAGGATTGCATTAAGGCTGATCTCGGGAGCTTGGGCTTGAATGGTGAACATTGGACGAGTCTGTGTAGGCGGAATTTGGTGGTATCGGCATTGAACCTTCGGGTTCGCTAAGCCTATTATTATTATTATTATTATTAGATGTAGAGGGAAGGAATTGACGAATTTTATAAAGGAGTTCTGGGTGACAGACTCGGTCGAACTCTTTATTTAGTATTTAAAGCCATTAACTATTCCTTGTTACAACATAAGATACATTTCTATACTGAAATCTTAAATGACTAGAAAAATATCATTTATTTTGTAGGTTTTGTTATTCGTAGGAGACTAATCGTTCCAAAATAAAATTTATTTTCATTTCTTACCTGTTTATCAATGCTTATCGCTAAAACATAACTTTTAAAAGCTATTTGGTATAAATAAAAAAAGTTACTAATGTAACTAATTCTAAATAGACATAGATGATTACAAATAAATGTTATTAGTAGGTGTATATGTATACCTATCTTTCTTTCTTTACATTATATACTTTATAAATTCACCCTTAGTAGTATTATTAACATTTGTGAAAAAAACAAAAATTCCATATATCTATATATATAAATTATTGGTTGTTGAACGATTTTGGAGTAACTATTATTTTTTTTGTTTCAGGTAAGAGAACATAATATACCATAATGGCAAAGTTGGTAAGTTATATTCTCCCTTATAGTAGAAAGCTCCATTATTTTTCTAAACGAATTCATGTATTTTTTAAACCTGAGTAAAGGATATGTAAACAATAACTTTAACCAGATATGTTCTTGTATTGCGAGAAATAATGGCCAAAAAAATAGTATAAGGTCTTTATAAAATAAAAACGCTGCAAATTATTACGAAATGGTTTATTATTTCCAAATAACTAATAATATTAAAGAATAACAGTTAATGTAGTTATTATTATTTATGCAATATATGAATAGCAATAAATAATTATAATTGCAACACGCAACATCTCATTCTCAGCTAGTTCTCAAGCAATTTTAATGATTCTTTTTCCATTTTGTGAAAAATTGAATTCTTTGTGACATTCACAGCGCTAAGGACGAAAATTTGGTTTTAATTCAATAATTAAGAAAAACTCTCTATCTTAAAAGAGTTAAGAGATTTTTTTACTGTTTATCACGCTTTACCGATACTAGAAAAAAAAAGTTAATTATTTATTAATCAGGAAAAACTGATTTTATTTTTATTCGTTATACAAGTTCAAATTTTGAGGGGGAGGGGGATGATTTTTTTTTTTTGCCGACTAAAAAGGTTTATTATTGAAAACTATAATTTATACTGGGCTGCGTTACTATTTCCTTTTCTTTTATTTCTCTTTTCATTTAAATAAAATTTTCTGATTCCAGAAAACCCTAATTATTTTCTGTTTTATCAATACCAGCCGGGTTATCAGTGAATCATACAGATCAACATTCCCCCCTCCCCCTGCTTTTCACGTTCTCAAAGCTCTTTACATATTTTGTCCATCTTGAAAAATAACAAAGTTATATTAATGGGTAAACATTCAATTTTTTTTTTGTTCTTAAAAACATTAACCAATTCTTCTGTCTTCCAAAATAAAGGATTTACAAACCTATTTATTAGTAAGATTTCCATTTTTTTTTATTTTATTTTTTTTATCGCGCTGTACTGCTTCTAAAACTCTGAACACATTTTTCTGCATCTCCAAAAATAAATGAGCTTTGGTCAAAATTTTCATTTCTTTTTTATAATTATTCGCTTCGTTTTGGTTAAAAAAATTTTCATTTTTTTCTCTATCTTCAAAAATAACTGAACTGTTGAATTAAATCACTTACAATCGGCCGCCATTGAAAAATAACCAGCTGATATCAACGTATAGATGTTAGGAGCATCGTTGCATGTAGTATTTTTATGGCGGATTTAAAAAAAAAAATAGTTCAGCAGTTTCTGAAAAATGCCGGACAGCGGACGTTATTTTATTCGTTTTTCGGGTTTTACGCATTTTGAAACGCAATAAATCAAACTTTGAGAGGGGGTATTTAAAAAAACGCATGAATAAAAAAACTGCAAAGTATTGGTTTTTTTCATGACATGTCCGTTTTTATAGTTTCTAAAATACACAGAGGATTTTGCAGGTCTCTGTTGTTTTCTTCCGAATGTTTACATATTTAAAGTAAACAGTTACTAATCCTCTACCTTTGTATTATAAACATTAGTTTCCCAATTAATTACCCAATTTTTAGAATACCTCAAAATATGAACATGGAAACACGCGATTTTCGAGTAATATTTGTTTACGAGTTTAAACTCGGCCATTCAGCAGCTGAGGCCGCTAGAAATATTTTCTAGGCATTTGGGGAAGGGAGTGTTAATGAACGGACCATTCGCCGTTGGTTTGCTATGTTTTTAGCTGGGGATACCGATGGTTCCAGTATGGTGGTTCATGGCTGGGATAATTCATTATTCCTTTTTACCTAAAAGTGAAACCATTACTTCTACAACGTACTGCAACGAAATTGACCAAATGCGGCGAAACATTGGACGAGTCTGTGTAGACAGAATTTGGTGGTATCGGCATCGAACCTTCGTGTTCGGTAAGCCTATTATTATTATTATTTATTTTTACTTTTTTGGTCGATTACAAAGGTCCATTATTGAAAATAATAAACTAAAATAAACCAATAAATCATCCCATCAAGACCTTAGAGTAATCCACTCACATCTCGGCCAACTGCGGTTGACAATCAGATAACAGATATTCGGTAATACGTACATAAGCCTTAGGGGGTGTATAATGGAACGGGTGCAATTACCGAGGGTATTCGCGGTCACAGTAACTCCATCCGTCGCGGGTACTAATTAGGAACTAGTTACTCATTAGGAACTAGTTACTGATTACAATCCTCAGAAGGCTTGGTTCTCAATCGATAGGAGCTCCCTTGTTTGCGCCGAGTTGGTTAGTTAGTGCATTCTGTAGGCGATGCATCTCTCGTCGGCGGATGAATACCAATGGACTGTAATCCGGTAATTTCGCTAGAGTGGTATTTGTTTAGTATCAAGTTACACTTTTTATCGTAATAAACAGTTTATACTCTGACATATCCTGATGAAACTGGTATATTTTTAGTTTATAATTTTTAATAATAAAACTTCTTAAAAAAAAAGAACATACGCCCTCTCAAATTCAAAGCCCAAGATATGTTGTACAGGAATAAAAATTTTAACACAGTCAAGTACCAATTATTTAACCACCTCCTCAAAAATAAATCTTCTGCACATATGACATAAAACTTGATTCTGATAATACTGAACTAAACTCATTTGATGTAATCTGTTTCTTGTTTTTTAGCTTTTTGTATATTTTATTCATATTAACCATACATAATTTTCTTGACTAAATAATTATAAAAGAAGCCAGACAAATTGGACTTCCTGTGTTCATTGTATATTATTCTTAGGGGACGAAGCGCCTCAGAATAAAAATTATTTTTCAATCATTTTCAATAAAAAATAGGTTAGGGAGAGGGAGGCATGGAAACAAAATAAAAAATCTGGTGCGGGCAACACACGACTTTCACTTACCTCCATTTTTAAAATCAATGAAAGAATTTTCAAATACAGTTAGGGATAAAAATACGTGAAACTATTAAAGAAATAATTTAAACGGAATTTCTATAGAAACATGTGTTTTATTAAAAAATCTATTATATTATTATCTAAAATAATCAGTTAGTTTTATCGGATTTTCATCACTCTCTATTAACATTTAAAAGCTTGTGTATAAGATAATATTTTTTCTAAAATCTTTAGCTTTCCAACGGTATATCATACATGTATATTACTGTTCTTATGTTCAAAAACCAAAAATTGCATTAAAAAAATATTTTTTTAGTTTTCTCCTATCTCCTAGTTCATATTTAGCTGTTATTTATCAATGCTAACTTGATAATATGGTTATTTTTATAAAATATAAAAAATTAAAGGTACTTTAGAAGAAGAAAATTTAAAATATCGGCATGTAAGCCCTGCCAGACTATTTTCATTAGAATAAACCCTACATGATATTAAAGCCCATTAAATTTTACATCGATATAGGGAGTTTAATCAAAATCGTCGGAACTGGGGAGTTTAGAAGGTCGCACAACGCGAAATGGCGGATCTTGTACCTTTGGGTTCGGTAAGCCTATTATTATTATTATTATTTATTCTTTTTTATAATTATTCACGGTTTTTCGGTTAAAATCACAAATAATTTTTTCTCGAACTTCATAAATAACTGAGTTATTGAAATAAGTCACTTTTAATCGGCCGATATTTTAAATGTAGTTAGCTGTTATCAACGCCTAGGTGTTAGGACCATCGTTGCATGCCCTACTATTTTTGTGGCCAATTTGAAAACATTTGTTCTGTAGTTACGTAGAAATGCAGCAGATGGCGAAGAAACGGATTTTTTTCTTGTTCGTTTTCGGGTTCTACGCTTCTCAAATTTTGAAGGCGGAAAGGCAGAAACAAATTTTTTTTTTTTTTTTTGGTCGATTACTAAGCTTCATTAACTAAAATAATAATAAAAAAAAACTTTAATATTGCTCTTTTGAATATTATTTCCCAAGAAGATATATTACCGTTTCACTTTGGAACAAGCTGGGACGTGTAGGTCAGGCAGAGACAGAAGAGAGGAGCAGAATATTCTTGACAAATTGCACAACGCTTTCCTCGAGACGGAGGGCTCGGCCATTTGTAATAACATTGGACTATTTACTGGAGCTGGAGTGGCCTGGAATTGGGAGCAAAGTGTTATTGCTACTTTGGAACCTGGAGAAATTACTTCATCTCCTTTGTCCTGGCGAGGTCTTCAGGATATTGCCGCCTTTGAGGGAGGACTAAAAGGATCCTCTGGGTTAAGCCATCGATCTCTGTCACTCCAGTCTTTCTTCTTTATTTGTTTAGTATTTAATTTTGGCATTTATTCAATTTTTTTTTTTCAAAACTCTAAAATATATATGTTTTACTTTCACTTACCTTTATGTGAAAAATATTTTAGTTTTCAACGGAAATACACGTTTTATCACCCCCTGAGTCCAAATAACCAAGCCCAGCGAAAAGACCTGTGTTTGTGTACGAGTTGTAAGTCTAGCGAAAAAACGGAAAATCGTAAGAAACTGAAATTTTATATTCAGGACAACTATATCCCCGAGATGTTACAGCGATTTGTCTTCAAAATCGGCTAACCAGGAGACATACTTTATACGATTTTTAACTCGCTATATCGATGTAAAATTTAATGGGCATTATGTGGCGTTGGTTTTATTCTGATTGAAATAGTCTGACAGGACCTAAACGCCGATATTTCAAAATTTCTTCCTCTAAACTACCTTCAATTTTGTACATTCCAAAAAATTTACCATATCATCTTTATGACATTGATGATGGACGGCTAAATATACAAGTTGGATGAATTTGAAAACCAAATAAAGGATAAAAGAACAAAACTATTTTTTATGTAATATTTGGATTTTTGATAAAAAAGAACGGTAATATAGACGTATAATATACCGTTTGAAAAAGATTTAAAAAAATATATTATCTGCTATGCAAAGTTGTAAAAGGTAATATTAACTATAAAGGTAATATATATATATTACTAGTATTTGAGTTCCTGTAATATTTTTACTTTCACTTACTATATATAGTAAGGGAAAGTATTGCTATCGTGAAAATTTTCGAATTCCAATTTTCAACGGAAATACACGTTTCAGGGTCCTCTGAGTCCAAATAGTTAAGTTCCGCAAAAAGGTATGTGTGGTAACTCCTGGGCGGAAACGGTAAGTACTATGAAACTGAAATTTTATTTTTAAGACAAATATACGCCCGAGACGTTACAAATCTTTTTTTTATCAAAATGAGCTTACCAGAACAGCCACTTTATAACATGCATTTTGCACTTTTTTTGATTTTCTAAAAAACGGTTCCGACGATTTTGATTAAACTCGCTATATCGATGTAAAATTTAATTGGCATTAAGATCAAGTAGGTTTCATTCTGACTAAAATAGTCTTTCAGGACTCAAATGCCGATATTTTAAATTTTCTTTCTCTAAAGTAACTTTAATTTTGTTGATTCTATAAAAAATAAACATATTATCTTGTTAGCATTGATGAATAACAGCTAAATATGTAAGTTGTACGAATTTGAAAAACAACAAAAGGAGAAAAATGAAAACAAAATTTTTTTAAATGTAATTTTTTGTTTTTGAACAAGAACAGTAATATACATGTACCAGTATGATATACAGTTTGAAAGCAAAAGATTTTAGAACAAATATTATCTTATACACAAGCTTTTAAAATTTAATAGATAGTGATGAAAAGCCGATAAAACTAAGTGATTATTTTAGATAATAATATAATAGATTTTATAATAAAACACATGTTTCTATAGAAATTTCATTTAATTTATTCTTTAATGGTTTCACTCATTTTTATCTCTTACTGTATTTTAAAATTCTCTAATCGATTTTAAAAACGGAGGTGAGTGAAAGTCGTGTGTTGCTCGCACCAGATTTTTTTTTTTTTTTTTATCAGATACTAAAGTATATATATATATTTTTTCGCTACGTGTACTAGCAAGTTCAATAAATATAGACAAGATACACTCAACTTTGAGCCGATATACTCAGGCCATAGAAAGTGTATTCCTTCTATAGCAGACTCAGTAAACAAAGCCTTCGGAAAGAAATAGTGTCTCCCGTTCTTTCTTAGATACATCACCCTATATCTATTCCCCACTCCATAGCTCCATATTCTAATATATTATTTATTGGCGATATATTTTTATTTATTGTCGCTTTATATTGTTATTTATAGGCGCTTCATATTATAGGCGTCACACACGTCACTGTCAGGGGTGTTCTAAAGGCGATAAGGGACTGCCTACTTTATAGCAAGCACCTCTTCTTTGTTCATTCCTCTATTTTCCTCGTCAATTTATTATATAAAATAATCGAATGGTTGTCTATAATTTATTTATCATACATTGTATATATATATATATATATATATATATATATATATATATATATATATATATATATATATATGTGATATTATTAAGTTTTTAACGAATTTATGGTGTAGCAAAAAAAAATAAATTGTTTAACCATTTAGGAATAAATAACGAATATGAATAATTTCGGTGTTTCCTTTTACTGGTGTTTATACCTATGATTTAATATATTTTTAACATTTGTTATTTACATACGATTTTAAAATATTTTATATTTACATTTATAAAAGAAAGTCAATTTTCACTTATTTTAGTCATCGTGGTATTTAAAAAGTGGATTTGAAATCGTCCAAATTTTTTGTTGTTGTATTCTTAATTTTTTAACTAGTTAATCACCATCCATTCCTTAATGTAATGGGAATGGTATCTAGATCGGGCCAAACCAGCAACATACGGAATATTAAGATATTTGTAGATCAGTTTATTAGTTACAAATGCTCCTTACATTAAGGATTTTGGATTGTAGGGATTGGATACGGGAAGAATTTGATGGTTTAGTAGAGCTCCAAAGCTCTATTCCGTAATTATTAATTATTAAATCCGGGTTAGCATTTAGCATATTTCAGAAAGAAATGAAAAATATAAAATTACCGTGTACATTTTTGGTGCTTACAGAACATGACCTAATGAGCCAAGAAAATTGTTTAAACATTTAGTGCGCAATAACAAGGAAGGTTAGAGAGGAATCTCAAGCATATATATATATATATATATTATTATATTATATCCTCATTATTGCGCTGCTTGTAGAAATTTCGATGATTTGAGCATTGTCCTTTAATTACTACAAAGTCGAAAAGAAAAATTATTGCCATGCTCAGCAATATTTAAAATAAAATATCACAAAAGGGATTGAAAATTATACAGATTATCTTCTTCTTCTTTATCTCCCTCCTATGTGCCTTTACTAGCGTGGAAGGGCCTCGATCCAACGCTGGCAGCTTTCACGATTTCTGCAGAGCTGTTTTAGTTCCTGCAATCTTTTCCCTCCGATCCTCTAGACATATCCGTCATATAAA
Organism: Piezodorus guildinii; assembly: GCA_023052935.1. Classification (NCBI taxonomy): domain Eukaryota; kingdom Metazoa; phylum Arthropoda; class Insecta; order Hemiptera; family Pentatomidae; genus Piezodorus; species Piezodorus guildinii. The sequence goes on from JAJSOM010000011.1 coordinate 26,663, forward strand.
ATCCTAGGCCTTCCGCGCGGCCTCTTTCCAGTTAGTTCGAAAAAAAAAAAATCAAATGCAAATTATACCTCTATATAATAAGTACTCTTGAATAAAATTTAATAGCTGTGACTCAGTTCGTTTTTTAAATATAATATATCAACATTACCGAGTTGCTTAGCAACCTACTTGTTTATTTATTTAACGTCTCTTTATGCTGCTGTGGTTAATCGGACGATGCTACAGTGGGAGTCCCAAATTTTGCCTATCCAGGTTTATTTAGGATAGAGGGATCTTAAACGAGTACCTGACATCGCACAGGCTCGGGTCCACCTTTTAACGTCCCCTACGAAGGACAGCACAATTAAGGATTTTTTACTCCCATTAAAAAATCCTAGGGCCACCTGTGGGTTTGAACCCGTGACTTTTAGCATAGGAGGCTGTTATGCTAACCACCCTGCTACAGGTAACACCTAGCAACCTACTTGAAGCCAAAACAAAATAAGAACACAAGTACCAGTTGAACCTTAGCCATTATTTTTTATGTTCATTTTTCTATATAACTTTTATTTATATATGAAAAATATAATAATGCGTGTAATTCTTAAGTAAGGAGATTATAAATAAATTAGAGGTCTAAGAACCCTTAAAAAAGCTAAAGACTTCACAAGAGTTAATTTTTAAAAAAACAGAAACTTTTCACTACTTCGTTCTGTCCGTGGACCTCTAAATACCCAGAATTCGACCAGCTGACCACATCGATACATCGATATAAATATCGAAGAAGGTTTGGAGTCGATAAATCTCTTGAGGTGGTGGATTAGTATTCAGAGCCAGAGGGAGGGGGGGGGAGCAGCTTCTTCTCCTCCCCCCTCAATACAATTAGTGGCCTACGCTCCCCTTGATTGCTGTTTGCTTCTCCGCTACTCTTGTACTTTCAGGAGCCTCTTAAATGAATCTAGCCTTCTTGTCTTCAATTATATATATATATATATATATATATATATATATATATATATATATGTTTTTTAATTTTGTAAGATAATAGTAATCTAAATGTATTGACCGATTTCGCTAATTCTTTTTTTGTTGTATTTATAACATTCAGAAGAAGGATCTTGTGAAAGAAAATATTGTGGTCGTCAGGTTTTTTTTTTTTTGTTTTTTTATTTAAATTTTCTATGGTAATAATAGAATCTATCTATGTATCTATCTCTCCATATATATATATATATATATATATATATATATATATATATATATATATATATATATATATATAATTTTTTTTCTCTACTTCTTTTGCCTATGTTTTTTTAATTTAATTTATCCAATGTTTCTTGGCCAGACGTGCTACCTTTTTTTATTTTCAAATTTATCTTAAGGGACTAAGTCCCAGAATAAAAGTTTTTTTCTATTTATATATATATATATATATATATATATATATATATATATATATATATATATATATATATATATATATATATATATGTATATAAATTCCAATAAAGTAATAAATTTCCATGAGTTAATATTATTTCTGAGTTATATAAGAGTGTTCAATTTGAATTCAGAACACGAACAAGTAGGGGAAGGATGTCTAAAGACGATAAGACAATAAATGTAAGTTATTCAAGAACCGTCAGGGTTCAACTTTAAAGTATTATTTAAGGTAATGTAGTGAGAAAGATAAGGTATTGGAATTCAAGCCATCGATGCAACGGGAAATTTCAGAAAGGAATTCGATGTAACCTTTTCCTAAAGTTTAGAACAGTGTTCAATTTAAGAAATAGTCCCAGAAAAAATTACTGGATTACTAAAATATAACCTTTAGAGCGGTCAAATAATAATAATAATAATAATAATGCTCCTTTTTAGCACGGTCCACTTCCTTATGGTAATACTCTCCCTTCAAACATCCGTCATGCCCCTTCCTATCATCGTTTAAATCCCTCCTCATTCAATACTTCCTTTCTCTTCAGTGAGATGTAAGCTAATTTTTATCATGCCTACTTATGTAAGGTGAATTTTACTTTAATGAGATGTAAAAGTTAATTTTATGTTTATTCTTATTTATTTATTTCTAGAATTTGTAAATAGAGATGACACTTTGCCCCTTTTTTTTTATATTATTATACTTTATTTTTTTTTCATTATTGTGTTATTTAATTGTATTTATATACTTTTTTTGGCCAGTTATAATTTATTGTTTAGTTCATAATTGTTATTCTTAAGGGTCATTGTCCCAGAATAAAGTTTTTTTTTTCTATTCTATTCTATCTTTACTTCGTCCTTAATAGAACAACCAGCCTCTCCCTTGGGAGGTATAAGTCTTGTATTAAAATTAAGATTTGAACAAAAATTTCTCTTCTTAGTTCATGCTGCTGTTTACATTTTTGAAGATAAATACACACACAATAAAACATTTCTTGCCTTGTTCAAACTAAAATTTATAACCATGTATTCAATGATATATTTTTTTTTCACATTATTCCACAATTGCCTATTTCTGGCCACTGTAGCCCAACAATCCCCCACTGCTTGCACTAGTTCGTCCCTCAACCTCGTCAGTGGTCTTCCTCGCCATCTCTTTCGTTCTCTTGGAATCCACTCCGTAGCAATTTAAGACCATCTACTGGGATCCAGCTGAGACACATGGCCTGCCCATCTCTATTTCAATATATGCGATTCCTTTGGTAAACTTTTGAGGATAACTTGTATTTTGTTGCTGATACGATCTTTCCTTTTAATATTTAGTATACTTCTAGAAAATTGGAGCTGTGTCCTTTAAAGTTTTTCGATGTCTTTACTGGTCGTAGACCACGTCTGCGAGCCACACAAAATAACGGAGTAAACACAGGTTGCCAGTCCTCTAGCCTTCAACGTTGGAGGTAACTGACTTTTAAAGACTTTTTTTAAACTCCAGTATTTTTACTTTCAATTACTATATATAGTATTGGAAAGTATTGCGATCGTGAACATTTTCGAATTCCAGTTTTCAAGGGAAATATACGTTTTAGGGTCTCCTGAGTCCAAATAACCAAGTCCCACAAAAAGGTCTGTGTGTGTGTGGTAACTCCTGGGCGGAAACGAACAGTCCTATGAAACTGAAATTTCATATTTAAGACACCTATACACCCGGCACGTTACATAACTTTTTTCATCAAAATGGGCTCACCACAAGAGCCACTTTATACCATGCATTTAGCACCTTTTTTCGTTTTTCTCAAAAACGGTTCTGACGATTTTGATTAAACTCGCCATATCAATTTAGAATTTAATATGATTTGACATCATGTAGGTTTAATTCTGATTAAAATGGTCTGACAGGGCGTAAATGCAAATATTTTAAATTTTCTTCTTCTAAAGTACCTTTAATTTTGTAGATTCTATAAAAATAACCATATTATCTTGTTAACATTGATATATAACAGCTAGATTTGTAAGTTGTGCGAATTTGAAAAACAACTGCAATTTTTTTATAATGCAATTTTTTGTTTTTGAGTATAAGAACAAAAATATACATATATAATATACCGTTTGAAAGCTAAAGATTTAAAAAAAAAATATTATCTCATACACAAGCTTTTTAAATTTAATAGAGAGTGATGAGAAGCCGATAAAACTAACTGATTATTTTAGATAATAATATAATCGTTTTTTTAATAAAAAACATGTTTCTATAGAAATTCCATTTAATTAATTCTTAAATGGTTTCACTCATTTTTATCTCAAACTGTACTTGAAAATTCTTTATTCGATTTTAAAAACAGAGGTAAGTGAAAGTCGTGTGTTGCCCGCACCAGATTCTTCTATTTATTTCTTATTTTTTGCATTTTATTGAAATAGATTGACCTAAATATATGTAATAATCAACAAAGCCGATGACCATGTTTTTAATTTTCTCTGAGTTTGTCATGATCTTTGTTTTATCAGAAATAGTCCTCAGAAAAAATTACTGGATTACTAAAATTTAACCTTTAGAGTGTTCAAGTAATGTCTAATAAACCGTTAGTACGTGATTGAGTTAATTGTCGAAATCGAATAGAAAAAAAAAAAAAAAGGGAGTAGTGGTGAGTTGATGAGCAATGGTGAAGAAGAGGAATTGCTTCGAAGACTAGACCATCAACCCCTGGAATGGCAATCTTGGAGAAAAAGAAAAGGGAACGTTCGAGACCTGTGATGCCCAATAATGACTCTGAGTCTTTGATCTCAAAAACAATTGCACTAATTTTCAAAAAAATCGATGAAACTCTATCAAAATAGATTTTATTGATTTTTCCACTCAAAAAAGCTTAACACGGAAAAGATGGAAATCCAAAGGAGCAATGTCAGGAAAGAACGGCATATTATGCTGAAAGTGAACTGAATTGTCACTCATGTTGGTTAGCAATAAACTACTCTACTGATTCTTAATAAAGATGAAAATCCAAAGGAGCAATGTCAGGAAAGAACGGCATATTATGCTGAAAGTGAACTGAATTGTCACTCATGTTGGTTAGCAATAAACTACTCTACTGATTCTTAATAAAGATGAATTCAGTGTGTAAATATAGTTAATTCCATGAGGATTAAAGGCATATAAATAAACATTAGCCTCGTGATTCATTTTAGTAGAAAAAACAGAAGGTAAATTTTATTTTAAAAACCTCTACCAACTTTTCGGACGACCCAATATTTTAAAGTATTTCTGCTCAATGATATTTTTGATTTTATTTGCTTGTGGCAGAAAAACATACTGATTTCCTCCGCAACCGGATTTTGACGTAAATCGATTCCTACGTGTTTAAATGCTTGCCCATGTTAATTATTGTTACGGCAAAAGATAACTTAACGGGAAATTGAATTATTTTAAAATTAAAAGGTAAATCATTTGGAAACGTTGGGATTCGATGTCAATTTTCCCTTTTTTTTCTCAGATTTTCCACTGATTCTGTTGGTCGCACCGTGATGTTATATAGCCTATAGCCTTCCTCGATAAATGGACTATCCAACGCAAAAAGAATTTTTCAATTTGAACCAGTAGTTTCTGAGATTACCGCGTTCAAACAAACAAATAAACAAACTCTTCAGCTTTATAATATTAGTATAGATATTACAATCTGTCGTTATTAGAGCATTCATAATCCTGATCAAGTATAACGTTCATACAATATTTACAAAACTATAAAATAATATACAATAAAGAATTAATAAAATATTTACAAGTCTAGAAGTCATACAATCCTCAAACGTACAGCACATTGAGTGGAGAATCCAGCCAGTACTAGAACTACAATGTACATGTTTACAAGAGGTCTCAAGGCCACTGCCGTTTCAACCTTCTAGGAGGTGGTAGGGGTGCGTGGAGCTGGATAGGGATTGAGCCAAAAGATTGGGGTGATGGATTACTGATGAAATTTGGAGAACTTCGGTGGAATCATGTCTAAAATACATGGAATATTGAGGTCGTGGTGTAAGGTATGGTTTGTGGCATAATAAGGAGCATTAACTATTGGTCGCAGGACTTTGGATTGGAAGGATTGAATGCGTTTGATGTCAGAAAATTTGGCTGTCCCCCACAGTTCAAGTCCGTAGGTCGGTATTTAGGTTTTAGTATTATTTTGTATATTAGAAATTTGTTTTCAACTGTATTATTAAATACAATTAGGGGATATGTGTATAAATATTGTATAAAAGGAATAATACACATTTAGACGAACTATGTATTGACAGAACTCCAAAAACATTCTTAAGTAGATCTTCTTTTTCAGACGCCTCGGTGGATTATCAGGATTTAAAAAAAAAAGTCAATAATTTTAATTTAATTTAATTTGTACTTACTACTAGTCTAGTTTTTCCTCCAAAATACCTTCTATAATTAACAATTTTATCTTGTTAATAATTGCTTACATGTAGAGTGTAAAAAAAGCCAATTATATCTTATGTAACTTGACAATAAAATACTTATCTATCTTGTTAGGATTAATGGAAATTTTGATATTATATTTTTTTTTTCCGACCAGAATAGTAATATTGATGCTGAATATATCATTGAAATTTTTTATCTAATAATAAGGAATGATTGTTATTTGGGTTAATGACCTTCAACTGCACGTTAAGATGAGCACTTTTTTTTGGGAAATGGTCTGTATGAAAATATAGAAAACTTAGTAAATGAAAGATGGACCTAGACGGAAATTGAACGATCAAGTAATGGTGATAAAGACTTATATTACAAAAAAAATACTACACTTGGTGGCCAGATATTAATCTATTGGATTAGTAGGTTTGTAATGTTGAAAATTTTAACAATTATATGAATGGGTATACTGACTTAAGTGGCTGCATGGTGGAAACCTGAGATGGTAAAGTTACTATCTCTAGGTATCGAATGTGGAGCTTGAACTTTGTCTCCTCTTCTATTTCTCTCCATAGGCCAAGGAATCTTCTTAATGTCTTCTCCTCCATCGTGGTAGCACAGAACAGAAGTCAGAAACTAGACAAACTGATGTGGTACATCCAGCCAGAACCTGCGACATTCCCAGTTTTTTTTTCCCTTTTGGCCGCTAGAGGCGCTATCCTTCTTCAATAGGCCACCAGGTGGCAGCACGGTCACCATAAATATCTCCTTTCGGAACCTGAAACAATTGTTGTATACACTAATTTATAAAGTTTTATAATTTAATCACTGTATTTACTACAAGCTCAATGTGATTTCTTTAATCTTTTTTTTAATTTCAACATAGTTTAAAAGTTCTTAAATTTATTTTAACAACAAATGTAAGAGTATGTCCAGTATTGCTTTAATTTATATCTGTTTCGATTATTTCCTGGGAGTGGAGTCGAGGTCAAGCAAATGTTTTTCATCCTGCAGCATTAGGTAGAAATCTATAGTATACGGATATGTTTACTATCATAATGTAAACACTCGATTTGAAATACCATCCAAAAAAAACCTATTAATGCTACAGCAACAAGTCAGGGTTCTTAGACAGCCTTGAGAGACCTTGAAAAAGGTCGCATATGGAGGAAGAGTGGAGAGGACTATGCTTACTATGAATTTCAAATGGAGACTGGTCGCGGCGGGCAAATATTGACGGATCTTCTTCTATTTGACCCCTGCCTGTTGCTGTCGTTTCTCTTGAATAAATCCATTTTATCGCTTACATTAAAGCTCTTTCAGTTCCTGTATCTTATTTCTATTTTTACTTTCACTTACCTACGTATTGAATATATAGTAAGGGAAAGTATTGCCATCGTAAACATTTTTAAATACCAGTTTTCAACGGAAATACACGTTTATGCTCCCTTGAGTCCAAATAGCCTAGTCCCGAAAAAAAGGTGTGTGTGTCCTGCAAGAAAACTAAAAGAAATTTCGAAGTTTTTTTAAAACTTGTTTATTTGAATCAAAACACAGACATATTACAGTGAAAGTAGAAGTCACTATCCCACTAAGGCGAGCCCGTGTGTGATAAAGGAGTTCACCTGCGGCAATTCAATAAAAGTACAATAACAAACAGTAACAGGACACAGTATGATACAATACAATACTCGAATAATATAACACAATTTTATAAAGAAACAGTAACACACTATACAGCAAAAAAAAACTATGATTTAATTTTTCAGTCTTGTAGAAAAACGGTGGTCAATCTTCCCGACTAGCTCATCCCGTCTAAAATACAGCTTCTTCATAATTGATACCATGTATAATTATTTTGTAGACATTACGTTAAGATCCGAGAATATATTAATTGATGGGGGTCCCTTATTGATACCCAAAATTACCTTAATAATCTTTCTCTGCACAATCTCAAGCTGAAGAAGATGTGCAGCAAAAGGATTCCCCCAAATCAATATAACATATTGAATCAGCGACTGAATATATGCAAAGTAAATTAATCTTAATTTATTGATTGATAAAATTCCTCTTAACTTATGGAATACATAAAAATATTTCCTTTGCTGAAATAGACTATAGACTTGAAGTTATGGTATGATTTAAAGAATATTCTATGAATTTTGGAAAAACTGCATTGGATCGGCATTTTAAGAGAAAGATCCTTTGTTCTAAACTGTTAGGTAGACGTTTGTGAAGATAAACAAAAACTCCATCATTATGAATCCTCTCTCCCGGGGCCCGCAAGCAGATAGCAACCAACCTCTGCACCATAGTAATCTACCTCTGCACCATAGTAATCTACCTCTACACCATAGTAATCTACCTCTACACCATAGTAATCTACCTCTACACCATAGTAATCTACCTCTGCACCACAGTAATCTACCTCTGCACCATAGTAATCTACCTCTGCACCACAGTAATCTACCTCTGCACCATAGTAATCTAACTCTACACCATAGTAATCTACCTCTTACCTTGACATCTCAACATTCTTCAGTTCACACTTCGTTTTCTTGTCATCAAATTTCACCTATATCTCTTGTAAATCCTTCCTCTCCAACCGTTTCTTCTTTCACTCAATTAAATTTGTCTTTTTCTTCCCTAAAATCCTCCTTCCCTTCCCTCATCTTAAATCTCAGTTTAATTTATTCTTCAATCTTCACAAACGTCTAGCTAACAGTTTAGAACTAAGGATCTTTCTCTTAAAATGCCGATTCAATGCAGTTTTTCTAAAAGAAATTTCATATTTAAGGCAACTATACGCCCGAGATGTTACAGCAACTTTTTCACCAAAATCAGCTTACCAGAAGAGCCACTTTATACCATGCATCTTGCACTTTTTTACGTTTTCCTCAAAAACGGCTCTAAAGATTTTGATTTAACTCGCTATATCAATGTAAAATTCGATGGGCTTTAATATGATGAAGGTTTCAAGTAGATATAAAATGCCGATTCTGGCGCAGGGCTTCGGTGCAAGATGGCGGCGCCCATGGTTTCCCGCCAAAACTGGCCTTTATTGAACGATCGTTCGCGATCTACCCGTCGTTCGTGATATAGTCAATCCAGCCTGACCTCATATTGTCAGTTTAATTTATCGATTAAATATTCGATAGTAGATAAGAATTGCGGGAGCTGGTGCACTTTTTTGAGGAGCCAATCAGATGCCAGCATTTGGTCACGTGACCTATGGCGGGAGATTTGAATTTTGAATTTCGACTACGACCTAACCTTAACCACGCTGGTTCGCGCCATCGACCTAACCTAAACCACTAAGCCACGCTCCTTTTTAGTCACGTGACGCTATATCAACCTAACCTAAACCAGAAGGCCACGCCCCTTTTTGATCACGTGACCCCTGTTTGAGGGTATTAAGTCTTTATAAAGCATGAGTCTACCCGACGTCCATTTTCTTTTCCCTACGTTTTGATAGTATTTAGTCTTTATAAAGCATGAGTCTACCCGTCCGCCATTTTGTTTTTTGCTGTAAAAATTTACAAAGCATGAGTCTACCCGGCGTCCATTTTCTTTTCCCTACGTTTTGAGGGTATTAAGTCTGTATAAAGCATGAGTCTACCCGGGCGCCATTTTGTTTTATGACGTCACAATTTACAAAGCCTGAGTCTACTCGGTGTCCATCTTCTTTTCCCTACGTTTTGGGCTAATTTAGTATTTATAAAGCATGAGTCTACCCGTCCGCCATTTTGGTATTATGACGTAACAATGTAAACAGCATGAGTCTACTCGGCCGCCATTTTGCTCCCCCCACTCCTTCATTACTTAACCAATCAGAGTGCCTAACTTGAGAGTTCCTCCCGGCTAGGTCGATGGTCGAATTGTAATGTGTGCTTTTACGGAACCTTTCAAACTGTGACATAACCTTACTATTGTTTACATTTTTTTAAACCTCCCTTACTGTTACATAACCTTCTCATTGTTTACATTTTGCTCTCCCCCACTCCTTCATTAGTTAACCAATCAGAGTGCCTAACTTGAGAGTTTATAAAGCATGAGTCTACCCGTCCGCCATTTTGTTTTATGACGTCACAATTTAAAAGCCTTAAGTCTATCCAGCCGCCATTTTTTTTTTTTTAATATAGGATGATTATACCTGACCGGTTCGAGCATGCACCGACATGTCGAATCATGTAAAAACAGGTTAGCGAAAGTACAAACAGGTTTGAATCATGTTGAAGCATGCAGGTATGTGAAACGGAAACATGGACTTTGAACCTTCCTAATGCCTTTAATATAAACATCGTTATAGGGCTTCTTAATCCTATACAGCTTTGAACTTTGATCCTTAATCCTATTATTTAAATAGCCATGTAAGGTTCCTTAAGCTTAAACGTAAACATGGACTTTGAACCTTCTTAATTGTTTCAACATAAACATTGTAATAGTGGTTCTTAATCCTATACATATTTGAGCTTTGATACCTTAATCCTTTAATTTAAATAGCGATATAGGATTCCTTAAGCTTTTAAACTTTGAACGATTAACCTCTTAAGTATCAATACAGATAATGCGCTTCTTAGAATTATGGACCGTCTATGGTTAATCCCTAATAACTTCATCGTAAACAAGCTCATTTTAAGACGTAAACATTAACTTTGTGCTGAGAATTTCTTAGTGTATAAATAAACAATAATATAAAACTTTTACCTACTTCGGACGGAAATTTATTTTGTTTAAACATAATACTTTCAGCATTTTTAATTGTTTTCTCACCTTATCAGTCCATTTTGTACCATTTCCAGGCATTATTTACTAATAATTAACTATTTTGCTATGGAAATGCAATTTTGCGATGTCTTCGGGACCGTTCGGCTATTCCCGGTCATCTTCGGTCTTCTACCTAACTTCGCTATAATCCGGAGTTCTATCTAAAGAAATAAACAATGATAACGTTAATTCCATCGAAACAACTTCCTTATCTTCTCTGCATCTCTTGATAAAGTATAAACAATATTATATTCTAGTAAAATAATACAGTACATCCTAAACATTTTATTCATTTTAGTTAACAGCATTATTAGTAAACAAAGTTTTGTACCTTTTTTAGTTCGGCGTTAAGCCTTAAGCCTCTTCACCACGTCAAGGTAAAGGTACATCGAAGAGGTTTTTATTATATTTATTTAATTTACAACGTGATTTTTACAATAAAAATGTGTACAAATTAAACGAAAAAATAAAGTTTATTGAAAATCAGAATTCATAAAATATAATTTCTAACACAATCAAGAATTAAATTAAATTTATGCTTATGGCGAATAAAATCATCTCTTTTTTTTTTTTTATTAAATTTATGCTTATGGCGAATAAAATCATCTGTTTTTTTTTGTTTTTTTTTTGTTATGTATAATCATATTGAAATTTAATTTTTCACCTGATGGCATAAACGAAATATTTGCTGTTGAGATGGTCGGCAAGGTGCGGTAATGACTATTTAATCTTCAATAAATTAACAACACCATATACTTTATAATTTTTTTCTTTATGTATTTGAAAGAGAAATATGAGCATCGAAATTATTCTGCAGGGTTATTCTATTCACCTCACATTTACTCACACATTCAAGTTTACAGGTGTTCAAACCATGCCATTGACCTTCATTCAGGGTTTATAGGTGTTCAAACCGTGACAGTGACCCCTTTCATTCATGGTGAATAGATTTAAACAAATTTTTATTTACCCATACAGACAAAACCTTTGTTTGATACTTTGTACATTTCTCTTTCGAGACATTATGATAAATGCAATGGCTGCCTCTCTGAGATGGCTTTATTAATTTATTAAGTGAACAAACATATTGCCACACCATGAACCATCATTTTTATTATTTGTTACCTTAGTTTTTTTTGTTTTGTTTTTTTCAGCCCAAAGACAAAAATGGTAAATTCGCTTTTTGTGTCTTATTATTTCAAAAAAACTCCTTATATTATTTCAATTCATTTAAGTTATAATGACCATAGGCCAAACTATTGATTCCGTCTACTAGTATGTGTCTTTTATTATCAAAAGGAGACAGAGAAACCTTATTTATTTCGGAACTAAAAATATTATGCAGCTTAGATTGTATCATCCTCATTGGCGTATGCATAATTTCCTTTTTAAATAATACATTTTCATAATCCTCAAAACTAATATATTGTTTTAATGAGGCTGTTTTTACGCCTTTAGCTCGCTTTTTTACATCGTTTTCTGTCATAACAGCGTACATTTTCGCTCTTAATCCCACATATTTTAAAATTATTTTTGAATTGAGCTCATCTTTAAACTTTCCTAACTTCTTTTTATTTTTATTCGAATAACATAAATGTGTTTCAGGATAGTCTGAGAAATCAAAATATTGATTCATTTTTTTCATATCTTCATAGACATCATCTGTTAAGACTCTATAGATAAATGAATCTGTATCGGTATACATCATCTTCAAGTTTTTTCCAGTATATGTTTTCATCATTATGTCATAATGAAATTGATACATTACAGTTTTTGATAAGTCTAAAATGCACATTCCTATGTATATAGGTTTATTAAACAAGACTTTCGATTTCCCCACGTGAACAGCCACTATATTCTCATTGTAGATTGTACGGTCAATGAAATTTGGTTTAGCAACAAGTTTCATCAACTTTTTACTGTCAGTTACTAGTTGAATATTCTGGCGGTTCCGGATATTTTTCATCGTTTTGCCGAAGACTGCATTGTTAAGCAACTTATAAAAATCTTTTTCAAAATCATTGGATGCTCCTTTCCTTAGCTCTGTATTGTATTCTATATACGATCGTAACCATGGTGCTTGTTTAAACTTTAGAACACGGTGAATTTTTTCCAAATTTAGCCCATGCTGTAGAGCTTGAATCAAATTCTTATAATGTAAGACGTAGCGATATCTTTTTCCAAAATGTGTTATCAATTTTTTCGAATTAGATTTTTCTCCTGGTGGTATCATCGCTTCAGGTAAGAACGGTAAATCATCATGGAAGTGGTGAAGTTCTTGAGGATAACTGATGTCAATTTCAAATATGTAACCAATTTCGTCATCATCCTTAAGCTCGGATATGTTTATACGTTCCGGATTTTTAACCCATTCAAATCCTCCGTATGGTAAATACATGCTCATCGCTTGTCCATAAAGATTATTAGCATCTAAATAAATTATATAACTCGATTCTTCGTTTGGATTAAAATTAGACATGTACTTATTATTCGCTTCTGCATACCTGTGGGATACCTGGCACAAACCTCCTCGAATACCATGTTCTATCATTAGAATCATATCATAATCCTGTAAGAGCTCTATATTCATTTTTGTATATTTTAACATGGCGTCGAAGGTCAAACCGGGAACGGTAAAATAATGAGCTGGATCAAGTTTATGAGTCTTCATCATAACGTCTCGAAAAGATTCGAAGACGTCACAAAGTAGAAGAACATCACTTTTAACGTAAATATCAGCATATTCACCCAAAGATTTACATTTAAAGTGTTCCCATATGTTTTGAGCATGTCTATAATCTTCTGCGCTGATATCGCTCTCATTTAATTTATTGTAAAAAGCTTCAATTGGTGGTAACTCTGTTTCATTTAACTTTTCTTCATTGTCTAAATAATCGTATGGAAACACACCTTTTCTGGTAACCAATGCTAATTCCTCGTCTCTAAAATATTTCGATGTTTCCTTGAATTTATCCATAGATAGAGATTTTACTAGGTAATCTAAGCTTCGTGGCATGAATCTGTAAGAATCTATGAACCTCAGTTTCAGTTTTCCAACATGCTTTGTGAAAGATATATACTTTTCTTCGCTATTCGGTATTATTTCAACTTCCCCAGGAATAATCCCCAATTCCTTAACGATGAAATGTGAGTCATAATTGCTTAAGTTATGCATTATAACAGGTATAAACAAGGGATTAACACGTCTTAGATTACAATTATTACAAGAAGCTCCTAAGTAGGTTCCAGTTAGGTGACAGTGGTCTCTAACTTTCAGATTGTTTTCTGTAAATACGTGTTGACACATGTAGCATGTTTTAGCTTCAATCCAATCGTCCTCTTCCTGAGGTGAGATCCGCATCGGTTTATTTACTTTGTAAATTTCTTGAATTTTTTTAGCAATATTGGTAATATATTCCATGAAGTGATAAGCGGCATTGGCTCCCCTATAAACGTACGGTATGTTTATTGGGACGTCTACTCCCTCGATCCCTTTAACATATACACAAAATGAGATCGGATCGTGTCTCTGATATTTAGTTGTGTTCTTTGACAATTCGCTTATAGGAAATAATATCGATTCAAAGTCAGCATAGATGACGAATGGTACTTTGCTTTGTCGTTCCACGTTTGAGAATCTGATAAAGGGATCTTTAATCGGTAACTCTATTCTTACTGGTTTATTTTCAGAGCAATATAGCTTATGTACTTCAAGTTATTAAATGTAATAATGCACACAACTTACCTTTCGTGGACAAATGAAGAAATATCCACTTGTTTAAAATTAACAGGAAAAAAAATTCTATAAAACTTAAATAATCAAAAATATCAATGACACCAAAAAATTAAGAAATATTCTTTAAACTTAGATAGCAGCAACAGCAACAAATCAATGTGTTCTCTTTGAAGTCTGAAGCTAAAATGACAGTAAAAGCAAATGACAAGTAACTCCTTAACTATCAGCTGTTGGTTACCCCCACCAACTCACATTTTACCCCCACCACCTCACATTTTACCCCCACCACCTCATCTTTTACCCCCCACCACTATGTTATTATATATATTATATGTTTATTATAAGGTCTTTAAGATTTCCTAGAAATTCGATTTAGCACTAATTTTTTTTTTATCCCTGGCGTATAAACAGCACCTGATTTAATCAGGGACCTGAGCCGGTGATGGTTTAACTGAGAGAGGTTCAGATGGAAAAAAAAAATTAGTGGTGGGGGGTAAAATATGAGGTGGTGGGGGTAAAATGTGAGGTGGTGGGGGTAAAATGTGAGTTGGTGGGGGTAACCAACAGCTGATAGTTAAGGAGTTACTTGTCATTTGCTTTTACTGTCATTTTAGCTTCAGACTTCAAAGAGAACACATTGATTTGTTGCTGTTGCTGCTATCTAAGTTTAAAGAATATTTCTTAATTTTTTGGTGTCATTGATATTTTTGATTATTTAAGTTTTATAGAATTTTTTTTCCTGTTAATTTTAAACAAGTGGATATTTCTTCATTTGTCCACGAAAGGTAAGTTGTGTGCATTATTACATTTACCTCCGTTCAGACATTTTGGAGATTAAAACTTAAACATGAGTCAGTTTAAATGTTATCTTTGCGGTAATACGTATGAGTATTTGAAGAGCCTTCGTAGACATGAAACGTCATGTAACGGTAAATCGACTTATACTTGCACGAGGTGTGGAGGTATTTTTCCCAATATTTATAACGGTAAAAGACATGAAAATGTATGTACCTACGAACCGTTGGTAAAAATATTAAAATTATCTGAGCCACAAAAGAATGCCATTTTAGCACTAAAACCTGACAAGGAGGGAATTGTTGAGTATGAGACAGCATTTCAGAACCGGTTGGCATCATTCTTTATCAGATCTTCCGATTCTATGGATATTAACTCGTTTCTGGATAGTGTTAAGAACCTCTTGGTGCATAAAATTCAAGATTCACTACATGAACATGGTGCATTAAAAGTGAACTGTCTGCTGGAATGTACTTTTACAAATTCTGTCTGTGATCAGACGGATAAAGCATTCAAAACACGAAACAAATGTGTGTTTAAAGATAGCAATCTTAGCAAATTTATAAAGGATAGTTTTAACAAAATCATAACTGAAGCTGAGGAGTCTCAATTTAAAAAAAGCGGATGGAAGCTGAGTGGGGTCGATGGAATCAGATTAAGAATCAACAAATATTTACCACTAAGGGGTTGTACATATCTTCCTCTCCCGTCATCTATAGAATCAAAGAAAGCTTGCATCAATGTACGGAATAATGATATATACTGTTTTAAGTATTCCGTTTTAGCAAAGTTTGTGAAAAAGGATGCTCAACGCGTTACCAAGTATAACGACTTAGAACATTTATATGACTTTACTTGCGTTTCATTTCCAACTTCTCTGAGTGAAATAAGAAAATTTGAAAAGGTAAATAACATCTCCATCAATGTCTATGGGCTGGATGAAAAAGAAAATGTATATCCCCTGAAAGTCTGTAAAACAGAACTGAAAGACCACCGGGATCTTTTACTTCTGTCCAATGATAAAATGTCCCATTATGTTTACATAAAGAATTTTGGAAGATTGGTCGGGAATCAAATTAGCAAGCATGGGCATAAATTAACAATTTGTAAACGCTGCTTTACACATTTCAACCATGTTTCTGAGAAAGAAGTCAGTAAAAAACTTGAAGAACATAAGCTATATTGCTCTGAAAATAAACCAGTAAGAATAGAGTTACCGATTAAAGATCCCTTTATCAGATTCTCAAACGTGGAACGACAAAGCAAAGTACCATTCGTCATCTATGCTGACTTTGAATCGATATTATTTCCTATAAGCGAATTGTCAAAGAACACAACTAAATATCAGAGACACGATCCGATCTCATTTTGTGTATATGTTAAAGGGATCGAGGGAGTAGACGTCCCAATAAACATACCGTACGTTTATAGGGGAGCCAATGCCGCTTATCACTTCATGGAATATATTACCAATATTGCTAAAAAAATTCAAGAAATTTACAAAGTAAATAAACCGATGCGGATCTCACCTCAGGAAGAGGACGATTGGATTGAAGCTAAAACATGCTACATGTGTCAACACGTATTTACAGAAAACAATCTGAAAGTTAGAGACCACTGTCACCTAACTGGAACCTACTTAGGAGCTTCTTGTAATAATTGTAATCTAAGACGTGTTAATCCCTTGTTTATACCTGTTATAATGCATAACTTAAGCAATTATGACTCACATTTCATCGTTAAGGAATTGGGAAATATTCCTTGGGAAGTTGAAATAATACCGAATAGCGAAGAAAAGTATATATCTTTCACAAAGCATGTTGGAAAACTGAAACTGAGGTTCATAGATTCTTACAGATTCATGCCACGAAGCTTAGATTACCTAGTAAAATCTCTATCTATGGATAAATTCAAGGAAACATCGAAATATTTTAGAGACGAGGAATTAGCATTGGTTACCAGAAAAGGTGTGTTTCCATACGATTATTTAGACAATGAAGAAAAGTTAAATGAAACAGAGTTACCACCAATTGAAGCTTTTTACAATAAATTAAATGAGAGCGATATCAGCGCAGAAGATTATAGACATGCTCAAAACATATGGGAACACTTTAAATGTAAATCTTTGGGTGAATATGCTGATATTTACGTTAAAAGTGATGTTCTTCTACTTTGTGACGTCTTCGAATCTTTTCGAGACGTTATGATGAAGACTCATAAACTTGATCCAGCTCATTATTTTACCGTTCCCGGTTTGACCTTCGACGCCATGTTAAAATATACAAAAATGAATATAGAGCTCTTACAGGATTATGATATGATTCTAATGATAGAACATGGTATTCGAGGAGGTTTGTGCCAGGTATCCCACAGGTATGCAGAAGCGAATAATAAGTACATGTCTAATTTTAATCCAAACGAAGAATCGAGTTATATAATTTATTTAGATGCTAATAATCTTTATGGACAAGCGATGAGCATGTATTTACCATACGGAGGATTTGAATGGGTTAAAAATCCGGAACGTATAAACATATCCGAGCTTAAGGATGATGACGAAATTGGTTACATATTTGAAATTGACATCAGTTATCCTCAAGAACTTCACCACTTCCATGATGATTTACCGTTCTTACCTGAAGCGATGATACCACCAGGAGAAAAATCTAATTCGAAAAAATTGATAACACATTTTGGAAAAAGATATCGCTACGTCTTACATTATAAGAATTTGATTCAAGCTCTACAGCATGGGCTGAATTTGGAAAAAATTCACCGTGTTCTAAAGTTTAAACAAGCACCATGGTTACGATCGTATATAGAATACAATACAGAGCTAAGGAAAGGAGCATCCAATGATTTTGAAAAAGATTTTTATAAGTTGCTTAACAATGCAGTCTTCGGCAAAACGATGGAAAATATCCGGAACCGCCAGAATATTCAACTAGTAACTGACAGTAAAAAGTTGATGAAACTTGTTGCTAAACCAAATTTCATTGACCGTACAATCTACAATGAGAATATAGTGGCTGTTCACATGGGGAAATCGAAAGTCTTGTTTAATAAACCTATATACATAGGAATGTGCATTTTAGACTTATCAAAAACTGTAATGTATCAATTTCATTATGACATAATGATGAAAACATATACTGGAAAAAACTTGAAGATGATGTATACCGATACAGATTCATTTATCTATAGAGTCTTAACAGATGATGTCTATGAAGATATGAAAAAAATGAATCAATATTTTGATTTCTCAGACTATCCTGAAACACATTTATGTTATTCGAATAAAAATAAAAAGAAGTTAGGAAAGTTTAAAGATGAGCTCAATTCAAAAATAATTTTAAAATATGTGGGATTAAGAGCGAAAATGTACGCTGTTATGACAGAAAACGATGTAAAAAAGCGAGCTAAAGGCGTAAAAACAGCCTCATTAAAACAATATATTAGTTTTGAGGATTATGAAAATGTATTATTTAAAAAGGAAATTATGCATACGCCAATGAGGATGATACAATCTAAGCTGCATAATATTTTTAGTTCCGAAATAAATAAGGTTTCTCTGTCTCCTTTTGATAATAAAAGACACATACTAGTAGACGGAATCAATAGTTTGGCCTATGGTCATTATAACTTAAATGAATTGAAATAATATAAGGAGTTTTTTTGAAATAATAAGACACAAAAAGCGAATTTACCATTTTTGTCTTTGGGCTGAAAAAAACAAAACAAAAAAAACTAAGGTAACAAATAATAAAAATGATGGTTCATGGTGTGGCAATATGTTTGTTCACTTAATAAATTAATAAAGCCATCTCAGAGAGGCAGCCATTGCATTTATCATAATGTCTCGAAAGAGAAATGTACAAAGTATCAAACAAAGGTTTTGTCTGTATGGGTAAATAAAAATTTGTTTAAATCTATTCACCACGAATGAAAGGGGTCACTGTCACGGTTTGAACACCTATAAACCCTGAATGAAGGTCAATGGCATGGTTTGAACACCTGTAAACTTGAATGTGTGAGTGAATGTGAGGTGAATAGAATAACCCTGCAGAATAATTTCGATGCTCATATTTCTCTTTCAAATACATAAAGAAAAAAATTATAAAGTATATGGTGTTGTTAATTTATTGAAGATTAAATAGTCATTACCGCACCTTGCCGACCATCTCAACAGCAAATATTTCGTTTATGCCATCAGGTGAAAAATTAAATTTCAATATGATTATACATAACAAAAAAAAACAAAAAAAAAAACAGATGATTTTATTCGCCATAAGCATAAATTTAATAAAAAAAAAAAAAAAGAGATGATTTTATTCGCCATAAGCATAAATTTAATTTAATTCTTGATTGTGTTAGAAATTATATTTTATGAATTCTGATTTTCAATAAACTTTATTTTTTCGTTTAATTTGTACACATTTTTATTGTAAAAATCACGTTGTAAATTAAATAAATATAATAAAAACCTCTTCGATGTACCTTTACCTTGACGTGGTGAAGAGGCTTAAGGCTTAACGCCGAACTAAAAAAGGTACAAAACTTTGTTTACTAATAATGCTGTTAACTAAAATGAATAAAATGTTTAGGATGTACTGTATTATTTTACTAGAATATAATATTGTTTATACTTTATCAAGAGATGCAGAGAAGATAAGGAAGTTGTTTCGATGGAATTAACGTTATCATTGTTTTTTTCTTTAGATAGAACTCCGGATTATAGCGAAGTTAGGTAGAAGACCGAAGATGACCGGGAATAGCCGAACGGTCCCGAAGACATCGCAAAATTGCATTTCCATAGCAAAATAGTTAATTATTAGTAAATAATGCCTGGAAATGGTACAAAATGGATTGATAAGGTGAGAAAACAATTAAAAATGCTGAAAGTATTATGTTTAAACAAAATAAATTTCCGTCCGAAGTAGGTAAAAGTTTTATATTATTGTTTATTTATACACTAAGAAATTCTCAGCACAAAGTTAATGTTTACGTCTTAAAATGAGCTTGTTTACGATGAAGTTATTAGGTATTAACCATAGACGGTCCATAATTCTAAGAAGCGCATTATCTGTATTGATACTTAAGAGGTTAATCGTTCAAAGTTTAAAAGCTTAAGGAATCCTATATCGCTATTTAAATTAAAGGATTAAGGTATCAAAGCTCAAATATGTATAGGATTAAGAACCACTATTACAATGTTTATGTTGAAACAATTAAGAAGGTTCAAAGTCCATGTTTACGTTTAAGCTTAAGGAACCTTACATGGCTATTTAAATAATAGGATTAAGGATCAAAGTTCAAAGCTGTATAGGATTAAGAAGCCCTATAACGATGTTTATATTAAAGGCATTAGGAAGGTTCAAAGTCCATGTTTCCGTTTCACATACCTGCATGCTTCAACATGATTCAAACCTGTTTGTACTTTCGCTAACCTGTTTTTACATGATTCGACATGTCGGTGCATGCTCGAACCGGTCAGGTATAATCATCCTATATTAAAAAAAAAAAATGGCGGCTGGATAGACTTAAGGCTTTTAAATTGTGACGTCATAAAACAAAATGGCGGACGGGTAGACTCATGCTTTATAAACTCTCAAGTTAGGCACTCTGATTGGTTAACTAATGAAGGAGTGGGGGAGAGCAAAATGTAAACAATGAGAAGGTTATGTAACAGTAAGGGAGGTTTAAAAAAATGTAAACAATAGTAAGGTTATGTCACAGTTTAAAAGGTTCCGTAAAAGCACACATTACAATTCGACCATCGGATCTAGCCAGGAGGAACTCTCAAGTTAGGCACTCTGATTGGTTAACTAATGAAGGAGTGGGGGGAGCAAAATGGCGGCCGAGTAGACTCATGCTGTTTACATTGTTACGTCATAATACCAAAATGGCGGACGGGTAGACTCATGCTTTATAAATACTAAATTAGCCCAAAACGTAGGGAAAAGAAGATGGACACCGAGTAGACTCAGGCTTTGTAAATTGTGACGTCATAAAACAAAATTGCGCCCGGGTACACTCATGCTTTATACCGACTTAATACTATCAAAACGTAAGGAAAAGAAAATGGACGCTGGGTAGACTCATGCTTTATAAAGAGTTAATACGCTCAAAACGTAGAGAAAAGAAAATGGACGCCGGGTAGACTCATGCTTTGTAAATTTTTACAGCAAAAAACAAAATGGCGGACGGGTAGACTCATGCTTTATAAATACTAAATTAGCCCAAAACGTAGGGAAAAGAAAATGGACGTCGGGTAGACTCATGCTTTATAAAGACTTAATACCCTCAAACAGGGGTCACGTGACTAAAAAGGGGCGTGGCTTAGTGGTTTAGGTTAGGTTGATGAAGGGTCACGTGTCTAAAAAGGGGCGTGGCTTAGTGGTTTAGGTTAGGTCGATGGCGCGAACCAGCGTGGTTAAGGTTAGGTCGCGGTCGAAATTCAAATTCAAATCGCCCGCCATATGTCACGTGACCAAATGCTGGCATCTGATTGGCTCCTCAAAAAAGTGCACCAGCTCCCGCAATTCTTATCTACTATCGAATATTTAATCGATAAATTAAACTGACAATATGAGGTCAGGCTGGATTGACTATATCACGAACGACGGGTAGATCGCGAACGATCGTTCAATAAAGGCCAGTTTTGGCGGGAAACCATGGGCGCCGCCATCTTTCACCGAAGCCCTGCGCCAGAATCGGCATTTTATATCTACTGTTTCATTCTGACTGAAATAGACTGACCCTCCAGATGACATCTTTACGAAACCGTGACGGCTGGAGATTGTTCCTGGCGGAGGCACGAACCCGGCAAAGGGTTGTTGTGCTCATTTAATAATTATAAATTCTTTATATGCTTAAGATAAGTCATTTTAGAATAATTAAAAATCTGGTGCGAGCAATTCACTACTGTTACTTATCTCGGTTGTAAAAATCAATTTATTAACAATAAAACGAAGTTAAATTTGAAATGAGTCTATAGAATTGCATTGAGCTTAAATGGAAAGATTTGGTTTACCTTAATTAATCTACCAAACGGAATTATTATCTACAATAATCATTTAAGTTCGTACCATCTTCATCTTTCTGCATCACATTTTACAGATTTGTAAACATAACTTTTTTTTTTTTTAATTTATTGCTTTGCAACGGTACTTTATACATCTGTCGAGGCATGGTTATTATTAATGGATGAGATAAGGTCACAGAAGGCGTGATAATTTAAGGAAACGAGTAAGGTGGAGGTTTGTGCCCGCCGTGGTAGAAGCACGTACCGCAGCACCAGTGGGTAAGGCTGCGCCTACCGCTTATCAGAGGGGACTGGTTAGGAAGAAATGCCCTCTATGGTAGAAGCTCAACTTTAATATATAGGACTCCTCATACATGCTCATGGGTAGAATCCATGCTCCCCATCACATGAGGGGGATGATGTAGGAAGAACAAGAGAATGTAGAAGAAGGATGTGAAATAAAGATAGACCTTATTCACGATACAAAGACAGAGATACTCTAACCTAGGGAGACACCACCTGGTAGAAGCAGATTGGTGATCTGTAGAGCTGAAGTAATGTTAGCTGTACTAATGAAGCAATGTATATTATTGTTAGTGAGAACTTCTCTACCAGACTAGTATTTTGGCCCTAGATCAAATTACCTCGAATGGTTTTTTTATTCCCATAAATTAGTAATATAAACAATTATATTTACAATAACAATGAACAATAACAACAATATCAATAACAAATAAAAATATCATTAAATAATACATCTTCTTATAATTTACCGGTGATTTAAGGAGGCGCCGTTAGCGCTACCTGTGAGCGAGCGCGTAAAACATTCGCTACACATGTATATTACTATTCTTATGTTCGGAATATTAAAAAAAAAAATATAAATATAAATATGTTTGCTCTTTTATTCTTTCATTTGGTTATCAAATAAGTTTAACTTATGTAAGTATCCGTTTGTATCAATGCTAACAATATTATATACTTTTTTTTTTAATCTTATTAAAAAAAAATGTTGTAACAAATTTATAAAACGTAATTCAAAGTTAAGAATAGAGCATAAACTTATTATTGATTATTGTACATAACAATTTTACAATTGTTATATTATTCAATCTAAAATATATGTTTCCGACGGATCTGAAGATAATGCTTTTTCAAGTTTAATTTTAGTTAATTCCGTATCAGAGACCTTGAGGTTATCAGAGTAGGAGAATTAAAATAAATTCCAACTAACCCAGCAAATTACCTCTACCCTTCATTGTAAACCTACGACATCCTGCCCTACAGTGTCCTTTGATAAAATTACTTCTTGTCACAGTTGAACAGATCCGCTATCTATGAGTCCTGCTTGACAAACGCCTAACATGGAATCCGCACACTAGACTGAAGCGACAAGAAACTGCTCGCCGCTTTCGCTTACTTCAGCACTTACTTGACAGACGCTCTAACCTTTCATTTAACTACAGAAGGCTCATCTACAAGACCGTCATAAGGCCTATATTGACTTACGGAGTTGATTCTCATCGAATTCTTCCCTTAATGTTCCAAAGACCTAAATGTTACATATGTTGCCGATTCGTCCCGCCGAATTAGGTTATATGCCAAACTCTATCCCTACTCCTATCTACTAATTTTAACCCTTGCTTCCTCTTCGGTTCCTGATTATCCTTCGAGACGCCTGAAAAGAATATGTCCACGAGACCTTCTAGTTTAACCTAGTTATTGGAGTGCTACCGATGGATAGTTTCTCTACAAGTCTGTTTCATGTAATTTTTCTTTTAGCATATTTACTTGTTGAAGTGCAGTTGTAAAGTTCAAAAAATAATAAAGTAAATAAAATTAGTTTATATAATGGTTCCTCAATGGATTTGACTAACTTAAGTAAATTAAAGTTCTCTGTTAACCCCACCAGATTTTTGATTTTATTGTATTTATTTATTCAGACCTAATATGATCTGCCACACTCTGTAGCAATAGCTATTTTGATATAAGATATTGTATAAAAAAGCTGAAAATTATTACAAAATAGTTTATTATTTCCAAATAACTACAATATATTAGGGTATAACTGTTTATAAAGCAATATATAGGCAATTAGCTAATATGAAAAGCAATAAATAATGCAAAGGATATAACCATATCACCACTCCTATTTCAAAAGGCTATGTCTCTGTTTGTCCTTAACCGATTTCAATAATTCTTTTTTTCATTTTATAGAACATCTAATTCTCTATGAAATGGCACTAAAAGGTTTAGTTTTAGTTAGAATTGTTTTATTAATTAGGAAAACTGATTATTTTTTATTCGTTTTCGGGTTCTACGCATCTTCAAAAGTAAGCAGTATTATAATTTGTGACTTAAATATACAGACCAATTTTTAATTTGTTTTTCTTGTTTATTGTGCTTTACTGATTCTAAAACTCTATAAAAAAATTGTCTCTATCTTCAAAAATAACTGAGTAATCAGTGTATTTATGGAAAAATATCAATTTGTTTCTTTTCCTTTTTAATAATTATTCGCTTTTTTTTTTTTTTGTTTAAGAAACACTAATAAGTTTTATCTCTATCTTCAAAAAGAACTGAGTTATTGTATTAAATCAACTTAAATTTGCCGACATTTTAAAAATGACCAGCTGATATCAACTTCTAGATGTTAGGATCATCGTTGCATGGACTAGTATTTTTGTGGCGAATTTAAAAAAAAAAAATGGTCTAGTAGTTTCGGAGAAATACCACGGACGGTGGACGAACGGAATTTTTTTAATTTGTTATTCGTGTTCTACGCATCTTTTTTTTTTTTTTTTTATTTCTTTTTTTAAATCATTTTATTGGTATTTACAACTGTATTAACAAAAATACATCAAGTAAATGTGATCTGTTATATAATACAATAAAATGATATACATGTAGAGAAGCTTCCCATTGGAAGCACTCTAAAAATATTCTAAACTAGAAGGTCCCGGGGCCATTTCCTTTTCAGGCGCCTCGGAGGATTATCCGTAATTGATGAGGAAGAAAGAATTGAAACTAGTAGATTAGAGTGCGAATGGAGTTTTCATGAAAGGATTGATACCTGGCCCGGACCAAATCAGTAACGTAGGAAACATTAAGGTCTTTATGGATAAATTTATTTGTGACGAAGTAAGGAGCGTTGAGGATTTTGGATTATAAGGATTGGATGCGGGAAGAATTTGATGGTTTAGTAGAGCCCCAAAGCTCTACTCCGTAAGTCTAGATTGGTCTTATAATAGTCATGTAGATGAGCCTTTTGTAGTTAAGTGGAAGGTTTGACCGTTTGTCTAGTAAGTGTTGAAGCAGCCTAAAGCGGCGAGACATCTACGCATCTTAAAATGTAAACCCTCAAATATTAAAAGGGGTATTGTTGGTTTTTTTCTTTTAGTCAATTACAAGGGTTTATTATTTAAAATAATAAACCCAAATCATTTACGGTTTTTAGTTAGTATCTTTTCATTATTATAACTAACTAAATAAAGTTATTTTATTAAATCTCTTAAACATTTAATTAACTGAACCGATGTGGGTTTCCTCTGAATTAGAACTAACTTAGTTAATTGTTGTAGGTCTTACTTGGAGGGGGGGCGATAAGGAATACTATTTGTGTAACTTGGTCTTTATACTTGCGAGAAATTTATCTTTTGAGAAAATTTATAAAGTTGCTAAGTTTCTTAAGTAATATTCAAGGATAGTTTAGAAGTTATTTTTATGGAGTTGGAAACATCAGGAAAGTGAACAGACATGGAGCACATTCAAGATGATCCATCCAACAATAGTTGTTGGAGTTGAAGAGAAGTTTATTTCATATTGCTGCGTATTTGCTGGGTTGTTTCTTATTCTTATCATGATTTATTTCAATACTTAGTATCACCGATATTAAACCCTTATTTATAACGTACTTTAGAGGTGTTATAAAGCCCGACTAGGCTTTAAAGTTATTTATTATAATTTAATTTTTGATTTAAGTTTGTTTAAAAACTGAAATTAAAAGAATAAAATACATCATTTTAAAATTAAATGTAGCTATAAAACAGTCATACTTCAGTTGTTTTCAAGAAACATATGGTTGATAGCGTCGTATTCACACTCGACTCTCTCCTCGCTCAGCCTTTGCCCCGGCAAGACCTCTTCTACATCCTTAAATTATTACACAGTGCGGTGTATTTACTTTTAACAGGAAGACCTTCGTCCATAATAGACAAAGATGTCCTCAAACATACAGTAGAAGGAAACCCCTACCAAACAGTTAAAGGACTCTCAGCACAACTAAATGTAAGTTCATCTACCGTATCCAGACATTTCAAGTGTATTGGGAAAGTAAAAAAGCTCGATACATGGGTACCTCTTGATCTCACTGAGCGGCAGCAAGACCCCATGTTTCAAAACATACCGTGAAAAAATTGAAAGAACTGGGCTACGAAGTTCTTCCGCACCCACCATATTCTCCAGACTTGTCTCCAACAGATTACCACCTGTTCAGGAATTTAGACAACTTCGTCAAAGAAAAACTTTTTGTAAAAGATGATCAAGTGAAAAGTGCGTTTTCAGATTTTGTTTCACTTCAAAGCTCAGAGTTTTTCAGTTCGGGGATAAAGTTGGTGTCAGGTTGGGAAAGATGTGTAGAAAAAGAAGATAAATACTTCGAATAAAATTATCTTGTTTTCATATTGTATTTTTGATAAAAATCCTTTACCTTCAAAACGGACATTTTATGTTACACAACCCAATACATCGCCACAGCGACCTTTTGGAAGTGCAGCGAGTGAGCCACCAATCAAGAGTATCAATCAGTCATCTTTAATCAGTATAGACATTTTTTATTCTATTTTAATTTTTTTCTATTTCTCATTTTGTTTTAATTATTAATTGTTTTATTAAATTTAACACTATTACGTTAAAGTTTCTTTTATTTTTGTTTTGTAAGTTTATTTATATGATTTTATGTTATGTTTATATTATTAATGGTGTATTACAATAATTTCCGTTTTATTTCATTGTTATTATTTTAATTATTCATTAATTACTAATTATAATTAATCAGCTTCTATTCTAGGGAAGAAGGATAGTTGTTAATATTTTGACATCGCACCTCCCCTGCAGGAGAGGACGTTAAAAGATGGTCCCGAGCCTGTGCGATATCATGTTAAAGATACCTATGCTGTTCAAACCTGGATAGGCGAAATCCACGACTCCGACTGTGGCATCGTCCGACTAGTCACACTAGAATAAAGTAACGTTAAATGAATAAACGAGCAAACTAAAATTAAGTCTATAATGACAATGTAATTTCATATATATTTGGTGTAAGGGAGAAATTCAAAGTGACAAATAGGACAAAAACTTGTGTTTATTGTTTGTCACAATTTTATTTTGTTATGCTTTTTTACTTAATACAGATTTTAAGTACAAAACTTCATATAGTTCTTTCAACGTTTTTTAGCTCTAAATTTATCGAATCATTTTTAAATTGATTTTAACAACCCAGATAAGTAAAAGTCGTTTTTTGCCCGCACCAGATTTTTAAATTCTATACTTTTATTAGCACATTATATTAGGTTGTAAAATAATTTTGCAGCGATTTTTAACATTCCAAACTGATCGTCTCTGTTATAATTAAATCATGTTCACTTGGTCAAATATGTTTACATATTGTAAAAAAGTATTAATAATAATAATAATAATAATTTTATTTATTTGTCTTTAGGACAATCCCCATACAAATAGAGCTGGCTGGCACAGCACAATTAATAAATTTATCAATAGCAAATATACATTATTAATTACAATACGAATAAATATTTAAAACGAAAACAACAAAACACATATACAGCAATAAGCATAAAGTTGCTGCTATTTCTATGATTAATTTCATCCAACATATACATAATAATAACATAAATTAAATATAAGAATATCAATAAATAATGTAAAAAATAATAGTACTAAAGCAATACTAAATCCCTTCAAATTACTAACAGTTCAAAAACCTTTAAGTGTGATTAACATTCTGAGAAGAAAGATGTTGAAATCTTATTTTAAGATTTTCCCTGACAAAAATAAATAATGATTTCAGGTCTATTACGTGGGGTTTCCTCAAGAATTTCATAAAAGTCGTCAATACTCACATCATTTAATACGGGCATAAATCGGGTTCTTTTTTCATGGTATGCGGGACATCGAGCAAAAAAAATGGAAACAATCTTCCAATGCGTCTCCATTACAAACTGGACACGGCTTCTGTGGGTCCATACTATACTTCTGCGGGCCGACACTCTGACAGTCTGATCTGGGCTAAAGTCCTAACATACGCGAAATTGCATCCTAACATTAGATAACTTTGCGGAAGGACGGTATCAGCAAAGACCTTACTGTACCACGGGCTATAGGTCGACTCTTGGAGCATGGCTATATCCTTCATTCTCATATATTTGCAGTAGCCCTCTAAAATATCCCTCTCCCTGGTTCTAACAGTGATCGATTCGAAAGTAAAAAAGTATTAGTTAAGGAGCTTTTATCGGTGGAGGTCTGGTGAGTTTCAACCCAGATTTCTTATCTTGAAGTGGTATACTTATACCCGAAAAAGAAAATCTGCTGCACAGACGGTTAACAAACTTTACAGGGTGTGTGGCTACAATGCCTTAAGAGAAAGCACCCTCCGGAAGTGGTTTTCTCGATTTAAAACTGGGAATTTCGACTTAGAAGAAGCTATGCGTTTGGGTAGATCTGGTAAGTTCTGGGAGGACGGAATTAAAAAATTACCTGAATGATGACAACATCTAATAGATCAAAATGTGCCATAGACAAACTTATTTCACAACCCAATACATGCGTTATTCGTTGACACCTAAAGGCAGCTACCCGATTAGCCAGGATAAAGCCACATTGAAGAGAATGATCCAGCCACCAGTGTTGCCACCACTCTCTACAGCTTCACAGCCACTATAATATACTGCCTAGTTCTAATTCAAAGTTGGCAGCAATTGCCTCCCTGATGATAAGCTCCTGCAGCGAGCTCTAATTACTGAGGCAGAACTAAATATGCTCGTATCCTAGTTCTGAACTTACATCCGTCTTGCTTCTTCACGTCGAGTCAAGTCACTTCTCCCCTCGATCTGCCTTTGTACCATCTTCCTTTGTAATTAGATCTAGTTCGGATTCAACTAGTTTATAAATGCTGTCATTAAACTTGAGCTAAACGTTTTAGTTTTACTATCCCATTACCATATACGAATATTAACCGATGGCTTTCCCATTGAGTTGTCAAATGTCTATTAGTTCCCTAATTCTACTGATAGTAGAAGATCCGAACTTGAAACGATCTGCACCGAGCTCATAATAGAATGTAACATATTTTATAACAAATTTAGTATATTAGGAAATATGTTACGAATGGGTTGCCTAAAAAAATCCTGGACAGACTATTTTTAATTAAATATTGCAACATCATGATATTAGAAAAAATCAGAACTAAATATTTTAGGCAAAGCCATAAAAATTATGGTTTCAAAGATGCTTTAGTACACTTTTGTTGAGGTCCTGTAATTTTATATGGGATATCAAACTTACTTATTTTCAATGTCCGATTACGTGCGGCTGCAATGTTGGGTCCTTTATTATTACACGCTATACTCAACTCGGATCTCTCTTTCACGCATTTCCACTCGCGTTAAAATTTAACCTTTAAAATTCGGCAACCCAGATTAGGACCAAGTTTATTTGCAGGCAACCCTATATCAATGTGTTTGCAATAAAATAACGCTTACATTTCTATAATTTTTTTTTCTATTATCATAATGTTGCAATATTTAATTAAAAATCGTTTAAAAAAAATTAACAATAGTCTCCAGAATTTTTTTAGGCAACCCATTCTTAACATATTTCCTGATAAACTAAATTTGTTATAAAATATGTTTCATTCTATTATCAGCTCGGTGCAGATCGTTTCAAGTTCGGATCTTAGACTATGAAGACCCCAACCGTACAACTCCACAAAACATAGTCACGAAATTTTAAGTTGTCATTGTATAAGATCTTAAGAATGCCTCCCTGACTATTTAGCAATTGGTTTACATCCAGGATCCGAATTTCGGAATTAATAATGCGGTTATAATATTTGCCTGGGCTGAAGAACATATTTATATTTTTTTTTTTCCGGTGGTGCAACAGGCCGTATATGCCCTTGCCCGCCAGGTGTAATCTGCTGGGAGAATACACTCGTATTTCTCGATGAAATTTTATAAGGTAAGGTATCACTCACATAACCGGGGAAGAATAGATTTTTATTGTCTTAGGGTCTAAGGTTCTTTCTTACTTACAAAATAATAATTTTTACACTCATAAATGTCCCCATTACAATTATTATACTATACATATATTTCTTTCTTTTTTTTTCTTTTTTTTTGAGAAAACTTAAAACAAAACTAAACTTAAAACAACTAAAGTTAAAACGTCTCAAGAATAGTTTTTTGAGATTTGTTTTGGGTACCCCGAGGCGGTCTCATGTGACCCACCGCTATGCCGAGTTGAAGTGTCTCCTTCCCTCCATAAGCCGACAGTACTTCCTTGGGTCATTTCTCTACCAAACTATAAAATCCCAGCATCCTTCCTATATCTACAGTCTTGTTCAATTTAAATCCTCAGCCCACTTGCTTGAAACAAGATCGCACCATTCCGATCTTTATATGCCATCCCACAAAATTAAAGCCTTCGATTGATCCTTTCTTGCCCGGTCCTGGAATTCCATTCCTTCCAATTTACGTCATGCTTCTTCCTTATCAGCATTCAAATATTGCCTTTTCCAACACCTATTATCACAAACTGACGCTTGTTGATCTTTAATTTTAAATTAGATTTTTCATTATAATCATTATAAGGAATGAATATCTTATGTTTATTTTTTTAAATTTTATTTCATATATACATGTATATATATTTTTATTTTTGTTGTTGTTGTTAATGTGTCCAAAATTAGTTGTTTCTTACTTTACATTCACTATTTGTTTACTTTACTTTTTTAAGCTTTTTCTTATCTTTGTTACATAGAGGTGTGTATGTACATACATTTATATAAATTTCTTTTTCTACCTCTTTTACCTATGTACATAATTATATCTATTTAATGTTTTCTGACCAGATGTGCTACCTTTACTTGTAAATTTAATGTTATTCTTATGGGACAAAGACCCAGAATAAAATATTTTTCTATTACTATTTCTATTCAACTATTGTTAATTTTACAAAAAAAAATATTATATATATATATATATATATATATATATATATATATATATATATTATTATTTTTTTTTAGGTAAATGTAATTATCGATTTTCCCAAAAAAAAAAAATAAATAAAATAAAATAGAAAAAATAGTAGATGTATAATATACTGTTGGAAAGCTGAAGATTTAAAAAAAAAAATGTTAGGTTGTTCACAAAGTTGTAACAGGTAATGTAAAGTGACAAATAGGGCATAAAAATCTGTGATTATTTTACATAACAATTATATCATTTAATATAAAACATATGTTTCACGGAAACTGGATAAAATTGTTTAAAATATTTTCGATTGTATTTTATAGTTATTGAATTAATTTTATCAGCCTAATGAAGTTGAAAGTTTTGTGTTGCACGCACTAGATTTTTTGGAATAGGAATAGAAAATGGCAATACCTGGAGAACTTTGATACCAAGCCCACGCTTAACCCTCCAGTGAGCTGCTGACGGAATCAGAGATAACGGATATAATAATCCCCATTCATCCTGACTCAGGAGGTTCATTAATGAATGGGACCCCCCCCCCTTCTCTCCTCCCCATCCCCCTCCCCCATACTCAATGGCGATTACACACCTCATTTAGCAATATCTCGTCCATTAATACTCCAAGGGCCTGATATAGCCATTCCTCAATCACTTAAAATCAGGAACTTCGTATATATTATATTTTATATATTATTCATATAGCTTATTATTGTAATTATTATAGTTATTTATTATATAAATTAGAAAGTATATTAAATAGGTAATCTATAATTTTATATAGTCACTGGCAAAAGTTTATTTTTATATAGCTGGCACGGCAAAAGTTCATCTAACACATAAATTATTTATACTGAATATTTTGGTTTGGTATTTGGTACAAGTATTTGGGCACAACCGTAAGCAATGATGGAAGGATAGAACATGAAGTGAATAGCTGGATTCGAAAGGCCAACCTCGCATACTATCAGATCAGTCACATAATTGGAACAAAAGAAATAACTAACGCCACCAAATTAGTCCTTTATAAAACAATTTTCCTTCCTATCCTGCTGTATGGAGCAGAGCACTGGACAGGCCCAAAGCAAGTTATAAATAGAATGATGGCATCAGAAATGAGGTTCCTGCGAAGGATAGTCGGAAAAACAAGAAGGGACTGCGTTAGAAACGAAGTCATCAGGGAAGAATTGAAAGTGGTGGCACTCAGTGAATAGAACCAGGAGACAATAGAAGAACGCTGGTTTGCGCTCGTGTGCAGACTCCCAGAAGAAGAGTGAAATGGTTCATAGAAGCCAAACCAATAGGAAAGAGAATGGTTGGCAGGCCCAGAACGGCGTATATGCAGTACCAGGAGGGACTCGGAAGAAAGAGAGGCAAATCAGTTACCCAAATGAAAAATATGGCCATTCAAAGGGATGAGTGGAAGCGATGGACTGAGACTGGTGCTCCACGCTGAAAGGCACCAAAAAGCTTGTGAAGAAGAAGAATTTTTCGGTTAAAAAAAAAAACAGAAGTTCCGTGAGTGTGTGGGAATATTATCGATAACAGAAAGAGGATTAGAAAATAACCGCATATAAAAAACCAAATCTGGCGCGCGCAACACACGACTTACGTCTTTATCAAATACTTAATCAGAATTTTGAAATACACTTAGAGATAAAAATAAATTGTTAAAGAATTGATTACACACAATCACATTTACGTACACACACACATATCTTTTTGCGGGATTTGGTCATTTGGACTCAGGGGACCCTAAAACGTGTATTTCTATTGAAAACTCAAATTCGAAAATTTTCACGATCGCAATACTATCCATTACTATATATTTCATTTATAGGTAAGTGAAAGTACAAAGTTCATTATTGAAAAAAATAAACCAAAATTAATCTTATTATTTGCTAACGTTTTTCATTTTTGGAAGAATTACTAATATGCTTCCCTGTTCTGTGATTATTAAGGCGTATTGAGGCCTGGTACAAGAACTATAATGTTGGAACTGAAAAACCCTGAGCTTTGAAGTGAAACAAAATATGAAAATGCCCTTTTCAATAGATCATCATTTTCGAAAAGTTTTCCTTTGGCGAAGATGTCTAAATTCCTGAACAGGTGGTAATCTGTTGGAGACTAGACGGGAGAATATGGTGGGTGCGGAAAAACTTCGTAGCCCAGTTCTTTTAATTTTTGCACGGTATGTTTTGAAACATGGGGTCTTGCTGCCGCTCAGTGAGATCATGAGGTACCCATGTATCGAGCTTTTTTACTTTTCCAATACACTTTAAATGTCTGGAAACGGTAGATGCACTTGCATTTAGTTGTGCTGAGAGTCCTTTAACTGTTTGGTAGGGGTTTCGTTCTACTGTATGTTTGAGGACATCGTTGTCTATTACGGACGGAGGTCTTCTTCGAGGCAAGTTTTCCAAGTCGGTATCCCCAGCTGAAAACTTAGCAAACCAACGGCGAATGGTCCGTTCATTAACACTCTCTTCCCCAAACGCCTTGTAAATATTTCTAGAGGCCTCAGCTGCTGAATGGCCGAGTCTAAACTCGTACAAAAATGTTACTCGAAAATCGCGTGTTTCCAGTTTCATATTTGGAGGTATACTAAAAAGTGGGTAATTGATTGGGAAGCTAATGTTTATAATACATAGGTAGTGGATTAGTAACTGTTTACTTTAAGTATGTAAACATACGGAAGAAAACAACAGAGACCAGCAAAATCCTTTATGTATTTCAGAAACTATAAAAACGGACATTTCATGTGAAACAACCCAATACAAGTACTCTCATTTTGGATAATAGCAGATGAAGTATTAGTACTCAGCCTGGAAGATCCACCGAAAAATGGAGAAATTAACAATGTAATCCTTGGGCTAATTAACAGCTCGCGGGGCGCCATTATCAGGCGATAGGGCACTTAAAAACTAAATTAACTTTTAAAGCGAAGGAGTGCCTCTCAGCTGAGCTAATGATGCATTTCGGCTAACCAATTTTCCCTCTCTTCTAATAAATCTATTCCATGGAAAAAATTAATGCTCCTTTTAAATTTTAATACGAAATTCAAGAAGAGTTCAATTTTTTTTTAAAATGTCGGTGCATAGTTAATGATTTCCGTGATTAAGTTGTTTAAAAATTCGCGATCCCTTAAGGAACTCAATCAAGGAACTAAAGCCTAATGATCTACAGTATAAATATAGCCTTGTTTATCCTAGAAGGTACAGTGTTACTAATAACATATAGGGTTCACTTGTGGTGTAGTGGTTAGTACAACATCCTTTTATGCCCAAGGTCAAGGGTTCGGACCTGGTATATGGTGTTATGATAGTCTAACGGGAGGCAAAAATTATTAGCCATGACGTCCTTCGGAGAGAAAGTAAAAAATTTGGTGCGGGAAACACACGACTTTCACTTACCTCCATTTTTAAAATCAATGAAAGAATTTTCAAATAGAGTTAGAGATAAAAATACGTGAGATTATTAAGGAATTAATCAAATTGAATTTATATAGAAACATGTGTTTTATTAAAAAATCTATTATATTATTATCTTAAATAATCAGTTAGATTTATCTTCTTTTCATCACTCTCCATTAACTTCTAAAAGCTTGTGTATGAGATGATATTTTTTCTAAAATCTTTAGCTTTCCAACGGTATGTCATTCATGTATATTACTGCTCTTATGTTTAAAAACGAAAAATTGCATTAAAATAATATTTTTTCTGTTTTCTCCTTTAGTTGGGTATCGAATTTATTCAATTTATATATTTACCTGTTTTTCATCAGCGCTAACAAGATAATCTAGTTATTATTATTGAATCTAAAAAATTAAAGGTACTTTAGAGGAAGAACATTTAAAATATCGGCATTTAAGCCCTGTCAGACCATTTTTATCCAAATAAAACCTACATGATATTAAAGCCCATTTAATTTTACATCGATACAGCGAGTTTAATCAAAATCGTCGGAACCGTTTTTGAGAAAATCGAAAAAAGGTGCAAAATGCATGGTATAAAGTGCCTCTTTTGGTAAGCTCATTTTAATGAAAAAAGTTTTGTCACGTCTCGGGCGTATAGTTGTCTTAAATATGAAATTTCAGTTTCATAGGACTTACCGTTTCCGCCCGGGAGTTACCAAAGACACACACACACACACACACACACAGAGACCTTTTTGCGGGACTTGGTTATTTGGACTCAGGGGACCCTAAAACGTGTATTTCCGTTAAAAACTGGAATTCGAAAATTTTCACGATCGCAATACTTTCCTTACTATATATAGTAAGTGAAAGTAAAAAGCGATCCCGAGCCTGTGCTATGTCTGGTATTCGTTAAATATCACTATTGTAATTAACCCTGGACTAGTTAAAATTTAGTACACCATAATACCAATTGTAGCATTGCTTAATTAACCACAGCAGCATAAAGTGGCGTTAAATAAATATAAAAAAAACAATTAATAGATATTAGTACTTATTTTCCTTGATCAACTAATGCTTGAACAAAAACTCACGATTATGAAACGATTGTGACTTTTGTATCATTATAATACATGCTGCGAAAAATGTGACATTACTTTTTCTTAGCATAAGCAAAATAATAATAATAATAATAATAGGTTTACCGAACCCAAAGGTTCAATGCCGATACCACTAAATTTCGCCTGCACTGACCGGTCAAGCCCAAGTCCCCGAGGTCCGCCTTAATGCAATCCTCCCATCGACGCTTCGGCCTACCTTTCGGACGCCTACCAGTAGGTTCAGCGAATTCCAACTTTCTCGGAATCCGTTCCTCACCGAGCCCAACAACTTTACACGCCCAATTGAGTCTCCGCGATGCTATCAACTTAATTATATTCACAGGATACAAACTCCGCAAAGTGTAATCAGTAGTTGATACAAAATCTAGTGCGCGCAACACACGACTTTCACTTACCTCCGTTCTTAAAATTAATTTAAGAATTTTGAAATAAACTAAGAATTCTTATTAGATAACATTAAGTAAATTTGGGGTTTCATATAACGACTTGGAGATTTTTTAAGAAATTTAAAAAATGTCGAAAAAATTAAAATTATTTAAAATATCTCAATATATGTGAACAACATAACGAAATGCAAATTGTTTTAACATTTTTACTTTTGTTTCTAGTTCTTGCGGACAAAATTTGAAAACCGTAAATTGATTTTCATACTTTTGGTAAAGTAGAACGCTATAGAAATTTATCTAATGAAAAGACCAAAAAAAAAATTGCCATATAAAATAATTACGAAGCGAGATACAATCATAAATCTGTTTTTTGTAGGGTATTTTTGTTATTTATTTTCCCTTAAATTAAATATATAAAATTTACCTATTGTGATCTAAACAATTTTAATGATAAACTAGCATTTTAGATTAAGTAAAATCTATATAAATTTATCAGTCCTTTTTTAATGAGATTGGAAATATTAAAATTCGTATTATTTTGACTTATATTCTACAGTTTTTTTGTTTTTTTTACCCTCCGAAAATGTTATATTTTTGATACATCTCGTTGATGTAAGGCTTGTAAATTTTGCAATAGTTTCCATTTCACAAATCTAATGTAAAATAGTTTTTGTCACATACCATTTTCCACTGTGACCTACTTTTGTTTGAGTAGTTGAATGGTTTAAATTAAAAAAAACTTTATGCTTAGTGATTTTTTGTGGATGTTTTGGGACTTTTTTTTACACACTCTAGCTCTGTTGGTGTTGCACGAATTGATAAATTGGCATTTTCTTCAACAAAAATATTATGTAAAATGTGTAATGTGTAAAACTGAGAGAAATTTGCATTTTTTTTTTTTCTGTAGTAAACATTTAACACGTTCACACCAAGACAAATATCTAATTTTTTCGCGTGAGGCGGGACTGTCTTAGTCGTGGGAAGGGGCGACACTGTTTTAAGTTCCAACGTTTTTAATGCAAGACCACGACAGTTCCAGGTTTCCGACGCTCAAAATGCATTATTGTAACAGTTTTTACATATAACTTAAAGAAGAAATTATGAAAATACTTTTAAAAAATTCTTATATTGTCAGAATTGGGATTATAAATATGAAAAGAAATTACGCATAGCTAAAGAAAATTGATTAAGAAGAGTTTTCAAATGATATTAACCGATTAGAGTCCTTTGATGGGGCGTGATAAAGGTTATGACATATTTAATAAATAAATCCTTAAGCTTGTTAATTCCTACAACATTTATGTTGAGAAAAAATAAACTGAACTTAACTTTTTAACGACTTATTTTCTGGAAACAAATAACTTACCTGCATTGCACTTCATACGTCATACGAGGTAGTTAACGCCGGCGTGGACGTGTTAAAGTAATTTCTGGATTATATTTCAGTAATAATTACCCGTAAATACCTGTAATTCATGACAATTAAAAAAAAAATCTGTTGCGGGCAACACACGACTTCGACTTACGTCCGTTGTTACAATCAATTAAAGAATTTTCAAATACAGTTAGAGATAAAAATTAGTGGAACTATTAGAGAATTAATTAAATTAAATTTCTATAGAAACATGTGTTTTATTAACAAATCTATTATATTATTATCTAAAATAATCAGTTAGTTTTATCTTCCTTTTATCACTGTCTATTAACTTTTAAAAACTTGTGTATGAGATAATATTTTTTCTAAAATCTTTATCTTTCCAACGGTATATCATACATGTATATTACTGTTAAGTTCAAAAGCGAAAAATTGCATTATTTTAATTTTTATATTTACCTGTTTTTCATCAGTGGTAACAAGATAATATAGTTATTTTTGTAGAATTACCAAAATTAAAGGTACTTTAGAGGAAGAAAATATCGGCATTTAAGCCCTGTCAAACCATTTTAATCAGAATGAAAGCTACATGATATTAAAGACCATTAAATTATACATCGATAATGCGAGTTTAATCAAAATCGTCTGAACCGTTTTTGAGAAAATCATAAAAAGGTGCAATATACATGGTATAAAGTGGCTCTTCTGGTTAACCGATTTTGATAAAAAAGTGTTTGTAAAATCTCAGGCGTACAGTTGTCTTAAATATAAAATTTCAGTTTCATAGGACTACAGTTTAAGCCCGGAACACAGGCTTTTTTGCGGGACTTGGTCATTTGGACTCAGGAGATCCTAAAACATTGACGTTGAAAACTGGAATTCGAAATTTTTCACAATCGCAATACTTTCCCTTACTATATATAGTAAATGAAAGTAATAAATCTGAATAGTAGAAAAAATCTTATATAGCATAAAGTCTAACTTACATTTTCCAGAAGCCTCTATGCCCAAAGTAACCGTTTCCAGTATAAGGAAGGCTTACCGGATTAAAGGCATGCATTACATGAACATTTTTTTTTTTTTTTTAATACTCCTGTTCCAAAGACTGCTCTTTAAAATCCTTTTTGAACTAAATCCACCGCAGCCCAACCAAACTCCGGTTAGCGGATAAAATTGGCGAAGCGGCGAAAAACCTCCAAGCTCACTAATCCGGTTTGGGCGCCACCCCTAACAAATTAAATCTCGGGCCTCAGTCCACTGTCGCTTCTTTTATTGCTAAACTCCTACGTGGATTTAATTCCTAGTACCAGATGAGCGAATGAGGTCTTTGAGAGAAGTAGGTTTTCTAAACAGTTAAAAAAAATAAAATAATAATGATTGCAGTTAGTTGGTGAAAAATGCTGTAAATTATTGCATAATGTTTTATTAATATAATAGTATATTTACATTTTTTTATGTGATAATAAAGTAAGGTATAATTAAAATAGGATAATAAAAGTAACAGATACACAGATCAGTAGTGCAAAAAATTTCATTTGTTATTGGAACTGTTAGGCTAGACCGGAGTTTTATTGCTTTAGTGAATTTAGTATCTTAGAAAAGGAAGCCACTGCATATAAATCGTCGCGGAAATTTATAACCGATGAAATTGAAACCGATAATGAAAAAAATTTTATTTTCTCTTTATTAAACAAAACAACAAAAAAGGCAATAAACTGTATTTATTTTATTGATTTTGGTTTATAATTTTCAATAATGAAAATTTGTAATCGACCGAAAAACAAATTACCCCCTCCCCTACTTTTCAAAATGTGATGGCTTTCGTTTCAAGATATATAGAATCCGAATAACGATAAAACTTTTTTCATCAAAATGAGCTTACCAGAAGAGGCACTTTATACTATGCATTTTGCACCCTTTTTCGATTTTCTCGGAAACGGTATGGACGATTTTGATTAAACTCGCTATATCGATGTAAAATTTAATGGGCTTTAATATTATGTAGGTTTTATTCTGATTAAAATGGTCTGACAGGGCTTAAATGCCGATATTTTAAATTTTTCTTCCCCTAAAGTACCTTCATTTTTGTAGATTCCATATATACTAAAAATATAAATATACTACTATATTATCTTGTTACCACTAATGAGAAACAATTAAATATATAAGTTGAATGAATTCGACACTCAACTAAAGGAAATAAATTGAAAAAATATAATTTTTGAAGACATTTTTTGTTTTTTAACACAAGAGCAGTAGTATACATGTATAATATACCGTTAGAAAGCTAAAGATATTATCTTTAATATTAAAGAAAAAATATTATCTTATACTCAAGCTTTTAAAAGTTAAAAGAGAGTTAAGAAAAGAAGATAAAACTAACTATTTATTTTAGACAACGATATAATAGATTTTTTAATAAAACACATGTTTCTATATAAATCCAATTTAATTAATTCTTTAATGCTTTCACGTATGGTTTTATAACTGTATTTGAAAATTCTTTCATTGATTTTAAAAATGGAGGTAAGTGAAAGTCGTGTGTCGCCCGCACCAGGCAATTTTTTTTTTTCGAATTCGCTGCGAAAATACTGGAGCATGCAACAATGATCCAAAACCCTAGACGTTGATATTAGCTGGTTATTTTTAAGTGGTTTAATTCAATAACTCAGTTATTTTTAAAGATGAGAATAAATTGATTAGTATTTTTTAACGAAAAAGAAATGAACAGAACGAATTGTGATTCTCTTATAAATCGGTTATTTTTGATGATAGAGAAAAAAATTAAGGTGGTCTTTAATCAGAAAATTTATTTTGAATTATTTGAATGATAATCGATAGAAAATAATAACGCTAACTATTATAAATGCTTTTGGTTTATATTTTTCAATAATGAACCGTTGTAACCGGCCAAAAAAAAAAAAATTATCCTCCCTTCCCCCCTCTCAAAAATTAAGGACTTACTTTTCAAGATGCTGAGAACTTGAAAGAAACTCCTTATAAATAAATGGAATTAAATTTCTGAAAAATCATTTTAAAAAAATCATTGCAATTGGTTAAGAATTATGAGTGATATTGCGTTATATGCCTTTTACTTTTGAACTATTTATAGTTATTATTATAGCCAAATAATATTATAATATACTATTTATCAATGATAACAAGTTGATAAGGTTAGTCTTTCGGAATGTACAAAGTTAAGGGTACTTTAGAGAAAGAAAATATAATTTATTAGCATTTGAGCCGTATTTTTTAAATATGACAATCGATATAGCGAGGTTGATTTAAATCGCTAAAGCCTCTTTTGAGAATTTCGTAAAAAGGTGCAAAATGCATAGTATAAAGTAGCTCCTTGAGTAGTTTTCTCAAAAATGAAATTTCAGTTTTTTACATATTTTCGTTTCCGCGCTGGACTTACAACACATACACATATGCATAATTTTATGCGGGATTGTTTATTTAGATTCGTGTCTCTAGTGGGAAAACATGCAATTATTGAAAACTAGAATTACAAATTATTATTATTTTATTGTATATATATGAATTTATTTATATTCTATTTTATGTAATTTGACCATTATTATTATTTTCTGTATATATAGTATGAATGTGGTCTCTTATCAATATTATTATTGTTCATTTTGTAACAAATTGTAATATATCTCAATAAAAATAATAAAAAAAAAAAAAAAAAAGAATTACAAAATTTTCAAGATTGCAATACTTTCCCTTACTAAATATTGGGTTGTGTCACATGAAATGTCCGTTTTCAAGGTAAAGGATTTTTATTAAAAATACGAAATATGAAAGCAAGATAATTTTGTTTTATTTTTCCCAACGTGGCACCAACTTTTTTATCCCCGAACTGAAAAACTCTGAGCTTTGAAGTGAAACAATATCTAAAACCGCACATTTCACTTGATCATAATTTTCAAAAAGTTTTCCTTTGACGAAGTTGTCTAAATTCCTGAACAGGTGGTAATCTGTTGGAGACAAGTAGGGAGAATATGGTGGGTGCGGAAGAACTTCGGAGCCCCGTTCTTTCAATTTTTGCACGGTATGTTTTGAAACAAGGGGTCTTGCTACCGCTCAGTGAGATCATGAGGTACCCATGTATCAAGCTTTTTTACCTTTCCAATACACTTTAAATGTCTGGAAACGATATATACACTTGGAAACGGTAGATGCACTTGCATTTAGTTGTGCTGAGAGTCCTTTAACTGTTTGGTAGGGGTTTCCTTCTACTGTATGTTTGAGAACATCGTTGTCTATTACGGACGGAGGTATTCCTCGGGGCAAGTTAAAAAATTAGCAAACCAACGGCGAATGGTTCGTTCATGTCCGTTCATTAACACTCCCTCAGCTGCTGAATGGCCGAGTTTAAACTCGTACAAAAATGTTACTCGAAAATCGCGTGTTTCCATTTTCATATTTGGAGGTATACTAATAAGTGGGTAATTGATTGGGAAGCTAATGTTTATAATTCAAGGTAGAGGATTAGTAACTGTTTACTTTAAATATGTAAACATTTGGAAGAA
The DNA here is from genome assembly GCA_023052935.1 of Piezodorus guildinii. NCBI lineage: Eukaryota > Metazoa > Arthropoda > Insecta > Hemiptera > Pentatomidae > Piezodorus > Piezodorus guildinii. The sequence continues at coordinate 68,916 of JAJSOM010000011.1, forward strand.
AACAACAGAGACCTACAAAATCCTTTATGTATTTCAGAAACTATAAAAACTGACATTTCATGTGATACAACCCAATATTTAGTAAAACCTTCCAACGGTATATTATAGTTTTATGTTACTGTTCTTATTATAAAAAAAAAAAAAAAATTACATTACAAATATTTTTGCTCTTTTATCCTTGAGTTGGTCATCAAAACAATGTCGCAGTGTCTAAAAGGTGGGTCTATCAACGAATGATTTTAGTTGAAATCTTAACAATAACATACGGACCAAGATGAAAATGAAGTGAAATTTTAATACTTGTTTTCTTTAGCAACGAAAATATAATAAAGAGGAAAACACAACCTCGTTAACACCTCGTGAACATGATACGCTTCGTTTGGTTTCTGTTTCCGATTCATTTCAACTTTCCAATGCCCAGGATAAAGATGATGGAATCGAAAACGAGAAAGGGCCAAGATTTTTATTTTATTTTTTTTTATTTTCATTTACAGGAAGGACTAAGGGCTTCTGAAAATAAAAAGGAGAAAAAGTAACTAAAAAGGAATATTCCTTTAGGATTGGTTCAGGAAAAGGTAATATTGCCCGGGAAGAAGATATTGGGGGCCGGGAAAATGAATGAGGAACAAACCGTTTAAAAGTTATTTGCATTTATATTATATTTTGTTATCTATAAACTGTTATTCTGAATTGGAAAAATTGAAAAAAAAATGTTTTAATTAAAATATTTATTTAGACAACAAAAAAATAATTAAAAAGTAAATATCGGTTTAGTCTAAGCCCAAGATTAGGTTAATTAAAATTTTAAAATATCTATCTTTGCTCAGCTTCTTCTGATTGAATTCTTGTTTTAAGTTAATCAAAATATATTTGCGAAAATACTAATTTAAAACATTTGGATATTAGCCAATGACTTTTTCTTAATCAAGACATGTTTAAAAATCTGGTGCGAGCAACACACGACTTTCACCTCTGTTTTAAAAATCGATTAAAGAATTAATTAAATTGAATTAATATAGAAACATTAACATTTTATTAAAAACTCAATTATATTGTTATCTAAAATAACCACTTAGTTTTAACGGATTTTAATCAATCTTTATAAACTTTTACAAGCTTGTGCATAAGATAATATTTGTTCTAAAATCTTTCTCTTTCCAACGGTATATTATACGTCTGTATGACTGTTCAAAGCCAATACATTGCATTAAAAAAATATAATATACAAATAAAATAATTGTTATTATAGCGAATTAATGTTATAATAAATTATTTATCAATGATAAAAAGATGAGGTGGGATCATTTGTAGCTGGGTGGCTAGCATAACAGCCTCCTATGCCAAAGGTAACGGCTCCAAACCTGCAGGTGGTCCTAGGATTTTTTAATAGGAATAAAAAATCCTTTGTTATTCCGTCCTTCGGAGGGGACGTTAAAAGGTGGTCCCGAGCCTGTGCGGTAAGGTACTCGTTAAAGATCCCTATCCTAATAAGGCCTGGATAGGCAAAATTTAGGACTCCCACTGTAGCATCGTCCGATTAGCCATAGTAGCATGAAGTGACGTTAAACGAATCAACAAACAAACAAACGAAACCTACATGGCGTTTAAGCCTATTAAATTTTACATCGATATAGCGTGTTTAATTAAAATCGTCGGAACCGTTTTCGAGAAAATCGATAAAAGGTGCAAAATGCATAGTATAAAGTGGCTCTTCTGGTAGCTCATTTTGATGAAAACGGTTTTGTAACGTCTCGGGCGTATATTTGTCTTAAATATGAAATTTCCGTTTCATAGGACTTACCGTTTCCGCCCGGGACTTACCACACAGACCTTTTTGTGGGATTTGGTTATTTGGACTCAGGGGACTCTAAAATGTCTATTTCCGTTGAAAACTAGAATTCGAAAATTTTCACGATCGCAATATTTTCCCTTACTATATATAGTAAGTGAAAGTAGAAATTTGATTAAAATATAACTGCAATAAACCGAGAAAGTGGTTTCAGAAATAGTATGCCATATTTAGTATTCTAAAAGATTTGAGTAAGGGAATATAACGTTCTTATCAACTACCATTTAGAGCTCATAGGTAAAAAAAATCTGGTGCGGGCAACACACGACTTTCACTTATCTTCGTTGTTAAAATTAATTTAAAATTTTTTTAATAAACTTAGACGTGATAAAGATCATAGAATCATTTAAATAAATTTTCGATAGAAACATTTGTTTTATAAAAAAAAGTCTATATAATTATCTAAAAATCTGGTGCGCGCAATACACTTCACTTACCTCCGTTAAAACCAATTTAAGATTTTTTTTTATACATTTAAGGATACAAAATTATTGTTAAAGAATTAATTATTTTGAATTTCAGTAGAAATATGTGTTTTATTAAATAATCTATTATATTTTTATCTACAGCAATCAGGTAGTTTTATCGGCTATTCATCACTCTCTATTAACCTTTGAAATTCCGTGTATTAGATAATATTTTTTCTAAAATCTTTAGCTATTCAACGGTATATTATACATCTATCTTACTGCTCTTGTTTTCAAAAACACAAAAATTGCATTAAAAAATATGTTTGCACTTTTCTCCTTTAGTTGTTAATCAAATTCGTCTCATATTTAGTTGTTATATATATATAAATTCTAATAAGATAATGTGTCTATTTTTGGGAATGTACAAACATAAAGGTGCTTTAGAGGAAGAAAATACCTACATGATGTTGAAGCCCATTAAATTTTATATCGATATAGGGTGTTAAATAGAGAAAATCGTAAAAAAATGCTAAATTCATAGTATAAGGTGGCTTTTTCGGTTAGCTGATATTGATGAAAAACTTTTTGTAACATCTCGGACGTATATTTGTCTTATACATGAAATTTGAGTTTCGTAGGATTTTTCGTTAACGCGTGGGAGTTACTACACACCCAAAAACACACAAAAAGCTTATTGCGGGATTTGGTCATTTGGAATTGTAAAACTATTTGAGGCCCATATGACTAAGAGTGTTTAAGATTTTTGAGTCTATTTCCTAGGCAAAGATTTTTACGACCGTATTCTGGTCAAAATGGATTAGAATCATGTATAGCGTTAAATGAAAAAAAAAAATTATTTTATTAAGAGTGGTAAGATTCGTTAAGAAGTCAAAGTAGTGCATTCAACATTGTCATTACTAATGTGACATCCTCTTAGCTTTGCACCAACACAGACTCCGAACTGTCAGAAAATTAGCTCTGGAATACTATCTATCAACATATGTAAGCATTGGATCATAAACTTAAGATCCGTAATCAGTGATGAATCACGAAGTTCCCCCCATGTTATCATGATCGGTATGGAAAATGTAGAGTTAAAAAAAAAAAATCGAGGTTTTCTACAAGTTGGTATTGGGGTCACCTGTGATGTAGTGTCAAGCATAACAGCTATTCATGTTGAAGTTCTTGGGTTCAGACATGTAGCATCGTCTAATTAATCTCAGCAGCATATAGTGACGTTTAATTAATTAAAAATTACAACTCTCATATTTTTTAGTATTTATCTTCGTTGATCAACCACTACTTAAACAAAATCTAAAGATTAGGAATTAATTACAGTATATTGCTGCTATAAATTTCGTATAAGCTTTTCTTAGTGTAATAATCTTTTGATAACAAATAAAATATATCTGTTTTTATTACCATTTCGTCTCTGTTATGTAATGATACCTTCTGTAAATTGACATTTCATAAGTACAATTTCTAATTGTATCTCTAAATGCAGAACTCAACGTATAGCGAAATGTGGTATGTGTAGGTGAGGTGAAAGCAGGTCTTGTGAGAGTTCACGAAAGTAGTAAGAGAGGGAGAAGGCTTATTTAAAAAAAAAAAAAAAAAATATATATATATAATATATATATATATATATATATTTATATATATATATATATATATATATATATATATATATATATATATATATATATATTGGATAATAACATCAAATATTACAATCAGAAAAATCATATGATATAATTAAATATTACTGAAAAAAAAAAAACTGAATGATAAAGTTATTTTTTAATGTAGAAACTCGATTTTAAGAAATTAAACATTATTAATAATAATAGGTAACTTTCACCTAACCTCACCTACAATTGACGAATTTCACCTCACCTACACATACCCCAATTCTCACCGTGTAACGCTGTTTTTTACTTAATAAATTTAAATAAATTGGAGATTTTTTTTTATGAACACTTTAAAACCTTATAAGATATTTTAACACATAAAGGCTTTTTAAAAAAAAACAAAAAACTTTACATAACTCGATTTTTGGCCACTCCGAATTACTCTTGTATATTTCATAATCTTAAATCTGATTGAATTTAAAATACCTGGTTCAGATTTGTTATTTTAGGGTTTCGTAATTTCATAAAATATATTTCCTAACCTTTACGCATCACTTTTCAACAATATTTAGTAGTGAACAAGTTTCGTTTACCCGAAACGAATTAAGGAGATCAGTTTTCTAGATGTTCATTGTTTGCGTTATATCGTGGTTCAATTTAATATAAAATATTTATAATATCAAAATGATAAAACTCTCCAAAAATTGTACGAAAACCTCTCTACCATATGGTACATTTGACACAAAATATATTACAATATGAACTATTAAAAATTCTTCAACTCAGTTGGTATTTACTATTTCGGAATAATTAAGTTTTTAACAACTGACAGCAATAACCCAATTCCAGACACTGTTGACTGTTGGTCCATTGCGGAGAAGAAAAAATTAATGAAGTCTTGGATTGTATGTTAGCAACTTATGTAATGACACTCAGCAACTGCAAAAGTGCAATAGTGGACTTTTCTGTAAATCTTAAACACATCTCCGTGAGATAGTAGTTAGTTTTCGAAATCGGAAGGTTTCAAAGAGAAGCATCAGAATGATCCTGCAAAGGCATGGTTGTGAGGAGTACAAGAAAAGCGAGATGGCGATGGGAGGATATCGATTCGAGAAGAAGGTGAGGCTGATGGACGTCGAGGAATGGAGGAGGCTTGTATCAAGAAACAGGAATAAATATGACAATATGGAATTTAATGGATTGGAGTTGATCGGGGAGCACGCGAGGATGGCATGCCAGAAGAGGTTCTCTCTAGTACTGAAGAGTACGAGCAGAGCAGGCGCCGCACGCGGAAGACTTCGCAAGGAAGTTGTCATCTCGGCGGCCTCCGATCTTGAAGGAGTAGCCCAAGGCATCCTGACAACCTCGGGGCAGGACACCAACTTCCAACTCACCCTCAAAGACGGAAAAGGGAACTCGCTCACCCTGGCCTGGACTCACATCGACCCCGAAGAGACGGAAGCCCGCCAGAACAAGAAAAAGGACCCGAACATGAAGAAAGAAGAAGGTATCGCGAAGAAGAGGCAACTCGTGGAAGGAGACTTCAAGCAATGGCTGGCCACCAAGTTGGCAAAGACAGGTGCTTCTTGAGCCAGCTTTAATCCGCTTCTGAATATATCTACGCCTTATCATGAATCGATATGATACTTAACTGGGAGTTCCATCTTGCGGAAAGATTTTTTTTTTCAAACGAAAAGAAAACCGATTTTGAAGACTGAATCCGACTGATCGGCACGTTTGGACAACGTAAAAAAGTATCGCCTAACACACAGACAAAAATCTCTTATGATATTAGTTTAGTGATCCTAAATATACTATGTTTTGCTGGAATGTGAAGCTTTTATTTTAAATACAAACCCAAATACGGTTTTTAGGTTAATGGGAAGGAATGAAGTTGAAAACATAAATCCTTCACTCTTAAACATCATTCCGACTAACAAGAAAAGTAATATAGATATGTTGAACAGCCAGTGTAGGTAGCCCATGTAGTATCGCCTATCCCAGGACTCCACGCAGCGATTCTAAACGATGAGTATTAGGTCTGGGTCATCACTTACTTCCTTTATTTTTGTTAGTTTCTGCCAGTTAGCTGACAGGTCTCAAGTACTCTGAGAAGAGGCTGTGAAGTCTTTTATCCTTTTATTGTATAGTTGAAAAAGTCTCCCTAAAGGCTGAGATTCGATTTCACAACCCTTGGCATAGTGGAGTAGATAGGCTCCCCCTTATTTAACACGTTCACAATTGTATGTTCCGTGGTTCACGTATAACTATCCCGTGGGGCGACATGCATCACAGGTGAGTCACTTGTTTTTAGAAAATCATTTTATTTTATTTTTTAAGAACCTTATTTAGCTGTGCGAGCTTTCTTATCATATTTTTATTCCCGTAATATATAATAATAATGGTATAAGAATAATTTTTAATAATAAATGATCATATAAGAACCTTTTTTTTTAAATATTTCTATAATTACTAGAGGTGGGCATAATCGAATGACGATTATCGGAGCATTCGATTATTTCAATCAGTCGAATTAATCGATTATCGGATCAACCGGTTTAGATAAGCGAATGATCATTCGAAGTGAACTGTTTACCGATAATCGAGTAATTATAAATACCGTTATTTTTTTCTCTTTACATAAATTATATGCATATTTGCACATAGGCGGCTCAGCCAGTTCAGTCACTATAGAGACGGGAATGTTGATATATCATCCCTCACAATGCATACTAATCATTCGATTATTTAAATCATCGAAGTCCGATCATCCGATTATGACGATCATTCGATTATGCCCACACCTAATAATTACTCCTTTAAGTTATATGTGTATGTCAAAACTGTTACTATCTCGCATTTAGAGCGTTGGAAGCCTTGAGCTGTTGTGATCTCGCATTAAACACGTCGGAACTTGCAACAGTCCGCCCCACGATGGTAAGCGCTAACACAGTCTCGCCTCTCGCGGAAAAACATAGATATGGGTCCCGGTGTGAACGTGTTAAAGCACGAGATATCAACTATATATTTATATCTTAGGCTTTATCTTTATGGAAATAGTAATACAAGGCTCATGGAGTAACTTTAATTTTGAACTGCTAAAAAAAAAATTGAAAATGTGTAATCTTTGGTTTAGTGGCTATCATAACTGCCTTTGATGTGTTCAAAAAAGGCATATTGCCTTATTATTTTACTCCCTTTAAGAAACCTTGGTTATACGGCCTTTTCAGAGGACGTGAAATCAGGGTCCCAAGACTGTGCGATGTCCGGCACTCATTAATGATCCCTATCCTAATTAAACCTGGATAAGCATAGTTTAAGTCTTCAACTGTAATATATATCATTTCCGATTGAGCCACAGTAGCAGAAAGTGTCGTTGAATAAATAAACAAACTTGTGAAAACAAATGTTTCTATGGAAACTAAATCGAAATTGAACACATACTTCAAACAAATATTAATAGTGTTTAACAGTGAATTTAACTGTAAAGTTGTTTGTAATATCTATAATATAATCACTTTCCGGTATGTATGGTAACCGGAGAAGTTAGACCATCACCTCCGTAAGGAGAGGCCTGTAGGGATAACATATTGTAAATATATCTATAGTAAATATTGCAAGCAATTAAGGAACACTAGTTATGTAGTTTTGTCCATTTAATATATAAATACATTATTATTTTACTTATTACTTTCACTTACTATATATAGTAAGGGAAAGTATTGCGATCGTGAAAATATTCGAATTCCAGTTTTCAACGGAAATACACGTTTTAGGGTCCCCTGAGTCCAAATAACCAAGTCCCGCAAAAAGGTCTGTGTGTGGTAACTCCCGGGCGGAAACCGTAAGTCCTATGAAACTGAAATTTCATATTTAAGACAAATATACGCCCTAAACGTTATAAAACATTTTTCATCAAGATGAGCTTACCAGAAGAGCCTCTTTATAGCTTGCAATTTGCACCTTTTTTCGATTTTCTCGAAAACGGTTCCGACGATTTTGGTTAAACTCGCTATATCGATGTAAAATTTAATGGGCTTTAATATCATGTAGGATTTAAAATGGTCTGACAGGGCTTAAATGCCGACATTTTATATTTTCTTCTTCTAAAGAACCTTTAATTTTATATATTTTATAAAAATAACTATATTATCTAGTTAGCATTGATAAATAACAGCTAAATATGCAAGTTGAGCAAATTTAAAAAGCAACTGAAGGATGAAACTGAAATCATATTTTTGTAATGCGATTTTGCGTTATTGAACATAAGTACAGTAATATACATGTGTAATATACCGCTGGAAAGCTAAAGATTTAAAAAATAAATATTATGGAATACGCAAGCTTTGCATGTTAATTGGGAGTGATGAAAAGCCGATAAAACTGACTGATTATTTTAGATAATAATATAATAGAGTTTTTAATAAAACACATCTTTCTATATAAATTCAAATTCATCGATTCTTTAATGGTTTCACGTATTTTAATCTCTAACTGTATTAGAAAATTCTTTCATTGATTTTAAAAATGCAGGTAAGTGAATGTCGAGTGTTGCCCGCACCAGATTTTTTCTTTTTGAATAATTTTGCTCAGTTTAACTAGACGGAGACTTTAGAGAATTAGTTCAAGAAAGTACAGTCTTTATTCCTTCTCATTTGTTCGTGGTTTTCCTCTTATACCGATGCTAAAACTACTACATAGATATATAATAAAAAGCCGAGTATAAATTATATATTATAAATATAAAATAACAGATATAATGATAACAAGCAATATACAGACACTCCCCTTAGACCTACCTCACTTAGACATCCCCCACAAGATGCTGCTCGCTATTGAGTGGACAAGAAATAGGGAAGGGCAGCCATCCATTATCGGGAGTGAGATTTTTATTACGGTGGTCTGAATGGCCCTTTCCCTTCCACGTGTGCTTCTTCCCTTTCTCCAACCCTCGCCCTACACTCACTCTCCCAGTACTTTCCTTCATTCTGTTTACCGCTTCGGCAAATTTAAAACAGATAAAAAAAAAGCCTATTTCAGTATTTTTACTTTCCCTATATTATCTATAGTATTGCGATCGTGAAAATTTTCGAATTTTCAAATCAACGGAAATACTCGTTTTAGGGTCCCATGAGTCCTAATAACCAAGTCCCGCAAAAAGGTCTGTGTGTGTGTGTGTTTGGTGTGTCAACTCCCTGGCAGAAACGGTAAGACCTATGAAACTGATATTTAAAATTACTATACGACTGAGATGTTACAAAAACTTTTTCATCAAATCCTGCTAACCAAAAGAGCTATTTTATACCATGCAAATTGCAGCTTTTTATTATTTTCTCAAAAAAAAAAACGGTTCCGACGATTTCGATCAAACTCTCTATATCGATTTCACTCACCTTTCACTCTCCTTCGTATTTATATCAATTTACCCTCATATTGGAGATTAGTAAATACTGTTTGTTAAATTATTGACTTAACCGTTGACACCGATTTAATATTGTCACTAAGGCGTGATAATGTATCAATAAATGGATACCCAAAACTTTTTTTGAAATTGCACCACAGGATGTTGTACAGGGATGAGTTAAATGGGTCTAACCATCCCAAGGGAAGGGGTTCGATCCAGGGCGGAAACGTGGAATTTTATTCTCTGAAAGCCGTTCTGTGCGGACTCCCTTATCAGTGCTACCGTTTCGCCGACTGGGGCTTTAGGGTGTTATCGTCCAATTTATAAATGGGCTTATCCAACCATCAGGCATATGTTAGCTAAAGACCAGTTATTTATTTTATTTTTTTGTAAATGCTAGAATATACGGAATGATTTATAGTGAAACCCACCCACATATATTTGCAGATAGGAGTGAGGTTTTTAATTTTACATCAAAGAATATGGTATTAAAAAAAACAAAAAAGATATGTATTACTAAGATGGATTTTAGGTTGGGAAGATTTTGGTTCAGGGCGGTTTCTAAATCTTACGACGTGCGAGGATATATGTATATATATATATATATATATATATATATATATTATATATATATATATATATATATATATGTGTGTGTGTGTGTGTGTGTGTGTGTGGATATAACTGTTCTGTTGCTAAAATCTGTTGAGCAAGGAATTTTATGCAAGAACACAACTTGAAGAATAGTAAACATATACTAAACAAGTTATCTAGATAACAGTTTCATACATACAGGTAAATTTTGTGGGGGAGACAAATTTCGTAGAAACTAGTACAATTTTTCACATGTTGACCTGATTGGTCCAAACTACTACTAATAAAAGAAAACCATATCATCGAATTATTTTTTTTTTCTGCACGAATTGGCCATCAAGGACCACGTGAATATCATTCTGTCTTCTTCACATCTTTCATCTTCCTTTTTCTCCAACACTCTTTCATCTTCCTGGACTGTTCCTCTCGTTCTTCCTTTGTCCATTTTCTCCCGTTTCTTTGTTTTTCCTGTAAGAACGAAATCTTCTTTTATTTTCTTCCCGAAAAGCTCTCGATCTAATCGGTCTGTTTTCTTGATTTTTAACCTAATGAGCTTCTCTTTTATTTTCTTTGCATAACCAATCATATTCTTATAGCCTAGAACTTTTTCAAAAATCTGTTTGTTCAGCCTCTGATTGTTCATTCTTACCATATGGTCATAAAACCTAAGTCTAGTTCTGATGACTACTTCAAGGTTTTCCAAATTTCTTCATTGGATTTTAGCCTATAGCCCTCTTGTGTTATTTTGGGTCCATGAAGCCTCCTAAGAATTTTTCTCTTAATCTTGAGAAATTTCTCAAGACTCGGAAGGCAAACTGTTTCCATACCATACAATATTGTTGGTCTTACTACTGTACAGTAGTGCCTTATTTTTGCATTGTTATCCTCCAATTGCATTGGAGGATAAACTTTTCTTACTGTACATGTTTCTAGTTGCAAAGTACAGTCTTTCTAGTTTGGCTAATCTTTCATCTAGGCATGCTTTATCTATCCCGTTGTTGTATTTGAACTTTTTGGTCACTTTTATTTGTCCATATTTTGTGGCCAAAATTTTCATGTCATAACTTGCATTTGTTGTCATCATCTCCGTCTTTTCGTAGGAAATTTGGAGACCTGTTTCCTCAGCTATTTCTTTTAGAGTGTTTATCTGTTTTATAGCTTCCTCCTCTGTTTCCGCTAGCAGGGCTAGATCATCTGCAAAGGCCAGACACTTTACTCTCACATTGTCATTTTTTGTTCCAATTACTGCACCTACATCATAATTTTCCAAGAAGATCCTCATTATCTTAACCAGCACAACATTAAACAGAATCGGTGACAGGCCGTCACCTTGTCTAAGCCCTGTGTTTATTTGGAATGGTTTACTTATTAATCCCTGGAATTTTACTTTTGAGATGGTATTGGTCTATTGAATCATAGGCTTTTTTGAAGTCTATAAAGGATGCATATATATATATATATATATATATATATATATATATATATTATTATTATTATATAATTTTTTTTTAACTGCTAAATCAAAAACACACACCCAGTAAATATGTAATAAACAGGATGTGGAAAGACATGATGTATTTTTCAATTAATTCAGATAAAAAATAAATTTTTTATATGGCTCAAGACACCATAGAGTGTTCCTATTTGCCCCATTTTACGATATATGTATATATATATATATATATATATATATATATATATATATATATATATATATATATATATATATATATATCTGTGTGTGTGTGTGTGTGTTTGTAAATTACGATTGCCAATGAAGTTTTCACTTCACTTCATATATATTAGGGGTACTCACTACGTTTGATATAGCATGCTATTTGTGCTATTGTGCTAAACCCATCAATTTTATACAGGAAATAACTGTAGAAACTCGACGGGTTTAGCAAAATAACACAAATGGCCTGCTATAGCAAACGTAGTGAGTACCCCTATTATTTTAATGTTGATTTTTTCGATAGAGGTAAATCATGTGTTGTGTGCATCAAAATTTTATTAACTGTTACAGAAGTATAAATCAGTGTAAAATAAGAGACCTATTGACAGGAAGATTTCATGTCCTGGATTGATCGGGGTGTGTGTACTGAAGGATAGATGTGAAGTAAGACATAATGTAAGGGTGTCCCAGTTAGCTGAGAACACAGAGCCCCTACCTTAGGTGTGCCGGAGGAGGTAGGAGATAAGGCTGGCTGGGAGGGTATTAACAATTCAGGGGACGTGCGATCACACGGGGAGTAGCACACCTCCTTCCATCAAATATTTGTTCCCTCCGAGGCAGGCTCAGAGTTAGTTGGCCAAGTTTAAATGGTTACTAAGATGGCTTGCCAATGTACATAGAGGTTATGGCTCCCCTCCCATCTTCGGTTAGCTTTCCATTTTAGAAGTTAGTTTAGCCAGAAATAGTTGCTCTAACGTTTGGTCTAGTCTTAACATGCCTCGTGGCTGCGCGCCGTCTTTGATAGGATGCTTTATTAAAGGTAAACAAGAACCATGAGCGTAGTTTAAATTTATAATTCAACAACTTTTAATGTCCAAATTTTATATTTTGAAAACAAGTATATAAAATAAATATTAAAACATCTGAAGAGCAATTGAAAACAAATGTGATTACAATAAAATATCTATATATGATATGTAAATATCGAAAGAGAATAAAGAAAGAAAGAAATGAAAAGTAGAAGGAAGAGATTTATAAATACAACAATAAAGAGATATAATATCTCCATATTACGTTGTAAAATAAGTTTTTACCGTGTTTATATATTTCAATTTAATTCTCAGAGTTTTCCTTCATACTATTCAAAATGTTTGAAAAAATCAGTGGTTTCTGTATAAAAACACTATTATTATAAATATTATTAAAATGTTAAGATATAAGCTTTGTATATCTGTATTAATAGGCACGTACTTATGTGAAAAATACATTCGAAATAACCAAGTTTCGCGAAAAGGTCTGTGAGTGGTAACTCTCTGGCGGAAACGGTAAGTCCTATGAAACTGAAATTTGAGATTTAAGGCAAATATACGCCTGAGACGTTAAAAAACCTTTTTCATCAAAATGAGCTTACAAGAAGAGCCACTTTATATCATTCATGGTGCACCTTTTTTCGATTTTCTCGAAAACAATTCCGATGATTTTGATTAAACTCGCCATTTCGGTGTCAAATTTAATGGGCTTTAATACCTTGTAGGTTTTATACTGATTAAAATGGTCTGACAGAGATTAAATGCCGATATTTCTTTTACATTCTCTAAAGTACCTTTAATTTTTTAGATTCTATAAAAATAACTATATTATCTTTTTACCACTGATGAAAAACAGGTAAATATATAAATTGAATGAATTCCATACCCAACTAAAGGAGAAAACAGAAAACATATTTTTTTAATGGAATTTTTTGGTTTTGAACATAAGAGCAGTATGTATGATATACCGTTGGAAAGCTAAAGATTATAAAAAAAATATTATCTTATACTAAAGCTTTTAAAAGTTAATAGAGAGTGATGAAAAGAAGATAAAATTAACTTATTATTTTAGATAATAATATAAATGATTTTTTAATAAAACAGATGTTACTATATAAATTCAATTTAATTAATTCTTTAATAGTTTCACGTATTTTTATCTCTAACTGTATTTGAAAATTCTTTCATTGATTTTAAAAATGGAGGTAAGTGAAAGTCGTGTGTTGCCCGCACCAGATTTTTTTTCGATGTAACAATTAATAAATCACAGGGTCAAACATTTAAACACGTAGGAATCGATTTACGTCAAGACTGTTTTCCACAAATATATGTCGCGTTGTCAAGATTGGGTTGTATAGAAAATCAGTATGTTCTTCTGCCACAAGAAAATAAAAATAAACATATCATTTAGGCATATATAAAACATATATATTTATCAGTACTTTAAAATATATTATTTTAAAAACTTCTTAATAGAGATGATAATAACAGAAATTGACGCAGACGAAGTCGCGAGAAACATCTATTGGGTTGTTTTATATGAAATGTCTGTTTTTATAGTTTCTGAAATGCATGAAGGATTTTGCAGGTCTCTGTTGTTTTCTTCCAAATGTTGTTAAATATTTAAAGTAAACAGTTACTAATCCTCTACCTGTGTGTTATAAACATTAGCTTCCCATTCAATTATCCACTTTTTAGTATACCTCCAAATATGAACATGGAAACACTCGATTTTCGAGTAATATTTTTGTACGAGGTTAAACTCGGCCATGCAGCAGCTGAGACCGCTAGAAATATTCGCAAGCGTTTGGGGAAGGGAGTGTTAATGAACGGACCATTCGCCGTTGGTTTGCTAAGTTTTCAGCTGGAGATACCGACTTGGAAAACTTGCCCCGAGGAAGACCTCCGTCCGTAATAGACAATGATGTCCTCAAACATACAGTAGAAGGAAACCCCTACTAAACAGTTAAAGGGCTCTCAGCACAACTAAATACAAGTTCATCTACCGTTTTCAGAGATTTAATGTGTATTTAGAAAGTAAAAAATCTCGATACATGGGTACCTCATGATCGCACTGAGCGGTGCGAGACCCAATGTTTCAAAACATACCGTGCAAAAATTGAAAGAACTGGGCTACTAAGTTCTTCCGCACCCACCATATTCTCCCGACTTGTCTCCAACAGATTACCACCTGTTCAGGAATTTAGACAACTTCGTCAAAGGATAACCTTATGAAAATTATGATCAAGTGAAAAGTGCGTTTTCAGTTTTTGTTTCACTTCAAAGATTAGAGTTTTTTAGTTCGGGGGTAAAAAAATGGGTCTCACGTTAGGAAATATGTGTAGAAAAAGAAGGTAAATACTTCGAATAAAATTATCTTGTTTTCATATCATATATTTACCTTGAAAACGGGCATTTCATGTGACACAACCCAAAAGTACTTTATAATATGATGTAATATGACTATAACAGTGTACTGACATTCCATAATATTTAATGAGCTACTTAAATATGTTAATTATAATATATATTTATTTTGCAGGGAAGTACCGAACCACTGGAGAACGGGTACCCGGTACTAGCTGCGACTACGAGTTCTCCAGCGACAACTCTAGCCTGGAGAAGGGTCGCTTCTATTCCCCGAGGTACCCTTCCAGCTATCCCAAGGGTAGCAGGTGCTCGTACACCTTCACTGCCAAGTGAGTATATGTTTGGTATATGATATATAAAAAAATCTGGTCCGCGTAACACACGACTTTCACTTCCTTCCCCTCTATATAGTCCTGTAAAACAGGACTAAAATTTAACATTTTTAGGAATTAATTCGGACAGAACTGGAAATATTTTTAATACCTCTTATTGTACTAAAATAAAAGTAATCTGAGCTTGCACTATCGCAGGTGATGAGGTAAACGTTTCGGAGCCAAAAACACTAGAATTGTTTGCACTTTATTAAATTTTTCAACTATAATTTGAAATTGGTGCATCCTACAGAAAATATAGTTCTTTCCAAAAGTCACCGTAGTTATTGAATTTGGTTAAATGATATTGCCGCAATCGTTCGGCATAAATAAACAATTTTTCAAGTTTTGTTAAAAAACCCAATTTGTTACTAAGAGACAGCTGTAACTTCGAAACAACTATCAAATCTCCGGAGCTAATAAAAAGACTTACATACAAGGACTTTTTCAATGAAAAATTCTCAGAATAATTACGCAAACCCTAACCTAACTTTACATATACACTTACAAATGCCTACTGTCATCGAATACATATGAACTAACTATTATCGATTTCGCAACAAGTAACAGTACTCTGATAGTACAAATTGCAACAACCAATCTGCCAAACAGCATCAGGAGAAAACTGAAAAGGTCATGGGTGAGAGACATTCTGTAATCTTCTTCCGAATTAAATCATGCAACAGAAGAGATACCGCTGGGTATTGTTATCTTCGTCATACCTTTTTAAATCGCAACATATCTGTCAAACAATTCACTTTTCGTATGTATATAAAGACAGGTGTGAATAAATAAATAGATATTAAAAATATAAAACAGGTAAAAAACTGCTTTTTTTTTTCCAACCTGAATTATTCTTAAACCTCTCAGAAGTATTAAGGCCGATTATAAGTTTATTCAATATTAAAAACATGAATATTTCTCCTAAATTTACTAACTTTTTAAGATAATGAATTTTATAAATTAACTGACTAGGAAAACGTTGTTCTAGCAACTAAATTGTTTTTAATGAATATTTTTACTTTCACTTACTATATATACTTAAAAAGGGAAAGGATTTTATTTTCGAATTCCAGTTTTCAATGGAAATACACATTTTAGGGTCCCCTGAGTCCAAATAACCAAGTCCCGCAAATAGGTCTGTGTGTGTGGTAACTCCCAGGTGGAAACAGTAAGTGCTATGAAACTGAAATTTCATAGTTAGGACAAATATACGCCCGAGACGTTACAAAACCTTTTTCATCAAAATGAGCTAACCACAAAAGCCAGACCATGCATTTTTCACCTTTTTTCGATTTTCTCAAAAACGGTTCTAACGATGTTGATCAAACTCGCTATATCAATATAAAATTTAATAGGCTTTAATATCATGTAGGTTTCATTCTGATTAAAATGGTCTGACAGGGCTTAAATGCCGATAATTTAAATTTTCTTCCTCTAAAGTACCTTTAATTTTGTAGATTCTATAAAATTAACCATATTATCTTGTTAGGAATAATAAATAACAGCTGAAGTTGTGGGAATTTGAATAACAAAAAAAGGAGAAAACTGAAAAAATATTTTTAATGCAATTATTTGTTTTTGAACATAAGAACAGTAATATTCATGTATATGACGTAAAAGTTGAAATACTTCAGGAAAACTATTATCTTATACACAAGATTTTAAAAGCAATGAGAGGGTGATGGAAAGCCGATAAAACTGAGTATCTTTTATAATAATATATTTTATAATATATTATATATTTTATAATAGATTTTTTAAGAAAACACACGTTTTATAGAAATTCCATTTAATTAATTATTTAATGGTTTCAATCATTTTTGTCTCTTACTGTACTTGAAAATTCTTTATTCGATTTTAAAAACGGAGGCAAGTGTAAGTCGTGTGTTGCCCGCACCAGATTTTTAGATAATAATATAATAAATTTTTTAATAAAACACATGTTTCTGTTGAAATTCCATTTAATGTATTCTTTAATGGTTCCACTCATTTTTATCTCTTACTATATTTGAAAATTCTTTAATCGATTTTAAAAACGGGGGTAAGTGAAAGTCGCGTGTTAGCTCGCTCCATATAAACTGTGATACGAGATTTTTATATATTATTTATTTATAACAACCCGCAAGCGAGTCTTGGCTTCCTTCACTAGCAATCGCCAAGCGTCCCTTACTTCTTCTTGTGCTGCCTTACTCCGATGGTCCTTAGATCAGCTGCAACATAATCCGACCACCGCAACCTGACCACTCCCAAACTTTCGCCAGCCAAACTGCTACTCCGTCAGTATCTTCTTCGGGATTGAATTATCAATCATCCGTGCGAGGTGTCCTGCCCACCTTAACCTCTCTGCCTTGATAATTGCAACAATGTCAGCATCGTTATAGAGGCCATAAATCTCTATATTCCTGCGCCTTCTCCATTGTCAATCCTCACAGGATATATTATTTTATATATTAGACAATTGAATAACGAGAAAATAATTGTTACATATTGATTCAATTATAAAGCAGCTAGTAGATAATGGAACAAATTGACTTTTTTTTTTCTTTTTTTTTTGTCTGTTACCACGTTATTGCAAGCAAAAGAAATGAAGTTCTCCATCCTATTTAGCTTTCCAATATCAAGTATTGTTTTGGAAATGTTGCCAGGTTGTGTGCCTTGCATATGGCAATATGTTTACAATTCCCTCCTGGGTGCTTTCCCCGATATGAACACCTTGCTAGGAGTCACGTCCCAAGACAATGTGGCGAGGATGAATCCCGGAAGAGTATGAGGGAAATGGAATATGAGGAGGAAACTTATCCTTGGAGTGGTGGGTGATATATCCTTCTAATACAGGTTATGCTAATATTCTTCCACCTGCTCTCAGATATTTAAAGACAAGAATGAAATTGTTTTTGGAATAGAAGAGGACACGCTTATTCAGGACCTGACTCTTGGTCGGTTAATATCGGCAGTAAGGATGGAAGGAGATGAAGGAATTATACATCAGTCTCTCCCCGAGGATATTGCCAACGAAGGTTATAGTCGTTCCTTCTGCTCTCCATGCCACTTTGTCCTTGACAACCAATCCTTCTCTTCATCTTTTCATCTCCTTACTTCTGAAGTACCTAATATTTTTACACGATTTAATATTTGTTTTGTTTGGTCCTCATAATATGGAATATGAAAGAATTTGATAACCAAAAATAAGGATATAACAGCAGGAATAAATTATTTTCACTTACTATATATAGTAAGGGAAAGTATTGCGATCGTAAAAATATTCGAATTCCAGTTTTCAACGGAAATACACGTTTTAGGGTCCCCTGAGTCCAAATAACCAAGTCCCGCAAAAAGGTCTGTGTGTGTGCTAACTCCCGGGCGGAAACGGTAAGTCCTATGAAACTGAACTTTCATATTTAAGACAAATATACGCCCGTGACATTAAAAAATCTTTTTCATCAAAATGAGCTTACCAGAAGAGCGACTTTATACTATGCATTTTGCACCTTTTTCGATTTTCTCGAAAACGGCTCCGACGATTTTGATCAAACTCGCTATATCGATGTAAAATTTAATAGGCTTTAACATTATGTAGGTTTCATTCTGATTAAAATGGTCTGACAGGGCTTAAATGCCGATATTTTAAATTTTCTTTCTCTAAATTACCTTTAATTTCGTCGATTCTATAAAAATAACTATATTTCCTTCTTGCCACTGATGAAAAATAGTTAAATATATAAATTGAATAAATTCGATACCCAACTGAAGGAGAAAACTGAAAAAATATTTTTTTAATGCATTTTTTTGTTTTTGAACATAAGAGCAGTAATATACATGTATGATATACCGTTGGAAAGCTAAAGATTTTAGAAAAAAATATTATCTCATACACAAGCTTTTAAAATTTAATGGAGAGTGATGAAAATAAAACTAACTGATTATTTTAGATGATGATATAATAGATTTTTTAATAAAACACAGGTTTCTATAGAAATTCAATTAAATTCTTTAATAGTTTCATGTATTTTTATCTCTAACTGCATTTGAAAATTCTTTCATTGATTTTAAAAATGGAGGTAAGTGAAAGTCGTGTGTTGCCCGCACCAAATTTTTTTCTTCGACCCAAAGTAATGTAGTAATATATCATATAAGATTGGATAGCTAGAGATTTCATAAATTCAAGTAATTGTAAATAATATTTTTTTCTGTTACATAATTTAATCAATGGGGTTGTAAAATAATTTCGTATCGTTTTTCAATATTTAAATTTGATTCTTACCCTTCGTCGTAAACCTTCGACTTTCTACCTACAGTATTCTTTAATAACAGTCAACTAGTTACTGTTCAACTCTATCATGACAAGCGTCTAACTTGGGATCCTCAAACAAGACTAAAACGACAAGAAATAACCCGCCGTTTTCGACTACTTCAACACTTACTAGACAAACGCTCAAACCTTCCACTAAACTACAGAATGCTCATCTACATGACTTTTATAAGACCAATCTGGACTTACGGAGTAGAGCTATAGGGCTCTACCAAACCATTTAATTCCTCTAGTATCCGATACCTACAATAAAAATCCTTTCCTTAAATCCTCAACGCTCCTTAGTTTGTCACGAATTAATTCATCCACAAAGACCTTATTACTGTTTTGGCGCGAACCAGGTATGAATCCTTTTATGCAAAACTTCATTTTCACTCTAACCCACTAGTTTCTATCTTAGCTTCCTCTTCGATCCCTGATAACCCTCCGAGGCGTCTAAAAAAAAGATGGCCTCGAGACCTTCCTGTTTAAATTGACTACTAGAGTGCTGCTAATGAGCAGTTTTTCTTTATGTTTTTTAATGTATTTTATCAGTAACCAGCATATTTACTTGTTTTTATTATAAAATACATTTGTAAATTTCAATAAAAAAAAATATATATATATATATGTTTTTAAACATATTTATTGATATTTACAACTGTATTATTATATACAACAAGTAAATGTGGTGGACATAGTAAACTGACTTGAAATACATGAAGAGACGCCACCCATTGGCAGCCCTCTAAAAATATTATTAACTAGAAGGTCTCGGGGCCATCTTCTTTTCAGACGCCTCGGAGGATTATCAGGAATTGAAGAGGAGGATAGTATACAAACTAGTGGATTAAAGTGGAAATGGAGTTTTTCATGGAATAAATGGTACCTGGTTCGGGCTAATTCAGTAACATATGGGATATTAAGGTCTTTCTTTATGGATAAGCTTATTCGTGACAAAGTAAGGAGCGTTAAGGATTATATGAAGGATTTTGGATTGTAAGGATTGGATACGAGAAGAATTTGATGGTTTAGTAGAGCCCCATAGCTCTACTCCGTAAGTCCATATTGGTCAATAAAAATATATAAGATAAAAAAGTAATTCTGTTTGTGTTTATAAAATCATATTAATAATGTTTGCATATTCTAAAAAAAGAATTAGTTAAGGTTCTCTTATGCATCAGTTTCAACGGAGATTCTTTATCTTTAAGTTGAATTTTAAATGTAGTCCATACAAATTAAAATTCATCCTAAACTCTTCAATGCACAAATGTGTCACCAACAAACTCATCCATAAAGACCTTCATGTTCCCTATGTTGGTGACATGGCCCGAACAATGTTCCTCTGCTTACATGACAAACTCCATTCCCGCATTAAACAACTAGTTTCTATCCTAGACTCCTCTGTTCGATGTCGGATGATCCTCCAAGGCGTCTGAAAACAAGATGGATCCGAGAACTTCTCTATTGGTATATTTCGTAAGGTCTGCCAATTGCTAGTCTCTCTACAATTCTGGTTCATGTCTGTTGTCTTCTAAAATAACGTATTTATTAGTTGTGTTATGTAAGAGAGTTGTGAATATCAATAATTATTTTAAATATATTTAAACTTTGATATTTAACATTAAGTCCTATTTTTACTGTCCATCTCATTTTATTTAGGTATTATATAATTTTATTACAATTTTTGTTTTGTTTTTTATATGCCTTCAACTAATATCTCCTTTAATCTTATGCGGTCAACGATATCTTAATTATTATTTATTTTACATAGTTTTCATTGCTTTCGCTATAAGCGTTTTCTTCTGGAATGTAGGTCTAGAACAAAGTGAAAAAAATCTCTATTCATCTTAAGTTATTGTTCTGGTTTTATAATTTTAATAACCTTGGTTAAGACATCATTAGTCCGAAACAATACGGAAAAAAATGTTCAATTACTACACAATAGTTTATTATTTCCAATAAAATATATTAAGGTTTAAATGTCTATATAGCTGTTAATAGGCAATTAGTTAAAATCAAAAGCAATAAATAATCCAAAGGAAAATAATATATCACCACTGTTGATTTCAAAACTCAATGTCTCTGCTAGTTCTGAACCAATTTAATTTTGTAAGAAATTTAATTCCCTGTGACATTGCACTAAGAGCTCTATTCTAATAAAACTCTATACTCATTTATCTCTATCGTCAAAAATCACTGAGTCATGAGCGTATTTATTTTTAAAATTTCAGTTGTTTTTTTTTTTCTTTCCTTTCTTTCTCTTTTTATTAATTATTTGAGGTATTTTGGTAAAAAAAACACTAATACATTTTTTCTGTATCTTCAACAATAATTGAGTTATTGAATTAAATCATATTTAATCGGACGCCATTTTAAAAATTACCAGCTGATTTCAACGGCTAGGTGTCAGGAACTTCGTCGCAAGCTCTAGTAATGCTGCCAAAGGCTGACAAACGGATTTTTTTAATTCGTTATTCTTGAAATGAAAACCATCAAATTTGCAGAGGGAGATATGTAATTATTATTATTATTATTTTATTTTTTTTTGGTAGATTACAAAGGTTCATTATTGAAAAAAATAAAACTAAAATCAATAAGATAAATACGGTTTATTGCTTTTGGTTTATTATTTTGTAACCTACCAAAAAAAAAAAAATAAATAATAATAATAATAATAATTACATATCTCACTCTCAAAATGTGATGGTTTTCATTTCAAGAATAACAGAAAAAAAAAGTCCGTTTGTCAGCCTTCTGCAGCATTTCTCCGAAACTACTGGACCAATTTTTTTTTAAATTCGCCAAAAAAATACTAGTCCATTCAACGATGATCACTAACACCTAGACGTTGATATCAGCCGGTTAATTTTAAAATGGTCGCCGATTAAAAGGAATTTATTCAATAACTCAGTTATTTTTGAAGATAGAAAAAAAATATAATAGTGTTTTTAACCGAAAATAGAAAAAAAAGTTCTATTTGATGGAGAATTAAATTTTGGACCAAATGAAAAAAGGATCATTGAATTTGGTTAGCAACTACCTTAGATATTGCGTTTTGAAATCAGTGGTAGTGTTATATGATGCTTTGAATTAGTGCTTTTCATATTACTTAATTGCCTATCAACAACCATATAAGCATTTATACCCTAATATAGTTAATTGGAAAAAATAAACCATTGTGTAATAATTTGTAGCGTTTTTTTTGTAGTATTGTTTAATAAACCCAAAATAAAACTTTTTTTATTATCGGTTATAAATTTCCGCGACGATTTATAGGCAGTGGCTTCCTTTTCTAAGATACTAAATTCACTAAAGCAATAAAACTCCGGTCTAGCCTAACAGCTCCAATAACAAATGAAATTTTTTGCTCAATTGATTTGTGGATCTGTTACTTTTATTATCCTATTTGAATTATTACCTAATCTATAATCAGATGAAAAAAAATTAAATAAACTATATTTCAACATAAAAATGTTTTTAAATAATCCTATGATCTATTGGGTTGTTAAATAAGTTTTTAGCATTTCTTCTAGCAAACTCAATAAAAACGTCAGATTCTAATAAACATTTTTAATCAATTATAAATGTCATTTGTTGATTTATTACACGTTGCCATATTTTAGGTTATTTTAGAAATTTGATCATCATGAAAAGATTTTTTGTATTCGTTATTCGGATTCTACGTATCTTGAAACGTAAAACATTAAATTTTGAGGGGAGGGGAGGTAATTTTTTTATTTCTTTGCTCGATTAGAAAGGTTCATTATGGACGTCATAAGTATTGAGGACAGTGCGAGGATGGAGTGGAATTTCAGCTGTATAAAGGGAGTAGAGGATAGGACCTAAGATACTATCTTGAGGCACTCCAGCAGATAGGGAAAATGTGGATGAATAGGAAAAGTTATGTTTTACCTTAAAAGTTCTGCCAGTAAGGTAGGAACACATTAATAGGAAATGTGTAGGGGTGAGGAATTGACGGGGTTTTTAAAGCAGTCCCTGGTCCCAGACTCGATCAAATGCTTGTTCTACATCAAGAAAGGCTCCAGCGCAGTACATTCCGCGCTCCAATGTGAAGAATACCACGCGGTGACATTGTATTGTGGAATGGGATGTTCGAAATCTAAACTGGTTGTCACGGATGACGTGATTCATTTCTAGGATAGGATAAAGGCGTTTTAATAGGGTTTTTTTTTCTAGAATTTTGCCCATAATGAGCAAAAGGGAGATAGGACGATAGGATGACGGATGTTCAGGAGGCTTATTATAAAAATGTTTTTTAATAATCCTATGATCTATTGGGTTATAAAATAAGTTTTTAGTATTATTCCTTGCGATCTCAATAAAAACGTCAGATTCTAGTAAACATGTTTAATCAATTATAAATGGCATATTTTGATTTATTACACGTTACCATATTTCAGGTTATTTTGGAAGTTTGGTCATCACGAACAGATTTTGTGTATTCGTTATTTGGATTATACGTATCTAGAAACTTTTTTATTTCATTTTTTATTTTATTTGTTTATAGTAATTTACAACTGTAATAAAGAACACAATAAGTGAATATGAGAAATGAAAAAAAAAAAGACATGAAAATGTCTTGAGAAAGAACTACCCAGTGGTAACACTTCACTAACTATTTTAACCCAGTAGGTCCCGAGGCCGTGGCTGAATGGCTAGAGCGCCAGTCTCTCATGCTATAGGTTACGAGTTCGAATCCCAGTCCCTGCGGGGCTTTTATAAGGATGAAAATAAGTATGTAGTTATAAATTAGGTAATAATTCAAATAGGATAATAAAAGAAACAGATCCACAGGTCAATTGAGCAAAAAATTTCATTTGTTATTGGAGCTGTTAGGCTAGTCTGGAGTTTTATTGCTTTAGTGAATATAGTATCTCAGAAAAGAAAGCCACTGCATATAAATTGTCCCGGAAATTTATAACCGATGACGTTGAAACCGATAGTAAAAAAAGATTTATTTTGGGTTTATTTAACAATACTAAAAAAAAAAAAAAAACGCTGCAAATTATTACACAATGGTTTAATATTTCCAAATACCAATATTAGGGTATAACTGTTTATATGGCTGTTGATAGACAATTAAGTAATATGAAAAGCACTAATTCAAAGCATCATATCACAACACTACTACTGATTCCAAAACGCAATATCTAAGCTAGTTGTTAACCAAATTTAATGATTCTTTTTTCATTTGGTCCAAAATTTAGTTCTCCATCAAATGGCACTAAAAGCATCTTCTTTTCTTTTTTCACCATTAGAAAATTATTCACGTTTTTTTTTTTTTTTTTGTTAAAAACTATTACATTATATTCTATCTTCAAAAATAACTGAGTTATTGAATAAATTCCTTTTAACCGGCTACCATTTTAAAACTAACCGGCTGATATCAACGTCTAGGTGTTAGTGATCATCGTTGAATGGACTAGTATTTTTTTTGGTGAATTTAAAGAAAAATTGGTCCAGTAGTTTCGGAGAAATGCTGCAGAAGGATGACAAACGGATTTTTTTTTTTTTTTCTGTTATTCTTGAAATGAAAACCATCAAATTTTGAGAGTGAGATATGTAATTATTATTATTATTATTATTATTTTTTTTTTTTGGTAGATTACAAAGGTTCATTATTGAAAATAATAAACCAAAAGCAATAAACCGTATTTATCTTATTGATTTTGGTTTTATTTTTTTCAATAATGAACCTTTGTAATCTACCAAAAAAAAAATAAAAATAATAATTACATATCTCCCTCTCAAAATTTGATGGTTTTCATTTCAAGAATAACAAATTAAAAAAAAAATCCGTTTGTCAACCTTCTGCAGCATTGCTTTTATAATGGTAATTCACTCATAGCCTTCTCCTCCTGGTATGGGAGACCCGTCAGCCAAATGGTGGTCACTCACAGAATTAGGCGTAGGGAGTGATGACCCTACACTACAATATGCATCACGAAACATGAGTGTATTCTCCCAGGAAAATTGCACCGCGAGGCCCAGGGTCTACACGGCCTGTCGTGCCAAAAAAAAAAAAAAAAAAAAAAAAAAAAAGGTTCAGAGATCACCTTCATCTTGAAACTTAAACAGCAAATTTTGAGGGGGTTAATTTTTGTATTTGTTTGGTCGATTACAAATGTTAATTATTGACAAAACAACAAACCAAAAGAACAAGAGATAAGACTAACACGATCCCCTGGAGACGATAGAGATAGAGGAGCTATTACAATTTTAAGAAGGCAGTTCGGCAGAACGCTCTGGGTTAAAGTTGCATGAGGCCCGAGACGTATGTTATCCTCTTCCTTCTCTCTAATTCCACGCCATTCTTCTGCATTTTTAAGTCTAAAGCCCCACTGGCCCGCAGCTGTCCGCGTTACAGTACATTCCACTGCAGTATTTAACTTTCTTTCTAGATGGGAAAAATAATTTTATTCGCTTTAATTATTGCCGTTTGCCGTTTTACTGATTTCTGGAAGAACCCTCTAACCTTCCAATAACTACTATATGCTACTTTCTTGACTATTTCAAGAATATCGGAATATACTGAGTATACTTTTTAGGATCTAATAAACCATCACATTCTTCTCGTTTCTAGTTCTTTAGCTATGCACATCAACTAAGAAGAAAATAAAATAAATAAAAAAATGCTAATTAAATCAGGGTCACCATTAGCTTCAGATACCTTGGAGAGATTATTTGTAATAATCGGTCCGAGAGAAAGGGTATGGAGGAGAGGCTGGTTAAGATTGAAAGACTCAGCTTTGCCACCAGTGGCCTATACTGTAAAAAGGATCTTTCAATAAAAGCGAAAATAAGGCATTATAACACCGTTGTCAAACCAGTTATTTTGTATCTAATGGAAACCACTTCTCTTTCTAGCTTAAGGAAACTTTTGGGAATTGAGAGGAAGATCTTCAGGAAGATTGATGGGTCAGTAAAGTTACCAGAGGGATGCCTACCAGAGAACTGTACAAAGAAATGGATGACCTGGAAACTGGTTAAGGAAGCTGCGTTTCTACGGGCATATGGTAAGGATGAGTCCGAACAGAATAAATAAAGAAATCTTTGAAAAAATGTGGGGATATAAATGGGCCGGAGGATACATTGAGCAGATGAGGAATGAGACAGTGAGGTTGGGAATCTCAACACAGGATTGTGTCAATAGAGATGGGTATAGGGAGAAATTGAGGAAGATAAAGGTCCTTGTGGGTGCCAAAGAGGTGAGAAAGGGGAGAGTATGGGGCGAGGAACAGAGAAGAGTCCAGTCTGAGAGAATGAAGAAAAGGTGGGAAGAGAGAAAAAGAGTGGAATGTGTGGGCAAAGTTAGGGGAAAATGATATTTGCGCGATCTTTAAGGCCGTTTCACGTCAAAAAAAACAAACAAAGAAAAAAAAAAAAATGCTTTATACTTTACTTTTCCTCGTCCATCATTAAAATGTTTTTTTGTATTTTTAATAATTAAAATAAAAGTAAGATAATTGAAATCTGTTATATTAGTATAGTGTATAAAGTGGTTTAAAGATAATATTACGCTTCTTAGATCTAATTTAAATGGAGTATTTTATTTTTTATTAACAGAGCACTTACAGTAAAATGTTATCTCAACATTTCTTGGTGTATATTAGGAGTAATCTTATACAACTAACTTGTTAGAAATTTAATCCTCTAAAAGATTCATTCTTATGTATTTCGCATTAAACTGCGCACTAAAATAGTTATTGAAGCGAAATCACGGACTTTTCTGACATTTTTTGTTTTTCTTACACTTTTGCCAATATTAACGCCCACATTTTGCTTTTTGTTACATTTTAATAAATACTTTTTTTTTCATAATATAAATTTAAATTCAAATTACCTTCTTTTTTTTATCTTTAGTTATGCTGTCCTTCAGAGGGGACGTATAATGGTGGTCCCGACCCTGTGTTATATCAGGTCTTTTTTAAAAATCCCTGTCCTAATTAATCCTGTAAATGAAATGTTTAATTAATTAGGAATTAGATC
The DNA here is from genome assembly GCA_023052935.1 of Piezodorus guildinii. NCBI lineage: Eukaryota > Metazoa > Arthropoda > Insecta > Hemiptera > Pentatomidae > Piezodorus > Piezodorus guildinii. Next base: position 96,333 of record JAJSOM010000011.1, read on the forward strand.
AATATAACAATATTAAAGTTTACAAAGGAAAAACAGTGAGCCAATAGTCAAACTTACATGCTGTGTGCTAGAATTATAGAATGTACAGATAAAAAAAGGTAATTTAAATTTATATTATGAAAAAAAATTAATAAAAAGTAACTAAAAGTAAAAAGTTTTTAAAAAAAAAATTTAGTCTTAAAAATGGGAAAAAGGCTCCGAAACGTTGACTTCCACTTATGGCAATTTGTGAATAAATGAAAATAAAAAAGATTTGGAAGGAAAAATGTACTATTTTAATGTGAATAAATAAGTAAATCTTCCTTAAGTAATACGGATAAATTAATTTGTATTAAGAAACTGGGGAGAAATTTCATGGAATGCTTTCCCTGTCCACGAGGAATATACCGGTATGTTTTTTTAAATTATAATTTTCAGTAATTATATCAATTACCAGAGGTAGTTGTCCGGTAGTTGAAAGAAACTTTCGAAAGCCAAATTGTTCTTCAATGAGGATAGTTTTGTCTGTTATATTTTTTCGTTACTATCTGTTATAGCTTTTCTCGTATTTTTAGGTTACTATTAGTAAAGAATATACACAATTTTTTTTTTTTTTGTGGTCTTCTGTGGTAAAGTGGCTGTCATAACAGGCGATTTTTATTACTTTTTATTTTAATTACTTTGTATATTTTGAATAGAATGTATGCCCAAGGTTGCGAATTCGAATCCGGCAGATGGCTCTATAATTTATGAAAAGGAGTAAGCGAATCTTTAGTTATGCTGTCCTTCAGAGGGAACTTATAATGGTGGTCCCGACCCTGTGTTATATCAGGTCTTCTTTAAAGATCCCTGTCCTAATTAATCCTGTAAATGAAATATTTAGGACTTTAATTGCAGAATAGTCCGAACAGCGAAATTAGTACAAAGTTACACAAATGAATAGAGATAAACATATTCAATTAAGCTAAATTACTTTCTGACTCTGTGGAAAAACAGCTAAAATTATAGCCATACCCAAACCCCATAAAGACCTACATTCTATTCAAAAAATACCAAGTAATTAAAATAAAATGTAATAAAAATCGCCTTGAAAAAAATATAACATACAAATTTATCAGTATTACTTGAAGAAGATTTACTTATTTATATATATTAAAATAGCACATTTTTTCTTCCAAACCTTTTTTATTTTCATTGATTCACAAATTGTCATAAGTGGTAGTCAACGTTTCACGGCCTTTTGCACATTTTCAAGACTAACAATTTTTTTAAAAAACATTTTGGCAAACATTGATTTTTTTTTGTTTTTAGTTACATTTTAATAAATAATGTTTTCATAATATAAATTTAAATTAAAATTATCTTTTTTTATCTGCATATACTAATATTCTATGGCACACAGCTGCTTCAGCATGTAAGGTTGACTATTGGCTCACTGTTTTTTCTTTGTTAACTTTTTACTTTAACATTGATCTAATTCCTGAGTTTGTTTTTATTTATATTTCGATGTTATTACTTATTTTGTTTTTCACTATATTATTGTTCTATTTTTCTTTAATTTTTATATTATTAATTATGTCCGCGTAATGAGTGCCTTGATTTTTTGTGTCTGTTTTAAAATTAACTGTTTTATTGTTATTTTTGTTTATGTGTATTGCTTCTAATATTCTAAATACTTGGTATATTTTGAATAGAATGTAGGTCTTTATGGGGTTTGGGTATGGCTATAATTTTAGCTGCTTTTCCACAGAGTCAGAAAGTAATTAAGCTAAATTGAATATGTTTATGTATATTCATTTAGTGTCACTGATCGGACTATTCTGCAATTAAAGTCCTAAATATTTCATTTACAGGATTAATTAGGACAGGGATCTTTAAAGAAGATCTGATCTAACACAGGGTCGGGACCACCATTATACGTTCCCTCTGAAGGACAGCATAACTAAAGATCCGCTTACTCCTTTTCATAAAATCTAGAGCCATCTGCCGGATTCGAATCCGCAACCTTGGGCATACATTCTATTCAAAATATAAGAAGTAATTAAAATAAAAATCGCAAAAAATTGATAAAATTATAACAGAATCATAAAAATTATGATTTAATTCTTGAAATATCACCTATATAATAGTAAGAACAGTGATGGAAGATGTATATGGAGAAAAACTGACTGTACCTCCCAACTTAATCATCCCTAATTCTGTTTTAGGTATCCAAAGATAACAGGGTGGAAAAAATAATAATGGAACATTGTAAAATACATTAATTGACAAATCTTACAGGTTGATAAAAAAATTAAATAAACATAAATACAAGTTGGAATAAATTGAATAGTGAAGACATTTAGAAAATTTTAAATACATAAACAAAAACAAAATAAATACATATATAGAATTATATGGATACCTAAAATAGATTTAAAAATATTAATAAAACCAACAAACAATAATAATGAAAAACAAAACAATATATATGGTGGGATAGACAGAGAAAATATGCTACTTAATAGAGTTTAATATGTTGCTATATGTGGAGGAAATGCATTGTTTATCGGTTTTGTGGTTAACAGGATTGGATTGGAGGTGGATGTGGACGGATTCAGCGATCAGTCTTTTCTTATGGTTTGGAACATAATCTAAAATGGAGCAGTCGTCAAAGTTAAAGGAATGATTGAAATGTATGGAGTGTTCAGAAAGTTTTGAGGCTAGAGGGTTTCGAGAGGATACGGAGAGTTTATGTTGCGATATTCTGGTCTTTAAGTAATTTTTGGTTTCTCCTACATAGGATACATCACAATCTGCACATGAAATTTTATAAACAATATTGGAACGATATATAGGAGTGATCGGGTCTTTTGTATTGGTAAAAAGGTGAGAAAGCTTGTTCTGGGTCTTTAGTCCTAGTTTTAAGGAAGGTAAGGAAAATTTAAGGATTTTTTTTATATTTTCAGAAAGGTGCGGAATGTAAGGTAGGGATCTATATAAAAATATCATGGGTGAATCATGGTCGGGAATTGTAGGGGAAGTAACGGTGGTTATTGTGTTATAAGAATCTATAAGGTTTTTAATGACTTTTTTTGGGAAGCTGTTTAAGGTTAGTATTTTTTTAATACGTTCGATATTATTAGGATGGTACTTTGGATCAGACAAGGATAGGCAACGGTGGACGAGATTCTTGGCAACATTTAATTTCTGATGATATGGGTGTTGGGAGAAGAAGTTGAGCAGTCTACCGGAATAGGTGGATTTGGTGTACCAGTCAGTTGAAATAGAACCGTCAGTATTTCTAGTGATAAGTAAGTCTAAAAAGGGAATTGTCAAGTTGTTTTCCCTTTCTACGGTAAAACGGAGGCGTGGATCATATGAATTAAACGATTTTAGGATATCGGGGATTTTGTCTGGGTTTATTATAAGGAAGAGGTCGTCCACGTACTTTTTAATAAATATAATTTCATTTTTATAGGTTGCGGTTATAGAGTCGAGTAAGTCATTTAGTACGATATTAGAGAGGTCAGGAGCGAGACAGTTACCCATTGCAAGTCCCGAGATCTGATTGTAAAATTTGTTCTGAAAAGTGAGATATCCGGTTTTACAACAAAGTTTTAGTGATTCTAAATATGAAAGAAGATTGAGTGTGGTGTGGGGTTCAATGATGTTCCAGTGTTTTTCTACTAGTTGGATAACTTTATCAATGGGGATATTGGTAAATAGGCTTTCGGCGTCAAAGGATGTTAGAATGTAGTTGGGGGGAATATGCAATGATAGTAACTGTTCTTGGAGGTAAAGGGAATTGTTAATGTCATAGGGGTTAGTTCGGCTAAGTATTTTACATTTTACATCCACAATGATAAAAAGAACACGGGAACAACAAAAAGATACATCCTCCTTAACTCTCCGCCGCAGCGCCAGAATACAAAATCGCAAGCAGGACATACTATCTACATCTCAACAATAGCAGGCATTTTCATCTCAACAAGCCATCATTTCTACACCTTCAGGTGACTCACGCTCTTCTCATCACCACAATTCCAGTTCAAAAAAGGTAACAACTCCTCGATCACCACCACAACGACCAAACCCTCAGTTGACCGCTCTTTTGGATTCTTCTAGACCATCACACCGCTATCACACTAGGTTAAATAGTAATGGATTTCTGACTCACCTCCCAACTCAACATCATACTAAAACTCCCCATACACCCTCTTCCCTAGTTACTTCTCATCTTTCAATTACTTCTCTGGATACATCTTTCTCCCAGACTCAAAATGTATCCTCTTCAACCCCTTACCACCTTTCTTCAGTGATTACTAATAATGACCACCATCATATTTTCTCCTCACTTAAATCGCAATTCCCCAAAATAGAAAAGCCTTTAACAATCTTTGCAACCTCCACAAACGACTTGCCAAAAAAACAGAACAAAGAATTTTCTTATTAAAATGTCGAACCCAGTCTCTTTTCCCAAAATTTAATGAGAACTGCATTAGTCAAGTCCCTTTGTCAAATTCTCTTGCCTCCAAATTGACACACTCCTTGGACAGATACAAAAGAACGCTACTGAACTTAAAAATTAGAGAAACCATACAACAAATTGACCACATAAACGACAATATACGTTCCTTAAATTCTTCTTTACATCCTATTATAGGCGACCAGAACATGGACAAACTGACTACAAGTATTCAAACAATTTTTGCTTTCACTAAAAAACAGACAAAACTTTCCCTCGTTAAAAAATTTAAAACCATTTATGAAAATAGTATTAATAAAAAACCGTATCCTAAAGGCTCTGATGATAGGATCAAAAATATTTCCTCTACCTCAGTCACCCCTAATGTTAACAACATTTTGAGCTTAGGTCCCAATTTTTCTACCCCTTCTTCTAATCCTTCAAAAATGATTCCCCAACTTATCACGGATTTGGAATATATTTATAAAGATGATATTTTCAAAATAAGTGAGGAGGACAAGGAAATCTCCCGTTTACGTATTAGTAATATGATCTCCAACCATCTCCAACGCCCTCCACCTCAATCGTCTCTTTCCCCCCTCTTCTTCAAAGATCTTTCCTTCACTCGCTCATTCCTCAGATCCAATGAACAACTTATAGTTACTAGGGCTGACAAAGGTAACGTGACAGTTATAATGGACAAACTTGAATATGACGACAAAATTAACTCACTCTTATCAGACCGATCGACATATACACCATCTTCCCGTGATCCCACCCGCCCTCTCATGATTAAATTCAATCAACATATCAAAAATCTCTTAGAAAATAAATTCATCAACCTAACCACGTACAGAAACTTGATCTCGTACAACTCCTTACCCCCGCGTTTATATGGCCTTCCCAAAATTCACAAACCCGGCAATCCACTCCGTCCCATCATTTCAAACATCAACGCACCTTCCTCGAAACTTAGTAAATTCCTTCTACCTTCACTTAAAATACTTAGCCGAACTAACCCCTATGACATTAACAATTCCCTTTACCTCCGAGAACAGTTACTATCATTGCATATTCCCCCCAACTACATTCTAACATCCTTTGACGCCGAAAGCCTATTTACCAATATCCCCATTGATAAAGTTATCCAACTAGTAGAAAAACACTGGAACATCATTGAACCCCACACCACACTCAATCTTCTTTCACTGTTCTTACTATTATATAGGTGATATTTCAAGAATTAAATCATAATTTTTTATCCTGTATCATTATTATAATCATAAGTTAAATTTCATTGATTCTTTGTATGGTAGTATTAAGAATTTTAGTCATTGTTGTCAGGCCCTGTCCATAAATCAGTACGTATTTTCCATTCCACCATTTCCTACGTATTTTCCATCCTACCTACCCCCCATCTACCAAACAGTACCTAGTTTCCATTCTCCCACCATGCGGTACGTACTTCTCCACTCTACTTCATATTTTTATATTTCATATTTCATGTAAATTATTTATACCTGTGTAAATTTTGTTTAGTGAACATTTTTATTTTTTCTGTATAACACTTTCATTATTGTAATATGGTCATTGTATTTTAATTAAGTTTTTTTTTTACATATACAGTTCTTCTGTTATTTTTTTCAATACCGACGTTCTCTAGCTAAATAGGTTATATAATATTGTATGTAATGTCACTGAAATTATATTCTTTTGTATCTTTTTAGCCCTGATGATGACCCACAAAGGGGTTCGAAACGTTGGCAAACAATAAAATAGTTGAAACTATTTAGTTGTTTCATTTAATGACCGCCACCCGGACTAATTCCTTCCAGTAATTCTCAACGGTCAACTAATTACATCCACATAAAAAAAAAAAAGTGTATATTCTTTTCTAATAGTAACCTAAAAATACGAGATGATATCCTCTTAAAAATATTTCATTCTTCAACTCACACATTTTACCCATTTAAGAGTTCTCGGAGTCCAATAAAGAGAGTTCTGAAAAAAAAAACTTGGGTCTTTCGTTTCCATTTGGATAGCCCCTTAACTTTCCTAAACAACCGAATCGTAACTTGAAGTAATAAATAAAAGACTTTTAATACAACAGTTTAAGGGGATAATACAAACTTTTTTAACTTGAGAAATTCAAAGTAGAATAACTGGACTGACGTTTGTTTTGTTTGTTTGTGTTTACAAATTATAATGATTCCTCATGAATATTTTCTTCGTTGATAATGTAACATATTATCACCTTAATTGGCCGCACATTTTGGAGTATTCTATCTTATATGAACGTGAAAAAACCGAGTTTAGATTATTTACTTTTACATACATTTTTTTTTTTTTAGATTATATATTTAGAAATAATACAATCTTGGGTAATGAGTATTAATGCTGTAAGAAGTCATTCATTCCTTATGTAAATAAAATTAAAAAAATAAACATTTCAAAGAAGAATAAATAAAGATAAAAATAAAATAAATAAATAATAATAATCTTGGTCACATTCACACATATATATACAATATTTACATACTGCCCCTGGGATCTCCAAATCAAACCCCGACGCTCACAAGTGGACGTCGGGGCCCGAGGCCAGGAGATCCCAGCGCCTCTTAGTCAGTCGCATCACCGGTCTGAATAAGCCAGTGGAGACTGAGAGTGGGCGCTAGAGCCACAGACTCTCAGGCATGAGTGGAGAAGCTGGCCATTGCCAACACTCAGCATTGCTTAGTTATAAGAGGTCTCTAGGCCACTGCCACTTCAACCTACGAGGAGGGTTATAGGGATGGCTGGAGCTTGATTGGGATTGGTTGGGATAAAGGATTAGGAAGGTGAGTAAGCCTCTGGTGGAAGTTTAGGAATATAGATGGAAGTAGATCGAGGACAAATGGGATATTCAGGTCATTGTGTAAGGTCTTGTTTGTAACATAATAGGGAGCATTGACTATTGTTCTGTGGACTTTGGACTGAAAGGATAAGATACATTTGATGTTCGAAAATTTATTTACATACATAGATATGAAATATATACTAAGAGAAAGTAAAGCGAACGTGGACATTTTTTAATTCCAGTTTTAAACAGATAAACAAGTTTTAGGATCCCCTGAGAAATAACCAATTCACGCAGAAAGGTCTGTGTGACCACGCGCGCGCTTGTGTGTGTGGTAAATCTAGCTCAAATTTGATGAAAAGAACACCATGCATTTTGCACCTTAAAACCATTTTCTCAAAAACGGCTATAATGATTTTATTTAATTAAACCCACTGAATCAATGTAAAATTAAACATTAATATCTTATTTTATTTTTTTTTTTAAACATAATTTATTGAAATTTACAACTGTACTAAATAATACAATAAGTAAATATGATAAAAGAAAAATGACATGAAAAGGACTTGTAGAAGAACTATCCAATGTTAGCACTCCTGTAACTATTCTAAACTAGGTCTTGAGGTCATCTTCTTTTCAGGCGCCTCGGAGGATTGTCAGGAATCGAAGAGGAAGCTAGGATTGAAACTAGTGGGTTAGAGTGGGAGTGGAGTTTTTCATGGAAGGAATGATATCTGGTTCGAGCCATATCAGTTACAAATGGAACATTTAGGTCTTTATGCATGAGTTTATTTGTGATAAAGTAAGGAGCGTTGAGGATTGTCAGGAATTGAAGAGGAAGCAATGATTGAAACTAGTGGGTTAGAGTGGGAGTGGAGTTTTTCATGGAAGGAGTGATATCTGGTTCGAGCCAGATCAGTTACAAATGGGACATTTAGGTCTTTATGGATGAGTTTATTTGGGATAAAGTAAGGAGCGTTGAGGATTTTACGAAGGATATTGGATTGTAAGGATTGGATACAGGAAGAATTCGATAGTTTGGTCGAGCCCCAAAGCTCAACTCCGTAAGTCCATATAGGCCTTATGATAGTCATGTAGAGGAGTCTTTTGTAGTAAGTGGGAGGTTAGAGCGTTTGTCTAGTAAGTGTTGGAGTAGTCGAAATCGGCGAGCATTTTCTTGCGTTTCAGTCTTGTGTGCGAAATTCCATGTGAGACGTTTGTCAAGGAGGAGACCAAGGTAGCGGATCTGTTCAGCCGGGGCAAGCTGAATATTATTAAAAGATACTGGATGACTGGATGTCATTGGTTTACGACGGAGGGTAAAGGTAATTTGGTGGGATTTGTCTGAATTTATTTTCATTCTCAAATTCTGACACTATATCTGGAGGTCTCTGATGTGGGATTGTAGGGTTATTTGAATAGCCTTACAGGGCTTAAATGCCGATATTTTAAAATTTATTATTTTAAAGTATCCCGACTAGAAAAGAAAGTAGAAAACATATTTTTTTAGGTCATTTTTTTTTCTAAAGCTTCTAGTTGGGAATATTATGCTATAGAATAATTACGATTAAAGAGGGTAATGTTAAAATACTTCTACACAGCAAAAGAAAACAAAAATTTAAAACAATACTCCCGTCTTAGCTTCAACTCGAGCTGGAGGAAATGTATACTCTCTAAAACGAAAAACACTCCGAATAGATGAGATCCCTAATCCAGAAATAAAAACAAAATAGCAGGAGGCGGAGGAAAGGGGCATTAGATTAAGAAGGAGCGTGAGATGAGGGATTTGGAAATGGATCCCTGAGTAGATTGTGAAAAGGAAGGGGCCCCGAGAGATTAGTAGCCTTAGGTCTAAGGCTTTAAACAGTCCGGTATCGGGGGCTGATTAGGGGAAAGGGGGTTAGTATTCTAGCCATCTTTTCTCCATTGGAAGCCAATCATCTAAGGAGTTCCATAAGGGAAAATGACCTTTTATAAAGTAAATTTAATTATTTAAAGTTTTATGTATATATATATATATATATATATATATATATATACATATATATACAACTAGCTACATCCTCTCTACATTAAAATACATTCTCTTCCTGTACCTTCTAGCATTTCAAAATGACGCTGCCTGACAACGTAATAATTTTACTAACATTATATTAGATAATATTTTTTCTGAAATCTTTAGCTTTCCAACGGTATATCATATATCTATATTACTGTTTTTATGTTCAAAAAACAAAAAAATGCATAACAAAATATTTTTGCTGTTTTCTCATTTGGTTGATCATCAAATTCGTTCAACTTCTGTCTTTAGCTGCTTCATAGCAATACTCATCAGATGATATGGCAAATTTTATGAAATCTACAACATTTAAGGTATTGAGTGGAATAAAAATAAAAATATTGGCATTTAAGCCCTGTCAGACTATTTCAATCAGAATGAAACCTACATGATATTAAAGCCCATTAAATTTTAAATCGATATAGCAAGTTTAATCAAAATCTTTTGAGACGTTTTTAAGAAAATCGTATAAAGATGCAAAACACGTGTTACAAAGTGGCTCTTCTGGTTAGCTTATTTTGATGAAAAAGTTGCTGTAACATCTCGGGCGTATAGTTGTCTTAAATATGAAATTTCTGTTTCATAGGAGTTTTTCTTTTCGTACTGGACTTACCACACACACACTTTTTGTGGGTGTTGGACTCGGAGGACCCTAAAACGTGTATTTCCGATGAAAACTGAAATTCGAAAATTATGATGATCTCAATACTTTCCCGTACTGGGATCACTTGTAGCTGGGTGGTTAGCGTAACAGCCCCTATGCAAAAGGTCACGGGTTCGAACCCGCAGGTGGACCTAGGATTTTTTAATAGGAGTAAACAATCTTTAGTTACGCCGTGTTTCGGATGGGACGTTAAAAGGTGGTCCCGAGCCTGTGCGATGTCAGGAACTCGTTAAAGATCCCTAGTGATTTGCCCTAATTTGTACGATATTCTTGTTACAGAATCGTTCCGTTTTAGCACTACAAGTGTCATTGTACCGTTAGTTTCTTTACCCTTATTACCCCTACTAAAATTAGTGACACTATCACTTCCAGTCTTAACATGGTTTCAGGGTTTGATCACCAATAAAAGTATAATCTAAACTTTTTTTTATAAACGCCAGAGAGGAACTAATATCCGATATTGCTTACGACCAGTTAAAAATTCATTCCCTCGTCATCCTCCAGACAATATTCCGATACCTCTCTCGGATTCCTTAGGAATTCTATATTTTTTATTATTTATCATTCCCCGGAGCCCATAGGTTCCAGTATCCTGGAGAAATATTACTCGGACTCTTTATTGCTCTGGCCCAGCCAACTCGTGAAATATTCCGTGAAGTCTCTGCTTAAAGTTTAATTCGCCTTCAACAGCCCAATGTTTTTATGAGTGAAACTGGCCCGTTCCACCTGCTTAAAGTTTCATTTTTCGGAGCCATCCTCGTCTGAAAAACTCGCTTCACTTAATGGATACATTTACTAAGGTTGACCTCATGTAGTTGGGCAGGATACATTTATTTATATCTATACCTTTTTACCTTATATGAAATATGTAGTAAGGTAAAGTATTGCGAATAGTAAACATTTTCGAATTCGAGTCGACGGAAATGCATGTTTTAGGGTGTCTTGAGTCCAAATGACCAAGTCCCGCAAAAAGGTCTGTGTCTTTGTGTGATAATTCTAGCTCCAAAAGTCTTACGAAACTAAAATTTCATATTTAAAACAACTATACGACCGACATGTTACAGCAATTTTTTTAAAATCAAATAGCCTGGCGGGGATGGTAGTCCAAATCGTCTATTCAGTTGTTGTCTTTTAAGTCTAATGTGGGTCCTCCATGTCAGTCTTTTGTCTAAGTACAGTCCCAAATATCGTACTCCCTCTGATGCCGGAATGGGTTCATCCTCGAAATAGACTGCTGGACAATCCCCATGATTGAGCGTGAAAAGGATAAATAGACTCTTTGATTGGTTCATTTTCACCTTCCATCTATTAGCCCAACTGGATAAACCATTAAAAATAAAATCACGTTTTATTAAAATCAATTTAAAATATATTTTTTTTTAATTTAAGTTTATTTAATAGTTTTCAAAGTAATTTTAACAATTGTGGTAAGGTAAAGTATTGCGATAGTAAACATTTTCCAATTCGAGTTATCGACGGAAATGCATGTTTTTGTGTGGTAATTCTAGCTCCAAAACAAGAAGTTTTATGAAACTGAAATTTCATATTTAAAACAACTATACGACCGACATGTTACAGCAATTTTTTTAAAATCAAATAGCCTGGCGGGGATGGTAGTCCAAATCGTCTATTCAGTTGTTGTCTTTTAAGTCTAATGTGGGTCCTCCATGTCAGTCTTTTGTCTAAGTACAGTCCCAAATATCGTACTCCCTCTGATGCCGGAATGGGTTCATCCTCGAAATAGACTGCTGGACAATCCCCATGATTGAGCGTGAAAAGGATAAATAGACTCTTTGATTGGTTCATTTTCACCTTCCATCTATTAGCCCAACTGGATAAACCATTAAAAATAAAATCACGTTTTATTAAAATCAATTTAAAATATATTTTTTTTTAATTTAAGTTTATTTAATAGTTTTCAAAGTAATTTTAACAATTGTGGTAAGGTAAAGTATTGCGATAGTAAACATTTTCCAATTCGAGTTATCGACGGAAATGCATGTTTTTGTGTGGTAATTCTAGCTCCAAAACAAGAAGTTTTATGAAACTGAAATTTCATATTTAAAACAACTATACGACCGACATGTTACAGCAATTTTTTTAAAATCAAATAGCCTGGCGGGGATGGTAGTCCAAATCGTCTATTCAGTTGTTGTCTTTTAAGTCTAATGTGGGTCCTCCATGTCAGTCTTTTGTCTAAGTACAGTCCCAAATATCGTACTCCCTCTGATGCCGGAATGGGTTCATCCTCGAAATAGACTGCTGGACAATCCCCATGATTGAGCGTGAAAAGGATAAATAGACTCTTTGATTGGTTCATTTTCACCTTCCATCTATTAGCCCAACTGGATAAACCATTAAAAATAAAATCACGTTTTATTAAAATCAATTTAAAATATATTTTTTTTTAATTTAAGTTTATTTAATAGTTTTCAAAGTAATTTTAACAATTGTGGTAAGGTAAAGTATTGCGATAGTAAACATTTTCCAATTCGAGTTATCGACGGAAATGCATGTTTTTGTGTGGTAATTCTAGCTCCAAAACAAGAAGTTTTATGAAACTGAAATTTCATATTTAAAACAACTATACGACCGACATGTTACAGTTAAAGGGGCTATAACATCATATAGGTTTCATTCTTATTGAAATAGTTTTGTAGGGCTAAAATGCCGTTATTTTGTAAGTCAGTCTGTCGTGAAATATTTTATAATATTCTGTGGCTGTGTCTGTAACTGTGAGTATGTCCAAGTCCTTGTGAAGTAATTCGTTGGTTACATAAAACGGTGCATCCACGATTTTTCTCAATATTTTCGATTGATGGATCTGAATAGCAGAGTATTAACAAGTTCACTGAAACAGTTGCAAGTTCTAACGTGTTTAATGCGAGATCACAACAGTTCTAGGCTTCCGACGCGCTATGTGCGAGATTGTAGCAGTTTTGACATACACATATAACTTAAAGAAGTAACTATGGAAATATTTATAAAAATAGATTCTTATTATAAACTTATTTTCCAAAAACAAGTGACTCACCTGTGATAGTTAAGCGTTACCCCCGTTAAGGGTCACCCCGCCCCACGAAACAGTCAAGTATGACTCACCGGTGGGTCACCCCGGCGTGAACGTGTTAAAGAAACCAAATAAAAAGTACTGGTTAGACGCGATTATTTATATGTTTAGGGTTATTTCCAAGCATAAAACTTAAATAATTTAAAAGCTTATTTTAAAAAAAAAATTATTTCGCCCCACTCATCACTGTAGAACAAATACGATACCTTGGACTTCATCTTGGCAAACGTCTTACATGGAATCCTCATACAAGACTTAAACGATAAGAAACTGCTCGTAGATATGGACTATTAAAACACTTACTTGACAAACGATCAAAACTTCCTCTTTACTTCAAAAAATTCATTTACACAACCATTATTAGATCTAGCTGGACTTATGACATAGAGCTATGGGGGTCCACTAAACCATCGAATTCCTCCCGCATCCAATCTTTGCAATCCAAAATCCTCGACGCTCCTTACTTTGTTACCAACAAACTCATCCATAGAGACCTGAATATCCCACTCGTTGCAGAAATCGCCCAAAGAAGATACTCCTCCTTTCATTCCAAATTACCCATCCATACAAACCCGCTTGTCCGTATCCTCTCATCCCCATCTATTCCCGATAATCCTCCAGGGGTCTGAAATGACGGTAGCCTCGAGACCTGCTTAAAAAATAAACACTGGGTAGATTCTTCTCAAGACTTCTTCATGACAATGTTCTGTTATAGCTGATTTACTTGTTGTACTGTGTACAGTTGTAAATATCAATAAAAGAATTAAAAAAGAAAAAAAAAAATGATTCCGCAATGGAATAGGGTAATGTTGACACTAAAACTGTTATTCTACCCTTACTAGAACCAAAGATATTAAATAAATTGTTTGTGTTTTTCTTTTTTTTTTTTTAATAGAGTTGGCCAGTTGCAGAGTCTAATGGTTTAATGTTTAGTTTTACCTTTAAAAAAATTCATTAACATCGGTGAGACACGTTCGGGATCCTCTCCTTGAGTTAATCGAGTGTAGTGTGTTGCGCGCACCATATTTTTATATATTGATTATTAATATTTATAACTTTTTTTTTCCAGGAGGATGGAAAGAGTGCGCGTGGTGCTGGAAGAACTGAGCCTGGAACGCGGAGACACGAGGTAAGTGCGCGCCAAGTCGCGGCCCAATAAGCACGGCTTAGACAACTTAGGGGCTTAATATTTAGTCCGGTCCAGCAAAGTCTCCAACTTGGCACATTAATACGGCTTTTACTTTCGCCGGATAATTCTGAGTTATATGGTCCGTTAACAGTTACCAACTTACGGCTTTTCTCTTTGTCTCATCTATTTGCCTGCACTCTGCTACCTACTCTGCCTGGTGGACGAATGTGGCTCTAGGAAATACTTTGAGCGTTATAATTGTACAGTAATCGGTTTCTTAATTCCGAAAAATGAACCTTTGTAACCAATAAAAAAAAAATCTGGTGCGCCCAAAACACGACATTCACTTACCTTCGTTGTTAAAATCAATTTAAATAGTTTTTACCGACTGAAAGTACTATACTCTCTTTTTTTCAAAATCATCAAAATTAAAAATTAGACAGAAACTGAATACATACACATATCTTCTTAAGCTAATATGGACTTACGCTTCACAGATTTTTGGTTCAGCAAAAAAGACTCCTATACAAAAACTGCAATCATTTCAAGGACAGCTCCTTGGTACGTAAACAACAGAACCCTACATACGGACTTACAGCAACCAACAGTTGACCAACATATACGAACACTCTTTTCTCGTTTTCACATTAAACTTAACGGGCATGACAATAGACTGATTAACGACATGTCAGTAGCTGAAATGCCGGTCAGAAGAAGGCTAAAACGAAGCTGGATGAGGGACCTCCTCAGCTAGATTAAAGCCTTGGAAGGGGTGCTGCTGGGCACTTTACTTCCCCATGCCTATCATGTCTGATCTTACTTTTGTCCAACACATTTGCTGATTGTCAGACATCTTCTGACAGGTTTAAATAAAGATATATAGTTTCTAAAGATTGTTAAATAATTAGTTACATTGAATTTCAATAGAAACATGTGTTATATTAAATAACCTATTTTATTAATATATATGACAATAAGTTAGTTTTATCGGTTTTTCACCACTCTCCATTAAGTTTTACACTTTTATGTATAAGATAATATTTTTTCTAAAATCTTTAGTTTTTAAACAGTAAATAATTCGTCAATATTAATTTTTATATGTTCAAAAACACCAACATTGTATAAAAAAAAAAATAAATAAATAAAAAAAAATTGATCCTTTCTCTTTTAGTTGGGTATTGTATTCGTTATATATTGTATAAATATATAATGTATAAATTATATATTTATCAGTTTTTTTTAAATACATGATATAGTTATTTTTATAGATTATACGAAATTAAAGTACTTTAGCGGAAGAAAATTTAAAATATCAGCATTTAAGCTCTGTCAGACTATTTTACCTACATGATATTAAAGCCTATTAAATTTTACATCGATATAGGGAGTTAAATCGAAATCGATAGAGCTGTTTTTGAGAAAATCTTAAAAAGGTGCTCAATGCATGGCATAAAGTGGCTCTTCTGGTTAGCTGATTTTGGTGAAAAAGTTGCAGTTACATCTCGGACGTATAGTTGTCTTAAATATGAAATTCCAGAATTGTAAGACTTTTCGTTTTTGACTTTTAGACTTTTTAGGGTTCTTGATCTTTTGTACTAAGGGCGATGTATTTCCTTTTGAAAACTCGAATTCGAAAATTTTCACGTCGCAACAATTTCCCTTACTAAATATTTCATATATAAGTATGTGAAAGTTAAAAATTATAACTTTGATCTAGGGTCATTTCTGGATGACAGGGTGTCCGCAATCCGTTGTATGACTAATGACTAGAAGATGAAATTACAATGAGTTCGCGTCTTGGTATCTGGGTGGCTTTTAACATTGACTTTGATCCTCCGCCCTTAGTCTTGGCCCAACTCACTTAAAAGTCGAGGTGGGATGATGGGAAAAAAAAATCTGTCTATCTGGGAAAAGTAGTAGATTTTAGGTATAAATATTAATAATCTATTGTATTCGTAGTCAGGGAGTAATTTAATAATTTTATCTAAGTTTCGGCTCTAGCTTGTGAGACATCATTAGGGCATTATCAATAAATTCTTTATTATCCTGGGACATGTCCATTTAGAATAAAAAATACAGAATTTACAAAATGTGCTTTGCAGTATTAGAGTAAGTTAAATACATGTTAACAAGTTAATAATTACTTATATAAAATTAGACATATTCAAATGATAATATATTTGTTCATTATATAATATATATTGACATATTTGTTCTATTGAGCCTGGATATTCATTAAATGATTAAATATGCGGGATTTAAAAGTTGAAAGAGAGTTGGAGTGACTTATGGAAGGAGAGATAGAATTCCATTGGATTGAGGATCGAAAGGATCTGTCGAAATGTGCAGTTCGGTGGGCCATTCTGTATAAATCTGAAGGCCAGGAGCGTGTACAGCGGGGATGGACAGAGGATTTGAATTGTAGGAGGTCAAAAATGTTTGATGGGCGGCGGGATTGGGTAACTTGGTAAAGGAATAACGCAAGGAAATACTTGCGGCGATTGGAAGGATGAAGCCACTTCAACTCGCCATAAAATTGGGACACGGAGGTGTACCTGGAGACCCCGAAGATGAATCGGACAAAGCAATTAATTAGAGTTTTTTTTTAACCCGAGATCCTCAGAAACAGCAACCCCTACCGTACAGCAATAGTCGAAATGGGGAAATATTAGAGAGGTACCGAGGAGTTTTCGGGTTTCATACAGGAATACGGCGATGGAGGGAATATAGTCGCATTAAGGTTGAATAGGTTCGACGGGAGATTTCGGAAATATGATTTTTGAAGGATGGCGTTTGGTCGAAGGTTATAAACATTACTGAACCATGTCCAAGCATAAACTGTGTTGGCTCTGTGTTGATAAACCACAAGCTTGAGCCGAAACGTCGGCAAAATTAAAATATTTAAAGAAAGACTGACTCCCGATTATTTCCTATAACTATAATAGTTTCTGAAATAATTCTTTATTGAGTAATATTACAATCAGTCCTATTTTGGATTTTTTTAATAGTGATAAAGTTCAACATTCATACTACATTCACACAATATATACAAAACAATAAAGTTATAAAATAATAATACAATATACATATATACAAAACAAAATAAATAAAAATATATACAAAAGTCACTCATACATATATACAATTCTCAAGCTTACAGCACGTGAGTGGAGAATCTAGCCAATGCTAGAACTCCAATTTACATGCTACAAGTCGTCTCTAGGCCACTGCCGTTTCAGCCTTCTAGAAGGATGGTAAGGATGTGTGGAGCTGGATAAGGATTGAGCTAGGGGATTAGGGTGATGGATAAGGTTCTGAGGTATGGTTGGATACATAATAAGGAGCATTAACTATTGTTCGGAGGACTTTAGATTGGAAGGATTGAATGCGTTTGATGTTAGAATATTTGGCTGTCCCCCACAGTTCAAAACCGTAGGTCCAGATAGGTTTCAGTACTGTCTTGTATATAAGCAGTTTGTTCTCGATAGATAGTTTGGAATTTCTGTTCAGTAGTCTGTATAATTGTCGATTAAGTTCTTGTCGTTTAAGTCTAGTATGCGGGTTCCAAGTTAGTCTTTTGTCCATAAGGAGGCCAAGATACCGGACTGTAGAAAGGAAGCGGAACGGAGATAAAGAGAACTGGAGGGCAGGATTGTCTTCGAAGGGTGAAGGTGACATGTTTGCATTTTGATTAATTGACTTTGATTCTCCAGTTGTTACACCAGTCTTCAATTTGAGAAAGGTGCGTTTGGAGGCCTATGGATGATATTTCGGTATCTAAGTGAGAGGATAGGATAGCTGTGTCATCAGCGTACGTTGCTAGGAAGGTATTAGGGCAAACAGGAATATCAGCCGTGTATATATTGTAGAGGATAGGACCAAGGACACTGCCTTGAGGAACACCGGATTCGATTGGATAATAATTGGAATATTCTGCACCACAGCGAAATAATAGTTTCTACAGTCGATAAATGTTCAATATAGGAGAATTTTACTATTTTTTTTAAGGAGTTTTTAAAAAATATATTTCGTTTAGTTAGAACCATGTAACGACCGTTGTAATAGTAAAGTCCCAAGCAATTAGGAATAGAGGAGATAGACATGGAGAAGAGAGTGAGATAGCTAGGTTCGTGCCGGGGTCCCATTTCCCCAGCCAGGGACAGCCACGGGGATGAACCGCTAACAGCAGAACCTCTCGCCTCATTTCCTCTCCCGCGGCTCTGTTCTCTGTCAGGCGGGTCAGATATCATTAGTTCTCTAAGTGACACCATTAGGCCCGGTTCGTGGATCGGCGTCAATCCATCTGATAGCCTATAGACCTCATTCTTTAAACTATGCGGCCTTATACAAGGGTCTATTGATGTAAAAAAAGTCTTGTATATTCCATATTAATTGTTACTTCCTTCAACAATTTCATATTCTAATACTAAATAAGAAACAACCCTCACACAAGACTTAAACGACAAGAAACTGCTCAAAAATACCGATTACTACAACACTTAATAGACAAACGTTCAAAACTTCCAGTATATTACAAAAGACTCATTTACATCACTGTTATCAGAACTATTCGGACATATGGAATCGAGCTTTGGGGCTCTACGAAACCATCTAATTCCTTCCGCAACCAATCCTTACAATCCAATCACAAATCAACTCCTCCATAATGACCTAAACATCCCATTTGTTGCCGACCTAGCCCGTTCCTCTTTTCATTCCAAACTCCCTACTCACACAAACCCACTTGTCCGTGATTTATCTTCCTTAGATATCCCTAATAACCCTCCGAGGCGATTGAAAAGAAGTTGGCCTACTGGACCAACTGCCTTTTTTTCTCAAAACATTTTCATGACTGTTCTTCATACTGCAAATTTACTCATTGTGTTTTTTAATACAGTTGTAAATTTTAATAAATAAAACTAAAATAGGAAAATAATATATTATTAAAATACAGTTGAAAAATGAAAATAGGTGAAACTAATATAGATTTTATATAGAAACATTTATTAAACAATCTAATATGTTATTATAACAATGAGTTAGTTTATCAGTTTTTCATCACTCCCCATGAACATTAACAAAAATTGCTCTATGCCGTTAGTAGAATACAAATTATAAATATATGCGTTATTTATCAATTCTAACAAGATGATGCGATTTTTTACATCTACAAAATTAAGAAAGGTATTTCAGAGGAAGAAAATTTAAAATTTTAGCATTTAAACACTGTCAGACTATTAAAGCCAATTAAATTTTATATCGATACAGCGAGTTTAGTTTCTTCTCTTTATAACGGTTTTTAAGTAAATCTTAAAAAATGTGCGAAATGCACGGTATAATGTGGCTCTTCTGGTTAGCCGATTTTAATGAAAAAGTAGCTGTAACATCACGGTGGTATAATTCTCTTTGATACGAAATTTCAGTTTCACACGACTTTTCGTTTTCGTGCTAAATTTACCACTCATACATAAACTGACCCTTTTGCGGGACTTGGTCATTTAGACTCAGGGTACCCTAAAACGTATATTTCCGGTGAAAAGTCTAATTCGACAATGTTCAAGATCGCAATGCTTTTCCTTACAATATATTTTATATATGAATAAATGAAAGTAAATATTAAAAGTTAATTAAAATCGATAATATAAGAACAGAAAAAGGAAGTAAAAACATAAAGAAAAAGTTAGTATATTAACATAAAAAAATCGAGAAATGAAAGATAAATATAGTGAAGAAAACTGTGTAATATAACATTGAAGTGAATTCGAAGACAGACGACAAAAAAAAGAAAAAAAAAGTTAAAATTCAGGCAGTCATTTTGACTGCTAAAAAAAGTAAAAATTTGTTTTTAAATTCTCTCTTGCCTTTGACCGAATCTGACACCCGGGATTGCATTACAAGCTCCGTTTATTTTTCCCTCCTACCTATTTTCTTATTATCCAGTCCTACCTCGCAGATAGATCTTTCAAAATTAATCACGATAGTTCCTATTCCTCCCTGTTTTCTCAATCTGCTGGTGTTCCTCAAGGCAGCATCCTAGGACCCGTTCTTTATACAATCTATACAGCTGATATCCCAACCCATCCTAAAACATTCCTTTCTACCTAAGATGATGACAAAAGTATGCTATCAGTAGATAATGATCCAGTTACTGCCTCCCACACTCTTATATCCCACATCCGAGACCTTGAGGTATGGTGCCAGAATTGGAGGATAAATTTAATTCTAACAAATCCCACCAGATAACATTTAGCCTTCGTCGTAAACCAATGACTTCCTGCTCTACAGTATCCTTTAATGACACTCCACTAGCCCCTGTCAACAGAATCGATACCTAGGACTCCACCTTGACAAACGTCTAACGACTAACGAATCCCCATAATAATAATATAATATAATTATAATAATAGGCTTACCGAACCCAAAGGTTCGATGCCGATACCACCAAACTTCGCCTGCACAGACTCGTCCAATGTTCGCCGGTCAAGCCCAAGCCCCCGAGATCAGCTTTAATGCAATCCTCCCATCGCCGCTTCGGCCTACTTTTCGGACGCCTACTAGTCGGATCAGCAAATACCAACTTTCTCGGAATCCGTTCCTCACCGAGCCCAACAATTTTACTCGCCCATTTGAGTCTCCGCGACGCTAATAACTCAATTATATTCACAGGATACAAGTTCCGCAATACCGCGTTGTGCAACCTTCTAAACTCCCCAGTGCCCTCATCCCTCTTCGGACCAAATATTTTACGCAGCACCTTATTTTCGAAAACCTTAAGCCGTTGTTCATCCCTCAAAGTAAGCGGCCACGTTTCACATCCGTAAAGAACCGTTGGAAGAATAATAGTTTTATAAATTCTAACCTTTAAGTTTTTAGATAGAAGCCGTGAGCTAAGTAACTTAGCAACTGAATAATAACACGCATTTCCCACCTTTAACCGGGACCTTATTTCTTCCTGGATTTCATTTTTTCTAGTTATAATTGAACCTAAATACTTGAATTTCTCTACGTGTTTAAAAGTATGCCCTGATACATCAATATCACCAAGATCGATTCCGTTTCTGCTACTAATCATATATTTCGTCTTATCGGGATTTAATTCGAGTCCTATTTCTTTACCGGTTTTTATTAACACATTTGTATTTAGCTGTATGGTTTCCGTGTCTTCGCCTAGCAGTACCAAATCATCGGCATACCCCAAAACCGAAATGTTTTCACCCATATTTAAGCCTTTCTCGGTACACATCACCTTTTCTATGACATATTCTAAAGCTATATTAAACAAAACAGGTGAAAGGTAGTCACCCTGTTTCAAACCAGATCGCACCTCAAATCTCTCGGAGTAATTACGACCGATTCTAACTTTATGAAATGTTTCCGACAAACACATCTCTACTAGGTTTACTAACTTTCTAGGTATTCCCTGTTCAGTCATGATGTTATATAACTTCTGACGGTCTATTGAATCATACGCCTTTTTAATATCGATAAAAAGTTGATGGACTACACCGTTGTATTCCAGACTAACGAATCCCCATACAAGACTGAAACGACAAGAAACTGCCCGACGTTTTCGACTACTTCAACACTTACTGGACAAACGCTACAACCTTCCACTTAATTACAAAAGACTCATATATATGGCCACTGGGTAGTGTCTCTACATGTATTTCATGACAGTTTTATATATTACCATCACATTTACTAGATGTATTTTTATTTAATACGGTTGTAAATTTCAATAAATATGTTAAAAAAAAAAATTCTCTCTTAGCACTAGAATTTTATCGGGAAGAAGAGTACGTTTGTATAATTAGATTCTGTTGAAAATGCACGTTCTGTTATCGCTTTGTTTTGTTTATTTCCTTTATCTAATTCTTCTTTCATATTTGTAAGTCGAAATAATTATGTAATTCGGAGTCTAAATCGTATAATCATTGTCTGCTACGGATTTACATGATTGGAAAACCACCTGGAGCTCTGCACATGATATTGCTTTGAAAATTCCACAATAACACTCTATAGAGAGACAGACCCCGCGATGAGAGAAATGGCAGATTGAAATCCCGCATGCTGTCCCGCGTTCCATCAGGGCGATTAATGTCCACTCCGGCGTGTGGTCGCAAATTGCCAGCTACGACTCTCTCTTTAAAAACCGGGTTCGATTCTTGCTGGGATGTAGCCCAATCAAAGGTTATGATATTCCTAATCTGCATTTATATGGGAGAAAACGAAAAGTCCTATAAAACTGAAATTCCATATTTAAGACAAATATACGCCCGAGACGTTACAAAACCTTTCGATGCAAGCGGTTCGATGTAAAAGGTGATGGGTTTTAACATCATGCAGGTTTCATTCTGATTGAAATAATCTGACAGGGCTAAAATACCGATATTTTAATTGTTCCTCCTTTAAACATCTTTAATTTTGCAGATTCTATAAAAAAAAAAAAAAAAAAAAAAAAAAATCTTGTTACTATTGATGAAAAACAGGTAAATATATAAATAAGTAGGACGAATTCGATTTTCAACTAAAGAATAAAAAAAAAAAAAAAAAAAACATTTTTATAATATACCGTTGGAAGCGGAGGGAATTAAAAGTAGTGTGTTGCCCGCATCAGATTTTTTTACTTTCACAAAACTATATACGAAATATATAGTAAGGGAAGGTATTGCAATCGAAAAATTTTGGATTCCAGTTTTCGACTGAAATACACGTTTTAGGGTACCCTGAGTTCAAATAACTAAGTCCCGAAAAAAAGTCTGTGTGTGTTTGGTAAGTCCAGCCCAAAAAAGCAAAGTCCTATTAAACTGAAATTTCATATTTAAAACAACTATACGTCCAGCAACTTTTTCATCAAAATCGGCTAACCAGAAGAGCCACTTTATACCTTGCATTTTGCACTTCTTTAACACTTTTTCAAAAACGGTTCTAACGATTTTGATTAAACTCGCTATATCGATGTAAAAGTTTATAGGCTTTAATATCATTTAGGTTTCATTCTGATTGAAATTCGTAAATATTTAATATTTTAATATTCTTTAATCTAAATCACATGTTTATAACAAAACTGAATACACTTTATATTTAACTTAAAACTTTTTTAACTATAAGTTAATTTAATAGTTCTTAAATTGACTTTAAACGATCATGCTATTTCAAAACAAATAAACCTGATAAATAAATGATGAAGTTTTATAGACAATGAGATAAGTGAATATTTATTATAATACGCTGAAGTTATATGAGAGTGTATGATATTCCACTATCACCAAATCTCACGAATTTTCAAAAAAGGCTGTAGGTTAGCATTAATGTGACAAATCAAAGCCACAAACGGTGAAAAGACCGATCAGTTTATATTTGAGTAAATCTCTAAGAAGTTACAACCATAAAATTTTCTATATATGTTTAGTTTTTATTTATTGTTTAAAAGCTTTACTATTGAAAATAATAAACTAAAATTTTAAAGAAAGATTATTGATTTATTTTTAAATGTTAATAAATTGGCTGAGAACCATTTGGATAAGGAGTGTCCCCTCTAAAGCCATATTAAGATAATTCCTATTCACTTAAAATTATAATTTAATCTTCCGTCAAAGAAATTTTCCTGGCTCGAATGAAATTGAAAGATAGTGATCCTATAATGGAAACTAAATTTGCCTTCAACTGACTTTTACCGTTGAGGGTTAAAAATTAAAAAATAATATTGTCATAGAAAGTTAGAATAGATCTTATTACGAAACTGTTAACTTGGCAAATTAAAAAAAAAAGGTTATCATTCAAAGTATAAATTCCACATTTTCTTAGATAGTTCTTATTATATTTTTTTAATACAATATACAAGTACGAGTGATTTCCTAAATACTACAGAAAATTAAAATATGCCTTTAAAATTAAAATTACAAGAAAGGAAGATGAAACTGAATGTATCGTACGTAGAAATAACCGAGTCAGCCTTTTTTTTTTTTTTTTTTTTTTTTATTATTTTAATTTTGCCGCTACACGGTATATACAGCTGATATCTCCATCCATCCTAGCACTGTCCTCACTACCTATGCTGATGACACTTGTGTATTATCAGTAAACAATGATTCAACTGTCGCATCACAAAACCTTCAGTCACACATCGACTCCATTGAAGAATGGTGTCAGAAATGGAGAATTAAAATAAATCCTAACAAATCCCATCAAATCACGTTTACCCTTCGTCGCAAACCTATGACCTCCTGTCCCACTGTATCCTTTAGTAACATCCCACTAATACCTGTTGAACAGATCCGCTACCTAGGACTCCACCTTGACAAACGTCTAACTTGGAACCCTCACACCAGACTGAAAAGACAAGAAACTACTCGCAGATACCGATTGTTACAACACTTACTTGACAAACGTTCAAAGCTTCCAATCTACTACAAAAAACTAATTTACATAGCCATTATTAGACCTATTTGGACATATGGTATTGAGCTATGGGGATCCACCAAGCCATCAAATTCCTCCCGCATCCAATCCTTACAATGCAAAATCCTCCGAAAGATCCTAAATGCTCCGTATTTTGTCACTAATAAAACTATCCATAAAGACCTGAATATTCCGTTAGTTGCAGACTTAGCCAGAACTAGATATACCTCATTTAATTCCAAACTACCAGCCCACTCAAACCCGCTTGTCCGAATCCTCTCATCTCCATATATTCCTGATAATCGTCGGAGGCGCCTGAAAAGACGGTGGCCTCGAGACCTGCTAATGACATAAACATTGAAGTGCTACCGCTGGGTAGCTACTTCACAAGACTTTTCGAGCCAATTGTTACTTTTTTTTTCACATTTACTTGTTGTATTTTCCTATACAGTTGTAAATATCAATGAATAAATAAAAAAAAAAAAAAAAAATTTGCCGCCGTTCCGACTAAAAATTGTGAGCCATCATCAGGGCTACAAACATTAGAACAAAATAGATACATATCAATATAATAATGAAAAATTATGAATGTAGTGACTATGATAAAATATAAAAAATATATAAATATACATAGCTATTATAGATACAAATAATAATGTGATGATAAGTATGAAATCAAAACATATAGAGGTAAAAAATATATAAACGTACCATTACTGTAATACATGTCAAGTATAAAATGAAGAAATCGAAAACATCGATAATGTAAAACATACAAAACCCCCTGGCGGTTTTACCTTTAAATATAAATACTACAGCTTGTCTTTTTTATAGTTTTTCAAAATTATACAAAGGAGAAACAAAAATAAAAAAAATCTGGTGCGGGCAACACACGACTTTCACTTACTTTGGTTTTTAGAATCGATGAAATAATCTTCAAATAGAGTAAGAGATAAAAAATGAGTAAAATTAAAAAGAATTAATTAAATAGAATTTCTATAGAAACATGTATTTTATTAAAAAATCTATTATATTATTATGTAAACTAATCAGTTAGTTTTATCGGCTTTTCATTACTCTCTATTAACTTTTAAAAGCTTGTGTATAATATAATATGTTTTCTAAAATCTTTAGCTTTCCAACGGTATACCATACATATTTATTACTAGTCTTATGTTCAAAAAAAAAAAAAAAAATGCATTTAAAATCTTTTATTTCAGTTTTCTCCTTTAGTTGTTTTTTAAATTCTCACAACATACATATATAGCTGTTATTTATCAATACTAACAAGATAATTTGGTTATTTTTATAGAATCTACAAAATTAAAGGTACTTTAGAAAAAGAAAATTTAGAATACCGGCATTTAAGCACTGTCAGACCATTATAATCAGAATGAAACCTACAAGATATTAAAGCCTAATAAATTTTACATCGATATAGCGAGTTTAATCAAAATCGTCGGAATAGTTTTCGAGAAAATCGAAAAAAGGTGCAAAATGCATGGTATAAAGTGGATCTTCTGGTAAGCTCATTTTGATTAAAACTGTTTTGTAACGTCTTGGCCTTTGTCTTAAATATGAAATTTTAGTTTCATAGGATTTACCGTTTTCGCCCGGGAGCTTCCACACACACAGATCTTTTTGCGGGACTTGGTTATTTGGACTCAGTGGACCCTAAAATGTGTAATTCTCTTGAAAACTTGAATTCGAAAATTTTCACAATCACTATATATAGTAAGTAAAAGTAATGTGTAAAATATAGTTTTTACATAAAATTATAAATAGTAGAATCTGATTAGAGGATAAAAGAACCACGAGGTATATAAAAAACAAAACAAGAAGTTATACAAACGAAAAGAAATATATAAAGTTAATATAATTTAATAATATATTTATTTATCCGGATACATTACAATTTGTCACAATGAACAATAACAATATTGCTACATGATTACATTCATACAATATTTACAATATAAAGTTAATAAAATATAAATTATACCAGCAAGTTGATACCGGTAACGAGCTTGCGGACCGGGCAGCGAGGTAAGCCCTCACACTGCCAGGGAGAGGAACAGTCATCTTGACCCCTGAACTCAGTGAACCGCTCAAAAAGCAAGAAAAGGACCGATGGCAGAAAATGTGGGACGATAGCCAGTTCAGCAAACTGAAGAATGTTAAAAAAAACAGTGAAACCCTGGTCTACATCTAGCCGTAGCAGCCGGAGGGAGGAGGTCGCGTTGACCCGGCTGAGGATAGGACACTCGCCGCTGACGCACTCTTATCTATTTGCTAGGCAGCCGGTGCCCCGGTGCCGGCATTGTGATGGAACCCTTACCATTCGGCATATTTTTCAAGATTGCTTTACACCTGAATAAAATTGGACTAAACCCAAATATTTCAACAGTGCTTGCTAATAGAGAGGAAACCATTAAATTAGTTTTTCATTTTCTTAAAGAGCAATCATCGTTATCCAAATTATGAAGACTATAATCTTATTCATTCCTTGTCATTTTTTAACTAATTAATTTTATTACTATTATTTTTTTTAAACTATTGTTTGCATAATTTTTTTTTTCTAAATTACTTATTACCTATATAGTTCTTTCTTATAAAAGTTAAATATACATATAGTAGCTTGGCTGTGATGACCTTAGGGTTTTACACCTTAAAACGAAAACAAACAAACAAAACCAGCAAGTTGATAAAAATAATACAATAAAATAAGATATTTACAGCTTGACGAGGCGAATGATGTTGGCATATGAGGGAAATATTATTTCTTTGATTGTTTTATGGGTGACGAATACCAGATCTTTTTCTATATGCATGTATATAGCTCCGGAGAGGAGTCGTTTTCTACAATTCGGTACGGTGGCTAGGATTTTATTGTTGTCAAAATCAAAATCATGGTCGAGGGATATAACGTGTTCAGATAATTTTGAGAAAATGGATTACGAGTAGATATGGTGTATTGGTGCAGATAAAATCATTTAAAATGCAAACAATTTTTCAAAATACAACCTTTACAATCTCTGGTTTTGGCTGCTCTCAAATAGGCGCTCAAACCTTCCTCTCAACTACAAAAGGCTCATCTACATAACCATTATAAGGCCTATCTGAACTTTAGGAGAGAAGTTTATGTTTATTCCTTTAACGCTACTTTATGCTACAGTGACTAATCGGACAATGCTACAGTGGGAGTCTTAAAAATTGCCTACCCACGTTTAATTATGATAGAGATCTTTATCGAGTATCTGATATTGCACAGACTCGATACCCTCGATACTTTCCCTCCGAAGGATCGCATAACCAAAGAATTATTATTTTCATTAAAAAATTAAAGAACCAACTGCCGGGTTCGAACCCTAAGGTTGAGGGAGACACAGAAAGCCGTTATTACACAATTGCACTACAGGTGAGCCTGTGGAGTGGAATTTTAAGCTCAAATGAAATATATAATTCTTCTTTTATCCAATCCTTACTGACCTTACTATATATAGTAATAGTAATATATAGTAAGTGAATGTAAAAAAGAACAATTTAACATAGTGGACTGAAAATTCTGTCCGTAGACAGTTAAATGAAGAATTACATTGAATTTAAATTTTCAAAATTAGTTTGAAACGGTTTAAAAAAAAACTTCTAGTTGGAAATCGTTAAGAGATTAGAGGACGCACTATGTCAGCTCGGAATCGCAAAACAATTTATTCCAGTTTTCCGGATTTTAGCATTTAGATTAGTTTAGGAAAAAAAAAAAATAAGAGAATAGTAATTTTTTTTTTTTAATGATTGCGTAAAATATAATTTTTTTCATAATTGCTATTCTATTTACGTTTGTGCAAAATTATTTATTTTTATAAATTTCAATAAAAATTCGTTTTCTTTAGTTATATTCACAATCTGTATCAGTGTTAATTTTTGATTCCTAATTATTTTAAGTAATTTATTATCAGGTGGTCATCTACTTAGGGAACAGCACTTGTCTACTGTTCTTCGGGTCCCAGATTCGAATCCCTTCTGGGACAGAAATATTATTTATTCTGCTCTTATATCCGCGAGGAATACAACCCATTTTACCAAAATGTTTAGTATGTTTTACTCAAAGCGTCTATCAGGGTATAGACGATAATGTCACTCTTTTATAACATAATTATGGTTGCTATCATGAAAACGGCTCATCCTATGAAGACAATCGTTATAAAGTTAATAATAAAGTATTTAATTTTTTTTTTAAATTTTTAAAGTTCTAATTTGATTGGTAATATAAATTTGTATTGGGTTGTGTCACATGAAATGTCCGTTTTCAAGGTAAAGGATTTTTATTGAAAATACGATATGACAACAAGATAATTTTATTCGAAGTATTTACCTTATTTTTCTAAATATTTTTCCCAACGTGACATCAACTTTTTTATCCCCGAACTGAAAAACTCTGAGCTTTGAAGTGAAACCAAATCTGAAAACGCACTTTTCACTTGATCATCATTTTCAAAAAGTTTTCCTTTGACGAAAATGTCTAAATTGCTGAACAGGTGGTAATCTGTTGGAGACAAGTCGGGAGAAAATGGTGGGTGCGAAAGAACTTCGTAGCCCAGTTCTTTCAATTTTTGCACGGTATGTTTTGAAACAGCTGCCGCTCAATGAGGTCATAAGGTACCAATGTATCGAGCTTTTTTACTTTCCCAATACACTTTAAATGTCTGAAAACGGTAGATACACTCGCATTTAGTTGTGCTGAGAGTCCTTTAACTGTATGTTTGAGGACATCGTTGTCTATTACGGACCGGGGCTCTTCCTCGGGGCAAGTTTCCAAGTCGGTATCCCCAGCTGAAAACTTAGCAAACCAACAGTGAATGGTCCGTACATTAACACTCCCTTCCCCAAACGCCTTGCCAATATTTCTAGTGGCCTCAGCTGCTGAATGGCCGATTTTAAACTCGTACAAAAATATAACTCGAAAATCGCGTGTTTCCATGTTCATATTTGGAGGTATACTAAAAAGTGAGTAATTGATTGGGAATCTAATGTTTATAATACAAAGGTATACAATATGCATTTTGATTTCGTAAAAGGCTTCGAAAATCTTCACGCGCTTCTCAATTGTGAACCACTCCATGGTTAAATTTGTCGAACACAAAAACAAAGAAATGCCAAATTAAATTAGGAAAAAAACTTGACGTAAAGGTGTGACTTACAATTAACATCGTGCGTTTTGCTTGGGAAATCTTGTATTTAATGTATTGTTAGGTTTAAGTGAACCTCCAACATGAAATGCCACCCCGCTAGAATCGTTTTGCAATCGCTTGAACTATCCATTGAGTCGGGCGCTCGATGGCCGGCAATGACCTCACAATGGGGACTATAGAAGCTCCAAGACTACAATGGCCAACAGGTCTCCAACCCCTCAGTACAATGCCCGCTCTTGATCCGGGCTTGTTGAGGCTGTTTGCCTAGCCTTGTGCTACTCCTCAGAGGTTTCGGTTTCCAATGGGAGGGAGCTTGTTCCATCTTCCTGGATACTTAGGCTAAACAGTCAGTTTAAATCGACAACAATAATGACCCCAAAACCGTCGTTTAAACTTTATTTTCTATAATAGTTGGAATAATCAGGAATCAGTCATTTTTAATTTTGCCAACGTTTCGGCTCAATCTTGTGAGCCATCATCAGGGAATTACTGAGCCATGTCGAAGCATAAACTCAGTTCATGCTTGGACATGGCTCAGTAATGCCCTGATGATGGCTCACAAGATTACACCGAAACGTTGGCAAAATTAAAACTTTTCAAAAATTACTGATTCCTGATTATTCCTCCTATAATAGTTTCTACAGTTGACTATACATCCTCAATAAAATTTATTTTCTATAATAATGAGTTTATTTAAAAATCACATTAATACAATGCTTGGGACTTCTACGGACTACATATTCACAGTATTATTCTAGTTTATAAAACCATATACTAAGAAAACTTTTTAAGAGTAGGTGCTTTAGATAATAATAAAATGAAAAGATGAATCCTACCTGGAATTAGATATAATAAATTCTGCTCAAGGAGAGCTATAAGGAGGTAGTCAAAGGATCGCTCACAAATTTCAAAAGAATGTTATTCAAAGAATTTCATGTGATTTGCTGCTAAGAAATAAAATGTGTAGGATCGATTTTTGAAACGTATTGTTACTGGTGACAAAAAATGGATTCTCTATATTAACACCAGCCGAAAAAAACTCTTGGGGGTTGCCTGGAACGACGCCGCTCGCAACACCAAAGACCGGCTAGCTTCTAAGAAAATTGATGCTCAGTTTTTGGTGGGATTGGAAGATACCCGTACTATTTGAGCTCCTTCCGCATAACCAAACTATAAATACGGACTTTTACTGCGCCCAGTTAGATCGATTGATGGCAGCAAACGAAGAGAAACGGCCAGAGTTGGCAAATCGGAGAGGAGTGCTATTCTACCAAGACAACTAGGGTCCCATGTGTCTTTAAAGACTCGGCAAAAGTTATTAAGCTTCAGATGGGAGGTTTTACCTCACCCGCCGTACTCTCTTGACAATGCTCCTTCGGATTTCCATCTTATCTATTCCCTCAAAAATATTCTACAATATAAATCATACTCTTCAAAAGATGACATCAAAACGTGCCTTTTATTGTTCTTCAGGAGTAAAGAAAATAATTTTTAGAAAAACGGGATAATGGACCTTTCAAGCTATAGGAAAAGGGTAATCGCTAACGGTGGCAACTATTTTGTAGATTAAATAAATAAATTTTAAGCTGTTCATAAATTTTAATTTTTGTCCGAATTTCTCTACTAACTTTCCGGAATAACCAATTTGTTTGAGCCTGGACATTATATATTTTTTTATTTATATATTTTTTTTTACCTGCATTAATAATTTAAATTAATAATAGTTTTTTTTTGAATGAGGAAAATCTTTATATTTGTTGTTAGTTTACGTGTTCTATTCAATAGTGTAGTTAGGGATTAGCCAGATAACAGTGTCCCCTTGCCCTCAAGCCAGTACCGATCGCACTAGTAAGCTGAGAGCACGCTTACCTCGTTTGGCATATTCAAACCATTTTTCGATCAGGACTTCGTCTCGTCTTTTTGAAGATAACCGTCCTTCCAGAGGATCACCGTCCTTCCAGAATCGCCTACCCGTCGTGCGGAACAGAAGAATTTATGGGCAGATAACTATCCTATATATTTTTTTCTCATTATAATTGTTCATTTTTTTTGTAAGATTTTAATAGTACTAACACACTAACCCAATTTTCAAATTTATTTTTTTTACAGTTGGTTAATCGAAGAATTGTTTTATTTTGTTATAAATCAAATGATTTTTATTTTACTGTAAATTTTCCTCATTTTTTTATTAAACTTTTATTTATTTTGTTTCCTTTCAATTTTATCTTTTTATTTAATATTACCTATTTTTTTATTTTAATGTTAAGTACTCAAGACCAGCTCTTTTCGAAACGGGATCGAGTCTACGTAAGCCCAGTCTTTTATTTCGTTTTAACGTCACTCATCCCAACACAATATATTCTTTTAAAACCGTCTTAATAGCGATCATAATAACTGAAATTGGCGCAGATGAAGTCGCGAGCAACAGCTAATATGTCATATATAGGCATGTGAAAGTAAAAATAATATATGTTTATAAAAATATACATTTCTTTATGAATCAATAATTAAGAATTAGCGGAGGAATAATGTAGGCGGTAAGAAATGAATGTTTTTCTCAAGCCCCTGATATATTCCTACCAGGAAAAAATAAGAAATACTGACTCTGTATACATATAAATGCATTATGTATTACATATAAATCGCAATGTATATACACGAAAAGGAGCTTAGCGACGTAGAAAGAGCTGAGGACTTAGATATCTCGCTTCCTTCCTAATGGGGACTTGATTTAGTATTCTCCCGGTATAAGTCCCTTCCTATTGTTGTAGCAATTCCTGTCCCTAGGTGACTCGGAATTTAGCCTCGTAGGAAAGTGTATTCCATTAGCGTACTATTGATATCTTAGCACATGTTTTCACAATAGGGTCTCATTGTAGCTTAGTACTAAATATCACACGTCTATGCGATCTCTTACTGTATTGATATTGATATAAATTATTGTCTACATATATAATTTAATTTTATCCGCTTTTTGTCACTCGCGATTGCTGACAGTTGCAAATAAAAAACAAAACAAAAAAAACATCTTATTTAGAATATCAAATAATTTTTATTCTGGGACAGGACCCATTAAGAATAACAGGTTTGTACAGTTGAAATACGAGGATACAATATGTCTGACTAACAGACGAAAGGAACATAGCTAACTAATATTTACAATTATAGAAATAAGATAATAGAAAATAATTGATAATAAATAAGTAAAAATAAAATTATGAAGAGATGATCAGATGGTTGTTTAAAAAATGAGCTAGGGATGCTTTATTAAATTTAATATTTGGGAATAAGCTAGTGACAAGTTATGTTTGTCAGTCGTTTGATTAACAGGAAGGGGTTCTAGTTGTATGTAAATGCATTCTGTAATGAGTCGCTTGTCATGGTTGGGAACAGTGGCAAGAATGGATGTTTTATCAAAATCAAAGGAATGGTTAAGGGTTAAGGAATGTTCTGAAAGTTTTGAAGCGGTAGAATTTTTGGAGGAAATTGTATATTTGTGTCGGGTGATGCGATATGTGATCTTCACAATTTTATTTTTACTTATTTATTATCAATTTTTTTATTTATATATTTATTTAATTTTTCGTACTCCCCCTTTTTTATTTATTTATTTGTTTACCTACTAGATTACTGTTTATTTATCATTTCCTTCGACAGCTCCTTATCGTCATTCGTTATTACCTTATCATCATTCATCATTTATCATCGTCATCCGTTATTACTTAAAATCTTTTAATCTTTACCTCGTCACTATTTCTTACAATTTTATAAATACTCATAAGTAATAACTCAAGTACTCTCAAGTAATGACTTTTGGCTATTTTTTAACTATCGAATCAGTAAACATAACTTAGCTTCTTGGAATTTTCCTAACGGACATTCTAGTTCTCATATTTTCCGTTCCACGCAATGAGCGTTTTTTTTAAACTGGGAAACATCACTTCTGTAGGCAAGGCTTTCACGTCGTCACGTAAGTATTTTTTCTTATTGATAAGGGTCTTTTTTCATCGCCCATTTCTTTCTCCCCCTTTCCATACTCATATCTTTCTCCGTTACATATCCTGACATATAATTATTAGTTTAATATTACATTATTTTAAAATTTAAATTATTATTTTTTATTCATACTGTTTCTCTTTTGTAATGACTATATTTTTTTTTTATATATATTACCTATACTCTTAACTATGTTTTTAATATATTACCGTCATATATCAACTCAAAATTGTTAATATTTAAAATTTTAATTGTTCACATAATTTTCCTTTATCATTTTTTTTCATTTACTTAGTCTCTATTTATATATTCTCATTACAATATTATCATCTCAATTATGTCTACTTCCATACTTTATAACTATCATCTTAATTTTGTTTATTTCCATACTTTATAACTGTCACCTTATTTCCATACTTTATAATTGTCATCATTATTATCATTTTACATTTAATATTATTTATGTTCCCATAATTTATTACTGTCATATTATTATTATATACCTAACGCATTATTAAGTCTATAATTACATTGGTTGTTATCTTGTTTCTTTTAGCCCTGATGAAGGCCCATATTGTAGGCCGAAACGTCGGCACATAATTAAAATAACGCTTATTTTTAATTGTTTGTTTTTAATTTATGACCGCACCCCCAACCATCTTCCTCATCTATAGACAAATATATGTGTATATACAGTAAACCCTCTTTTTAACAAACACGTTTATAACAAACTACCTTTGCGGTCTCTTGAAAAATGAATAGAAAACTATGCTTTCTCCTCGTTTATAACGAAATATTCTCTTATAACGAATTAACAAACTACTTTTGTGGACATCAGAATTAAATTTGTTCGGTTATTACGAAAAATAAAGAAGAACAAAATTACGATACGTCTCAATTCCTAGTTAAGACCGGCTCTTCTATCTCTATTCAGCTGAATTCTGTGATTCAGTATGTGACAGCTTATGGCTTCTAGAGTTTCAGCTAGTTTTTATTGCTTTTATTACTTGCTTTAATACACGTTTCCTACGAGGTCAAGTCAGTCTTGCTTTCCGTTCTAAGTGCGCTTCCGCTCTGCAAAATATTTCAAAGAGAAAATCCATTGATTTAAATACAAGGTTGGTGATTCTCCAAGAAAAGGATAAAAAAATTGAGTCGAAATCGAAAATTGCGGAAAAATACGGGATATCGAAATCTCCTCTTTAAACCAAGAATTTATTGTTCTCAGATTCGCTAATAAAGATAAAATCGCCACCTCTTGCGTATTTATCGGGATGGATTCCGACTATTTTAATTAAACATGCTATATCGATGTTAAATTTAATGAACTTTAACATCATCTAGGTTTTAAAACTCTAGTGCGGGCAACTCACGACTTTCACTTACCTCCGTTTTTAAAATCAATGAAAGGATTTTATAATACAGTTGGAGGTTAATTACGTTAAACCATTAAAGAAATAATTAAATTGAATTGTTAAGAAACATGTGTTTTATTAAAAAATCTACACGTATTATATTATTATCTAAAATAATCAGATTTATCGGCTTTTCATCACTCTTTATTAACTTTTACAAGTTTTTTCATTAAATAATATTTATTCTAAAAGCTTTAGCTTTCCGACGGTATATTATACATGTATATTACTGTTGCTATGCTGTATTTCATTAAAAAAATATTTTTTCAGTTTTCTTCCTTAGTTAGATATTGAATTTGTTAAAGTTACATATTTATGTGTTTTTCATCGGTGGTAACAAGATAATATATTAATTTTTACAAAATCTACAAAATTAAAAGTACTTTACAGGAAGAAAAATGTAAAATATCGGCATTTAAGCCCTGTCAGACCATTTTAATGAGAATGAAAACTGCATGATATTAAAGCCCATTAAATTTTACATCGATATAGTGAGTTTAATTAAAATCGTCGGAACCGTTTTTGAGAAAATCGAAAAAAGGTGCATGCAAGGTATTAAGTTGCTCTTCTGGTAAGCTCATTTTGTTGAAAAAGGTTTTGTAACGTCTCGGCCGTATAGTTGTCTGAAAAAAGATTTTTAAGAGACTAACTACAGATTACTTCCACCTATGGCAATCCCAACAGTCGACTATACATTCTCAATATAAATCATTTACTGAACTGAATTTTTTGCCCGATTTCGATGACCACAGCTAGAAGGATATAGACCAATCCCCAGAAATAGAGCTAAGACCCTATCAAAGACGAGGAGGACGGAAGAAATCACTAGAAAATAATCAGAAAGGAACGTGCTCCCGTAATGAGACAGGTTCCTCCATTACTTGGGCCCTCCAATCTCCTGGTTTTTCCCCATTCCAGTTATTAGTAGGCCTAACAACTTGCTCTAACCGCACCTTAATTGCTAAGGCAAAAACTTTACAATTCCAGGTCTCTATTCTCTTTAGCCTTTCTTTTCCCCTCTCTCGAGAGTAACTTGATAGTCTCGGACTTATTTTGATATTACTTCTCTCTAACTAAAATCTTAAGTAGTTAAAACTTTTTTTTTCTTTTTTTTAGAAAAAACTTCGACAATATTGAGGTTAAACGAAGTGGAAAATATATATTATCTAATTTAATACTAGCTATAATCTGTGGCTTTACTCGTGAATATATAACTTCGTTAACAGTTAATCAGTTACATACAATAATATACTTTTTTCTACTAACGTCTAAAACCTGTGAAAAATGTTCGTTCTCATAAGCGACGCTTTTGTAATTAGGTGCTCCTTGCTGGTCCCCTTTTTAAAGCTGCACGAAATAGCAGTTAGATGAAAACTCGTGATATTTGGTGTTAGTCAATTATCATACACTTTTACATACTTTATACATAATCTTATCATTGTGGATGTAATTAGTTGACCGTTGAGAATTACTGGAAGAAATTAGTCCGGATGGCGGTCATTAAATGAAACAACTAAATAGTTTCAACTATTTTATTGTTTGACAACGTTTCGACCCCCCCATTGCGGATCATCATCAGGGCTAAAAAGATACAAATAGTTTCAACTATTTATTGTTTCCAACCCCCTTTGTGGGTCATCATCAGGGCTAAAAAAGATACAAATTAATAAGTGTTTTGGAGAATGGAACAGTTTTCATTCTCCCACCATGCGCCCTGATGATGACCCACAAAGGGGGTCGAAACGTTGGCAAACAATATAATAGTTGAAACTATTTAGTTGTTTCATTTAATGACCGCCACCCGGACTAATTCCTTCCAATAATCTTATCATGTATATTTTTTAATACATTAAATAATTTTTAATGATATATTTAAAAAAAAAAAATGATATTTGATGTTATTATCGGAATATATATATATATATATATTGGTGCGATATCTCCCTAAAAGGAAGGGAGTGCTTAGCGACTTATGTCTCAATTTTTTTATTTATTGTTCTTTTTGTCTTGTCAGTATCGTCTCATTCTTTGGCTGAACTTCTCTTTTCTTTCTGCAGACCATTTGGGTCTGTGTGGTTTCTGATTGTTTTGCTCAAGAGTTACTTTCCATTTCTTTATTTTGTCTTTAAATATGTTTCTGTCTTGGATTTCCTCTGGTTTTATTTCTGCTTCTCGTGTCTGTTGGATCCAGTTCGTAGTGCTTTTGAGTGGTTGGTAATTTCTTAACATTTCTAAAATAATGAGCTTAAAGATCAAATGTATTGCAGTAGATAATTAACAATATTTGATTTATTTATGACTATTTGAGTAAATACTTGATCCTATAAGTTTTAAATTTTAGATCATTTTTATTCACTTAATATAATTTTTGTGTCTCTTCTTTCATTTATTTGTATTTATCTCAATTATAGATTGTTGTTTTTTTTTTGTTGTATATATATATATATATATATATATATATATATATATATATATATATATATATTATATTTTATGTAATTTGACTTTATCATTGTTTTCTGTATATATTGTGTGAATGTGGTCTTGTAGCACTATTACTAATGTTCATTTAGATGCAAATTGCAATATATCTTAATAAATATTTAAAGTTAATATCATTGTATGCTACTGAGGCTAACGGATAATATTAAATCAGAAGTCCTAAATTTTGTTTATCTAAGGTATATTAAGATGGAAATCTTACACGATAGCCTGACTTAGAACAGGTTCTGAACCACCATTTAACGTTCTCCACGACGAGAAGGATTTTTCATTTCTTTAAAAAAATCTAAGACCATCTGCCAGGTTTAATAGTAACTTTTAATTATTTACTTTTTTGGGGATTGAAGTAAATTGCAAGTGAAACAAAATCTAAAAACGCACTTTTCACTTGATCATCATTTTCAAAAGCGAAAGAACTTCGTAGCCCTGTTCTTTCAATTTTTGCTCGGTATGTTTTGATACACGGGGTCCTGCTGCCGCTCAGTGAGATCATGAGGTACCCATGT
Organism: Piezodorus guildinii; assembly: GCA_023052935.1. Classification (NCBI taxonomy): domain Eukaryota; kingdom Metazoa; phylum Arthropoda; class Insecta; order Hemiptera; family Pentatomidae; genus Piezodorus; species Piezodorus guildinii. Next base: position 134,526 of record JAJSOM010000011.1, read on the forward strand.
ATCGAGCTTTTTTACTTTCCCAATACACTTTAAATGTCTGGAAACGGTAGATGCACTTGCATTTAGTTTTGCTGAGAGTCCTTTAACTGTTTGGTAGGGGTTTCCTTCTACTGTATGTTTGAGGACATCGTTGTCTATTACGGACGGAGGTCTTCCTCCGTAAGTCGGTATCCCCAGCTGAAAACTTGGCAAACCATCGGCGAATGGTCTGTTCATTAACACTCCTTTTCCTCAACGCCTTGCAAATATTTCTAGCTGCCTCAACTGCTGAATGGCCGAGTTTAAACTCGTACAAAAATATTACTCAAAAATCTTGTGTCTCCATGTTCATATTTGGAGGTATACTAAAAAGTGAGAAATTGATTGGGAAGCTAATGTTTATAATACAAAGGTAGAGGATTAGTAACTGTTTACTTTAAATATGTAAACATTCGGAAGAAAACAACAGAGACCTGCAAAATCCTTTATGTATTTCAGAAACTATAAAAACGGACATTTCAGGTGAAACAACCCAATAATACATTTTTTTCCTGCTAATTATAAGATTGATATTTTTGCCAATTCCGAACAATTATTTAGCATTTATTTAATATCGTCCAATAAATCGGTCTTAACATTTGAGAAAAACACTTAATAACTCTGGTGCGGACATCACACCACTTTCAATTCCCTACGTTGCTAAAATCAATTTTAGAATTATAAAAAAAAAATAAAAAATCTGATGCACGCCAAACACGACTTGTAGTAAAAAAAAATGTATAGTTTTTGATTACTATGTAACTTTGAATAATCTTCTCTGTTAAGTTTTGAAATAATATCATGTCTTGATTTTTTTCGTTTCTTAAAGAGACTTCAATACGCTTTGAGCAAACTATCATTATACAATTTAATTTTATGTACATCACTTCATTACCTGTAAGAGGTGAAAAGAGAACTGAGTACTATCAAACAAACAACTAACCATTAATAGAAGGCTATCAAAGTGTTTACTGACTGCGGTAGTTGGGTGGGAGAGAGTTAGTGCCGAGAGAGTTTCCACAGCTGCTCTTCGTTATTTAGTGAGTTTCAGGCCTAGCTGTTTAAACAACCACTTAGTGATCTCTTTTCTAACCTCACTATGTTGCATCTGATATATCTGTACCTATGATATTTTTTTGATAAATATATTATAAATAAATAAATCCGTACTACGGTAATTACGCGAGACAGTATATAGGTAAACTAACTGACCCGGCAAACTTATTTTTATTGTTAAATAAAAAATCTGGTGTGTGCAACACAGCAACATCACTTAGCTCCGCTTTTAAAATAATTTAGAGTTGAAATATTTCCTTTCACTTGCTATATATAGTAAGGGAAAGTATTGCGATCGTGAAAATTTTCGAATTCCTGTTTTCAACGGAAATACTTATTTTAGGGTCCCCTGAGTCCAAATAACCAAGTCCAGCAAAAAGGTCTGTGTGTGTGTGGTAACTCCCGGGCGGAAACGAAAAGTCCTGTGAAACTGAAATTTCATATTTAAGACAAATATACGCCCAAGACGTTACAAAACCGTTTTCATCAAAATAAGCTTACCAGAAGAGCCACTTTACACCATGCATTTTACAACTATATATTATTATCAACTATAAAAATAACTATATTATCTTGTTATCACTGATGAAAAACAGCTAAATATGCAAGTTGAGCGAATTTAAAAGCAACTAAAGGAGCAATCTGAAAACATATTTTTATAATGCAATTTTTTGTTTTTGAACATAAGAACAGTAATATACATGTATGATATACCGTTGCAAAGCTAAAGATTTTAGAAAAAATATTATCTCATACTCTAGCTTTTAAAAGTTAATCGAGAGTGATAAAACTAACTGATTATTTTAGATAATTATATAATAGATTTTTCAATAAAACACATGTTTCTATATAAAGTCAATTTAATTAATTCTTTAATAGTTTCACGTATTTTTTTTATTCCTAACTGTATTTGAAAATTCTTTTATTGATTTTAAAAGTGGAGGTAAGTGAAAGTCGTGTGTTGACCGCACCAGATTTTTTTTGTCCGAAGATTTTAAAATGAATATAGTATGGGGACCTTCCGGTATAGTATGGTTTTTAGAGAGCTGCCTATGAATAGTTTTCTCTATATGTTTATCATGACTTAGATTAATGTTGTCTTACAAACTACATACTAATGTTGTCTTACATACTAGATGTATTTCTTAATCCAGTTGATAATATCAATAAAATATGTTTAAAAAAATATATTGTACTTTCTGCTCTCGATTTGATATCACTCAAAGTAAATGTATGTATGAGCCTCAGAACAGGCGGAACGTTAAGGCGTTGCTTGCTTTGACCCTACCTCCATTAAAGAAGACCCGAACCAATGATGGAGGCAACCATATCGCATGCTAATTGGATATTGGTTAGTTAGTCACCTTGGTGGGAGATATTGGTTAGTGAGTTAGGTTAGTGGAAGAATCCATCAGGTTCTAATTGAACGGTCGCTAGCGGCAATATTCCCAATATTCCTTGACGGCACCCTCCGATAGGAAATTGCTTTGGCGGTCCTCATCTTCGATGAAGAGGGGAGTAATTCAAATTGGTCTTCGGAGTGTGGGTGTGGTGGTTGCTAATGGCTGTCGGTTAGTCAGTTAGAGGTTACCTCCTGTATAGTCTACGAATATTCAAGTAACTGAAACTTTGATTTCCAAATAGCTTCATATCCATAATAGAAAATCCAAGCAAATACTTAATTTTCAATTTAATTAATAATACTCACACACACAAACATATACAGTAAAACCTCTTTTTAACGAACACGGTTATAACGAACACCCGTTTATAACGAACTATCGTTGTGGTCCCTTGAAAATTGAATTGAAAACTATGCTTTCGACTCGTTTATAACGAAAAATTCTCTTATAACGAATTAACGAACTACTTTTGTGGATCTCAGAATTGAATTTGATCGGTTATTACGAAAAACAAAGAAGAAAAAATTGATGATACGTCTTAATTCCTAGTAAAGACCGGCGCCTTTCTGTCTAAATCCTTCTTACCTCTTATCTCTATTCAGCTGAATTCTGTAATTCAGTCTGTGACAGCTTATGGCTTTTAGAGTTTCAGCTAGTTTTTCTGTTTTTATTGCTTTTATTACTTGCTTTTATTCAAGTTTCTTACGAGGTCAAGTCAGTCTCGCTTTCCGTTGATCCGTTGAAAGAGAAAATCCATTGATTTAAATACAAGGTTGGTGATTCTCCAAGAAGTGGATAAAAAAATTGAGTCGAAATCGAAAATTGCGGAAAAATACGGGATATCAAAATCTCCTCTATCAACGATTGTCGCTAATAAAGATAAAATCGATGCCTTCGTTGCGTCTTCATCGGGATGTGCAAAAACAATTTTTTTTATTACTTCAACTTTATATGGATTGCTGTGATTTTGACATTGTATTTCCCTTTTTAAGTTTTGTATTTTTAATGATGTTTTATGTTAATCTTTAAGTATTATGTAAAATTTGAAATAAGATAGATAGATATATGTACATAGTGCATAATTTTAACTGCTTTTTTAGTTTCTAAATAAACATGTGCCTGAAAGCAAGTGCTGTATTGAAAACATTTCTTTTTAACCACTTGAATTTATAAAAAAAACATTTAATATACATACAATATTTTTTTCGGATATAACGAATTCTTTTATAACGAACCGAGAATTTTTTGGTCCCTTGGAGTTCGCTATAACGAGGGTTTACTGATTATATATATATATATATATATATATATATATATATATATATATATATATATATATATGCATCACAAGGCAGACCCAGCCTCTTTAAAATGGCACCCAATAAAATTGGGGAAAAACCTGGTGGCTGAGCGTGATCAAGGTCTAATCACCTCATTGCACGGCCGTTGGCCTATAATAAGCCATTATTTTCTTAAGCTACTTACTAAATGAACTTGATTTAAAAACTATCTACGATACTATATAAAAATATCGTGTCACGTTCTTTGTGGTCGCACTCCACGAAACGGCTCGACGATTTTTATGAAATGTGTTGAGTGTATTAGATAGGTATGAGAAAAGGTCCTATAAGTATATTTCAAAACGATAAGTAATTCGGCTCTCTCTATTCAGATTTTTTTTTCTACGAATTTTTTTTTTTTTCATTTAGTATCAAAAAATACATATAACCCTTAAAAATCACACCATCCAAGTACCTTTATTTTTGTTGATTCTATAAAAATAACCATATTATCTTGTAACCACCTAAGAAAAACACCTAAGTATGCATGTTGAGCGAATTTGAAAAGCAACTAAAGGAGAAAACTGAAAACATATTTTTTAAATGCAATATTTTTGTTTCTGAACATAAGAACAGTAATATACATGTATGATATAACATACCGTTGGAAAGCTAAATATTTTTGAAAAAATATTATGTTATACTCAAGCTTTTAAAAGTTAATAGAGAGTGATGAAAAGAAGATAAAACTAACTGATTATTTTACATAATAATATAATAGATTTTTAATAAAACACAAGTTTCTATATAATTTCAATTTAATCAATTCTTTAATAGTTTCAAAATTTTAATCTCTAACTGTATTTGAAAATTCTTTCATTGATTTAAAAAATGGAGGTAAGTGAAAGTCGTGTGTTGCCCGCACCAGATTTTTTAAAATTATTTTTATACTATGAAGATCCAGAGCTACTATGTCACAACCCGTAACTACAAAACCATAGTTGCGGACCATACCACGGTCCGCTTCCAGAATACCATGGTCGGAATACACAATACCACGCAGCGACATGGCATTAGGACGACCACAAAGGCCCCTATAATGAACCGTGGCCCAATTATAGAGCCCTTTGGTCTGCGGCCTCAGATCTTCCCCTGTCAGCTCCTTCTAGTTCAGCACTTTCGTTTAGGCACTAATACTCATATCTTGTGTGTATTTGTAATATTATACTTATGCTTGTATAGATAAATTATAATATTTATTCTATGTAATAGTAATAATTTTTAAAAATCTCGTGCGCTCAATATACGGCTTTCACTTACATCCGGTTTTAAAATCAATTAAAGAATTTTTAAATAGAGATGGAAAAATCTGGTGCGGGCAACACACGACTTTCACATACCCCCGTTTTTAGAATCGATTAAAGAATTTTCAAAAACAGTAAGAGATAAAAATACGCGAAACTATTAAAGAATTAATTAAATTGAATTTATATAGAAACATGTTTTTTATAAAAAAAAATCTATTACATTATTATCTGAAATAATCAGTTAGTTTTATCTTCATTTCATCACTCTCTATTAACTTTTACAAGCTCTTGTGTATTAGAAAGTATTTTTTTCTAAAATCTTTAGCTTTCCAACGGTATATACGTCTATATTATTGTTCTTATGTTCAAAAACAAAAAATTGTATTAAAAAAATATTTTTTCAGTTTTCTTTTTTAGTTGCTTTTCAAATTTGCTCAACTTGCATATTTAGCTGTTATTTATCAATGCTAACTAGATAATATGGTTATTTTTTATAAAATATACATTATTAAAGGTACTTTAGAAGAAGAAATTTTAAAATATCGGGAATTAAGCCCTGTCAGACTATTTTTATTAGAATAAAACCAACATAATATTAAAGCCAATTAAAGTTTTTATCGATATAGCGAGTTTGATCAAAATCGTCGGAACCGTTTTTGAGAAAATCGAATAAAGGTGCAAAATGCATAGTATAAAGTGGCTCTTCTGGTAAGCTCATTTTGATGAAAAAGGTTTTCTAACGTCTCGGGCGTATATTTGTATTAAATATTAAATTTCAGTTTCATAGGACTAACTGTTACTAAAATCTCACATACTATTTGGAAAAATAAATTTAATGTGTAGATAGATAGATAGACAGAAAATAATTTTTATTCTGGGACTGGGTCCCTTTAGAATAACAGCTTTGTACAGTTAAAAATATGTCTCACCAACAGAGAAGTATGTGCTTTACGGTTGCAACACTGAACCACCATCACCCCTTAAATAATTTGTTCGGTCAGTCCGAAATAAATCAACGAATAGACCAAATAAAACTTGCATTACCAGAAAGGTGTTCTCTACACTTCTCTCATTTTTAGAGAGAGAAACAGTTCTTTATTAAGTAATATTACAATCAGTCCAATTTAGGACATTTTTAATAGTGATAAAGTACAACATTCTTACTACATTCACACGATATATACAAAACAATAAATTTATATAATAATAGTACAATATAAAATATTATAAAAAAAATCGATGAAATTATTATACAAAACAAAATCAATAAAAATATTATACAACAAAAAATCAATAAAAATATATACAAAAGTCATTCATACCTATATATAATCCTCAAGCATACAGCACGTGGGTGGAGAATCTAGCCAATGCTAGAACTCCAATATACATTTTACAAGACGTCTCGAGGCCAATGCCGTTTCAACCTTCTAGGGGGATGGAAAGGGTGTGTGGAGCTGGATAAGGATTTAGCTAGGGGATTAGGGTGATGGATAAGGTTCTGATGGAATTTAGAGAATTTTGATGGTATAAGGTCTGAAATAAATGAAATATTTAGGTCGCGGTGTAAGGTAAGGTTGGTGACATAATAAGGAGCATTGACTATCGTTCTAAGGACTTTGGGTTAGAAGGATTGAATGCGTTTGATGTAAGAAAAGTTGGCGGTCCCTCACAGTTCAAGTCCGTAGGTCCAGATAGGTTTCAGTACTGTCTTGTATATTAGCAGTTTGTTTTCTATGGATAGTTTAGAATTTCTGTTCAGTGGTCTGTATAATTGGTCAAATCGTCGATTAAGTTCTTGTCGTTTAAGTCTAGTATGTGGGTTCCAAGTTAGTCTTTTGTCCAGAAGGAAGCCAAGATACCGGACTGTGTCAGAGAAAGGGAGTGGAATGGAGTTAAAGAGAACTGGAGGGCAGGATTGTCTTCGAAGGGTAAAGGTGACATGTTTGCATTTGGACTGATTGACTTTGATTCTCCACTTGTTACACCAATCTTCAACTTGAGAACTTGGATGCAATTTCGGGATCTAAGTGAGAGAAAAATTAAAGATGATATATAAGTCTCTAGGTTTATGGACTTATAACAACTACCTATTAACTTGTACGACTTATTTTATTGTATATTAACTTTTATAATGTTTTACCTAAATTACAGAATCTTTCCATCTAAAAAAAAATATAATTGCAATGTATTTTACTAATAAACCTTCAGGAAAAAATTCCCTTGATGATAATGATAATTGACAATCGTATCAAAATCCGTCCAGTGGTTTAGAAAGACCTCACAGAAACCGAGAATTGCGAAATATTTTTATATAAAGAGAGAAATTTCTTCTGAACTGATATTCACTTTAATGAACAATCAAAAGTCATCTTTTTACTATTTTTCATTTACATTTTCATGAATAGAATAAGTAATTAATGAAATAAGTCAGTAAGTGATAATGGTTTGATCAGAAAATAAGATTTTTCGAGCATGAAATAAACGAAAGAATGTTATAGTGTTGAAGTAAGATGTTTTTGTGAAACCCTAAATTTGGAAGTTTGTGTGTTATCTTCTCGCCCTAGCCAGTGGGCTGTGAGTTGAGATAGTGTGTTCCTACAGTCACTCGGTAACTATCATTATATGTTTAATTATGAGACCCGTGCACTCATATAATAAACTATTTGACAACTATATAATTAAACATGTCATAGAATATCAATCCAATTGGCTCTCTTTACTATCTATGAAAAATAGAATTTTATACAAAAACAAAAGTTTACTTTTTTGACTTCATAATTATGTAATATCTTATTACTTTCGATTCATATATTACCTTCACTTACATATGCATGAAATATATAATGAGCGGGAGGTATTTGGTCGTACAATTTTTCGAATTCGAGTTTTTACCAGAAATACACCTTTTAGGGTCCCCTGAGGCCAAATTATCAAGTCCCACGAAAAAGACTGTATATGTAGTGAGTTTAGTACAAATCAATAAGTTTCACAGAGCTGAAATTTTATATTTTAGAAGCGTATAAACATGAAATATTACAGCAAATTTTTCGGCTTTATTTTGCAAGTAGAAGATCCACTTCACACTATACAATTCGCAATTTTTTCATGATTTCCTCAAAAACGGTTAAAAAGGTTTCAGATGAAACTAGCTATATCGAAGTAATATGTAATGGGCTTCATTATCATGAAAGTAAGTGAAAGGAAAATCACACAGAAATCTTGAAATACATATTTCCACACCACATTGTTTGTCAGTTTTTTTTTCAAGCATTTATGTTTCTATAATATAAAATTTTATATAAGGTGTAGATTCTTTTAGGTGAAGGTCAAATTTATATGAATAAAATTGGAGGCTGATGTCTACTTCACCATTATTTTATTGAAAAAATTCGCACTACGTTTCGGCTACAATACCATCTTCATGTGCAGTGGAACAATTTAGATTTAATGTCCCACTCATCATTGTAGAAGAAATACGATACCTTGGACTTCACCTTGACAAACGTCTTACATGGAATCCTCATACAAGACTTAAACGACAAGAAACTGCTCGTAGATATCGACTATTAAAACACTTACTTGACAAACGATCAAAACTCCCTCTATACTTTAAAAAAACTCATTTACACAACAGTCGGGCTTCAGCATTGGAAGAGAGAAGACGTGGAGCTCCAGTAACAGATAAGATTAAGATTCCTTTATATCTTCTTTGATATCTTTCTTTTTCTTTTTTTATTTATTTTATTTGTTCTCTTAGTGTAGGTGATAGTTTATATTATTTTTTAAATCAAAAATTACTTATTTTTTCTATGGGCGATCCCATAGATCTCAATAGCCCAAAGGCTAAAAGAAAAAGACCGCGCGGGAGAATTAAATCGATACCCGATAATGCGAATTTTCAAATAAGTCCCTCCTTTCTAATTTAAGAAAGAGAGGATGATCTAAATTTTCAAAAAGTGTCGCCCTTCTTTATTAATAAATTTTTATCAAATTTGGTAGGAGACTTAAAAATGATCAAAAAACTAAAAAATGGAACGTTACTAATTGAAATAAAAAATGGGAAACAATCCGAAGAGTTACTGAAATGTAAAAACTTCGGGGGCCAGTTCCCCATACAGGTATCCCCTCATAATACTTTAAATTTTAGTAAAGGTGTAATTAGATGCTATGACCTTCAATTTCTTGAAATTGAAGAAATTAAAAATGAACTATCATCAGTAATAACCGATATAAACAGAATTAAAAAAAATGGAAACGAAATATTAACTAACTCTTATATCGTAACATTCCCATCACCGAGAATCCCTGAAGAATTAAAAATAGGCTATTACACGGTCAAGGTCCAAAACTATATTTTTTCTCCTTATCGGTGCTTCAATTGTTTAGGTTTTAATCATCCCACTAAGGATTGCAAACAAACGCCTAAATGTATACAATGCGGAGAAGACAAACACGGAGATGTTAAATGTACGCGACCACCCAGGTGTGCCAACTGTTCCGGAGAGCACCATGCGCTAGACCGTACCTGCCCTGCTTTCATTATGCAAAAAGAAATAAAATATATACAATCTGTTAATAAAATATCTTTTAACGAAGCCAAAAAATTATACAAAGAGAAAAACCCTACAACATTTATGAAATCTTTTTCTTCAATCACGAAAACAAAATCTTATCATACCGAAAAAAAAAGATATCGGCATTCAAACCGTTTTATTAGACAATATTAGAGAACAAAAATTCCAAAACTCTAATATTATATCAAATCTCGAAACCCCTTCCCCCACTAATCCCACTCCCCTCCCCTCTAATCCCGCCCCCCTCACCTCTAATCCTGCCCCCTCCTTTCCCCTAATCCTCCACCTCTCCTCCCCCCTCTCCCAGCGGACGCTCCGCTAGCGACCCTACCGGCCGATCCTGAACCTTCTAATAGGTCGCGATCCGCCTCAAGAAGACGTGTGGTCGTACCCCAGCCCTCTCTGCCTACCGACGAATCAGGTCCATCGAAAAGCACTGAAAGTGCTTTGATGGCATTAGACGTCGAAGAGAGCTCTGAGGGAGAATTCACCGTCGTTAATAATAAAAAACAGGGAAACAGGAAAACTAAAAAAACTTAATGACTCATAAAAATAAAAAAATAACCATAATTCACGTACATAACAAATATATCGAGCTAAAATATTATACAACTATCCTCTGCCCTAAAACAGAAATATTTATTTGGCACTATAAATATCTCCACATAATTAAAAATACACGTAAATATAGAGAACATAACAAATGCACCAATAACAATAATAATATTAACGATATCTACAGATTCCAATGCATCTATTTATTCCTACCAGACAAAATAGTAAACATATACAAATCATTCCTAGCAGCCAAAACAATAAACATTTATTATCCATTCAATAAAATTATAGAAAACAAATATCACGCCATACGTTTAATCAATTATAATCAAAATAAACAACATTGTACTTTAAATAAAGGAAATTATATCTCCCGTGTTCTAATCATTTTTTTAATATTTAGTAGACATGCATATATATATTTTGTGGACGTAAACGCGAAAAGTCAGGAACTTCTGAATGTATTTCCTTATACGTCTAGAATTATTATGTTCGTATATGAGTGTGTGTATATGTGTGCGTATATACGTTTGTGCCTATGTGTGTGTGTGTGTATGTGTGTGTATATGTATATGTATGTGTGGATATATGCAGGGTATGCATGCGTGTATGTGTATGCATGTATGTATATGTATGTATGTGTGTTATGTATAAGTAATATGTATGGGTTTAATGTATGGGGACGAAGTAACACTAGAAATAAATATCATACGTCTTTCGTCTTAATCTTTACATATGAAACAATTGCTCTTACTGCAAGTTACTGTATTCATATAACATTTATCAATGTCGAAGTCCATGTTACTTCACCGCTTCTTACGATAGTTAATTGTTTTTATCAATTTCCTTTTTTCTTCTCTTTTATATTTAGTTTATCAGATTTATTAATAAATCAGATCGTTAAAAAGCAAATTTCTTAATTTTCTATTTTTTTTTTTTTGTTTTTTACAAAAAAAAAATTTAAACGTTTAGTCCCATTTATAATTTATTTTATTTTTCCTATTACTATTACAATGGTTCTTATCCAGTGGAATTGTAATGGTTTAAGAACACATTTTAATGATTTAAAAATCATAATCCAGGACATAAACCCGGTCTGTATAGCACTTCAAGAGACACATTTATCTATCAATGAAAATTTACCAATTAAAAATTTTGAAATCTATCGAAAAGATTGTATTAACAATAAGCATAATAGTCGGGGAGTTCTAATAGCTGTCCACAAATCGGTTTATTCTGAGCCAATCACAATAGACTCACCCCTTCAGGTGGTAGCAGCCACTGTCCATTTAGGTTTCACTTTTTCTCTATGCAATATCTACCTCCCACAAGACCGCTCAATAGATGCCCAACACTTGTTAGATATATACAACCAATTACCTCACCCTGTTTTGTTTGTTGGGGACCTTAATGGCCACAATCCTTTATGGGGTTCACGGGACACTAACTTACGAGGTAGAGTAATAGAAAATTTCATAGACCTCTCTAATTTACTCCTTTTAAACTCTGGCGAACCCACATTCCTTAGCTCCAGTTACGGGTCATATTCAGCTATAGATCTATCTCTCTGTAGTTCAAGCCTTTTTAAAACAACCGACTGGACCATCCTACCGGACCTCTATGGTAGTGACCATTATCCAATCCTTATAAAGTTTCGAAACTCAAAAACCACATACAACCTACAACCGAGGTGGATACTGGACAGAGCTGACTGGTCTCTCTATTCTTCCCTAGTCACCCCTCCACCGACCTCTCCATGTGAACTGACCATTGAAGAGGGGTGTACAGCTATCACGAACATCATCATAGAAGCAGCAACATCAGCTATACCAATGAACAGAGGAGTTCCAAAAAGACCCCAGGTCCCATGGTTTAATGATACCTGTAAGCAAGCTCTAAAAGACCGTCGGAAAGCATACAAAAGATTTCAAAGGTGCATGACGATAGTAAATTTGGTAGAATATAAGAAACATCGCGCCATATGCAGGAAAACGTTTAACCAATGCAAAGCAGCATCCTGGAAAAACTTTTTAGGATCCATGAGTTCATCTACGACCTCTGCCGATGTCTGGAACAAGATCAGAAAAATCACTAAAAATCCCTCTTTTCCTCGCTATACCATATTAGTTAATGGAAAATTATCCGATGATCCCCTAACCGTCTCGAATGAATTTGCCGCCTTTTTCTCGAACATCTATAATCCCGTTCGACAAAGTACAAACACTAGACCTGTAGAGATGGACTTTCAAAATACTAACGAGGAATCAGTCATAGATTATAACCACCCTTTTACCATGTGGGAACTAGAAAACATCTTAAATTCCGTGAAAGGATCCTCACCCGGCCCTGATAATATACATTACAGCATGATCAAACGTCTTCTTAACAACACATTACATTGGCTCCTCGATTACTACAATCAACTATGGTCCGTTGGGGAATTCCCAAATGCCTGGCGAAACTCAGTTATCATTCCCATACTAAAAAATGGAAAAGACAAACGGTTACCAAATAGCTATCGTCCTATTTTCCTAACAAGTTGCCTTTGTAAGATTATTGAACGCATGGTCAACAAGAGGTTAATGTGGGTAATAGAAAAGAATGGTCTAATTCAACCCTTTCAGTCAGGATTTCGCAAAGGACATTCCACAATAGACCACTTAATAGTCTTAGAAGCAGAAATACAGTACGCCTTTGTTAACGGACAGCAGGCAGTCGTAGTATTCTTCGACATGATGAAGGCATTTGATTTCATAAACCATAAAGCCATTCTTCGCAAACTAATAGTGCTGGGAATCAGAGGGAAAATGTTTAATTTCTTAAAACAATTTCTCAAAAATAGACGTTTTAGAGTTCGAGTTGGCAGTGAACTATCCAGCGATTATGAACAGACCAGCGGTGTTCCTCAGGGCTGCGTCCTCAGTCCCACTCTATTCTCACTCGCGATAAACGATCTGGGGCTCAACTTACCAAGAGGCGTCAAACCTTTGTTATTTGCGGACGACTTAGCGATAGTTTGCCGATCTGAGAACATAAATAATATAAAAAATAAATTACACGAAGCCATTAACAGGATTAAGAACTGGTCCACTGCAATAGGTTTGAATATATCCATTGAAAAAACTGTCTGCCTTCACCTCAGCCGAAAGAGAAATACTCCACCATCACCCGACTTATTTATAGACAATTCATTAATACCCTATACACCTCACCACAAATTCTTAGGGCTGGTATTTGACCGAAAATTGTATTGGGAACCTCATATTTCTTACATAAAGACAACTGCTACAAAAAAATTAAACATTCTACGCTATCTTAGTGGCACATCCTGGGGTTCAGATAGATGCACAATGTTAAAACTTTATAAGGTCTTGGTCCGTGCTTAATTGGAACACGGTTTTTTTGTCTATGGCTCTGCCCGTCGCCGAACCCTAGCTAAGCTGGACTCAGTTCATCACACAGGAATTCGAATTGCAACCGGCGCGTACAGAACCAGTCCCGTCCTCAGTCTATGTTCAGAGGCAGGCTTACCTCCGCTATCATTCAGAAGACAAAAACTTGCGATAAGTTACATTTCCAAATTACTTCCACAAACCGAACATCCCTCTTACAAATATATTTTTCAATCTAAATTTTCAACGATTTTCCGCCTAAAACCAAATTCAACCTTACCTTTGGCCGAAAGACTCTCTAACGTTATATCATCACTTAAAGCTATCCCGTTACAACAATTCGAAATTCAAACACCACCCTGGACTCTACCATCACCTAAAACAATTCTAAATCTTACTCATATTCCCAAAACTAACACCACTCCTTCAGAGTATAAAATACGACTATCTCGACTTCTGGAAAACATTCCAGATCATTTCCCAATTTACACCGATGGCTCCAAGTCTGAAATTCAACAGCCTCATCCTTTGTAACTCGTGATGCGACCTACAAATTTAAATTACATAGGTTATGCTCAATTTATACCGCCGAACTATACGCAATAGCATCATCACTACAATTCTGTATACCTTTACCCCATAAATATATTGTAATACTATCAGATTCTCTAAGCTCCCTACAAGCTTTGAAAGTTATGTATCCAGAACATCCAATAATTTTCCGAATTCAGTCCTATCTTTCGACACTCGTAGACCAGGGGAAGTCCGTCAGCTTTATATGGATCCCGAGCCACATTGGCATTGTCGGCAACGAGCTTGCGGATCGGGCAGCGAAGGAAGCACTAACGCTCCCAGGTCGAGGTATTGCCGTCCTCACTCCATCGGAACTAAGTCGACCTCTGAAAATGGAAGTATGGGATAACTGGCAGGTTATGTGGGACGAAGGCCCCCCCAGCAAACTTAAACAGATTAAGAAAACAGTAAAGCCGTGGTCGACATCCTGCCGTAGTAACCGTAGGGAGGAGGTGGCCTTGGCTCGCATAAGAATTGGTCACACCGCACTAACCCATTCATACCTAATAAAAAAACAGCGACCGCCAAAATGCACCTACTGCAGCTCCACCCTTACCATAAAGCACATCTTTGAGGAGTGCACTCATTATATAGAAAGTATTAATAGAATAGGCCTGACTTCAAACTTGAGCAATATTTTGAGAGACGACGAGACAACAATAGCAATGGTTATACATTTTTTGAAAGCGCACCAGCTCCTGTCGCAACTATAGGTCTTATAACTGAATTTCTTATTTATTTATTTATCTATTTTCTTTTTTATTATTTATCTATTTATTACTTAATTATTTGTATTTATTTATTTTTTATTTTTGTTATAAAGTTATAATCAGTACTTTCCTTGTGATTATTTTCTTTAACTCAAAATAGAACTCACACAAATTTCTTTAAACTTAAATGAATTTATAGGCGTTGATGACCTCGTAGTTTTACGCCTTTAAGCATCAACAAACAAACAAACAAACAATCATTTACACAACGATTATTAGACCTATTTGGACTTATGGCATTGAGCTATGGGGGTCCACTAAACCATCGAATTCCTCCTGCATCCAATCCTTGCAATCCAAAATCCTTAGACAAATCCTAGACGCTCTTTACTTTGTTACCAACAAACTCATCCATAGAGACCTGAATATCCCACTAGTTGCAGAAATCGCCCTAAAAAGATACACCTCCTTTCATTCCAAATTACCCGCCCATTCGAACCCGCTTGTCCGTATCCTCTCATCGACTTATATTCCCGATTATCTTCCGAGGCGTCTGAAAAGACGGTGGCCTCGAGACCTGCTGAACAAAAAAACATTGAAGTACTACCGCTGGGTAGATGACGTTTCCAGGCTGTAAATTGTCTGTAAATAGCATATTTACTTATTGTACTATGGAAATTGTACAGTTGTAAATTTCATTAAAAGAATTAAAAAAAAAAAAAAAAAAGATTTAATGTGAGTAGCTGCTTTCAAGTCTGATTTAGACATGAGGCTTTGACTTGAAAGCAGCTACTCACATTAAATCTAAACTGTTCCACTGCACCTGAAGATGGCATTGTAGCCGAAACGTAGTGCGAATTATTTCAATAAAATAGTGGTGAAGTAGGCATCAGCCTCCAATTTAATTCATAAAATTTTAGTTTAATACAACTTATCGTTTTCTAGCAAGAATCAGCACAATTACGTATTATAAAAGACTTAGTTACTTATCAGTGTTAATAAGATGATGAGTCTAATTTTTTGGAATGTACAAAATCAAAGGTGCTTTAGAGGAAGAACATTTAAAATATCGGCATTTAAGCTCTGTAAGACTATTTCAATCAGAATGATGTTCAAGCCCATTAAATTTTACATCGACATAGCGAGTTTAATCAAAATCCCTAGAGCCGTTTTTGAGAAAATCGTAAAAAGGTGCAAAATGCATGGATCAAGTGGCTCTTCTGGTAAGCTGATTTTTATGAAAAAGTCTTTGTAGCATATCGGGCGTAAGTTTTCTTAAATATGAAATTTCAGATTTCATGAAACAAGATTTTTGTTTGTTGGAACAAATATTGTAATTTATTTTAATAAAACTTGTTTATTTCCAGTTTAAAAATGTTTATTATAGACTTTAGAAACTTTGTTTATTATAAAAAAATCTGGTGCGGGCAACACACGACTTTCACTTACCTCCATTTTTAAAATCAATGAAAGGATTTTCTAATACAGCTAGAGATTAAAATACGTGAAACAATTAAATAAATAATTTAATTGCATTTATGCAGAAACATGTGTTTTATTAAAAAATCTATTATATTATTATCTAAAATAATCAGTTATTTATTATTATTATTACTGCTCTTATGTTCAAAAACGAAAAATTGCATTAAAAAATATTTTTTCTGTTTTTTTCCTTTAGTTGAGTATCGAATTCATTGAATTTATATATTTACCTGTTTTTCATCAGTTGTAACAAGAGAATATAGTTATTTTTATAAAATCAGCCAAATTAAAGGTACTTTAGAGAAAGAAAATTTAAAATATCGGCATTTAAGCCCTGTCAGACCATTTTAATCCGAATGAAACCTAAATGATATTAAAAATCATTTAATTTTACATCGCTATAACGAGTTTAATCAAAATCGTCGTAACCGTTTTGAGAAAATCGAAGGTGCAAAATGCATGGTATAATGTGGCTCTTCTGGTTAGCCGATTTTGATGAAAAAGTTTTTGTGTGGGAGTTACCACACACGGACACACACACACAGACCTTTTTGCGGGACTTGGTTATTTTGACTCAGGGGACACTAAAACGTGTATTTCCGTTGAAAACTGGAATTCGAAAATTTTCACGATCGCAATACTTCCCCCGTACTATATATAGTAAGTGAAAGTAAAAAGGACATTTTTGTAAAATTCAAATATTTATAAGTATTGCAATACTTTTGACGGGGAGTTTAAATACGTGAAAGTAAGATGTATTACAGTTTACTTTTATTTTTCATCGCTGATATGTTTTATTATATAATACCTATAAAAATAAACTTTTTGCTACCTATATAGCATCCCCTATATTCTATTTTCTAGCCTTTCTTTCCCTCAAAGCAAACCCTAACAGCGAACCCGATAAAAAGCCAGCAAGTTTCCAAGCTGGCTACTTACCCTAATAGAACCCACATTCTCCTTTCTCTCTCTTTGGATGGATTTATTGCTCTATAATTCACCCACCTTTTTATATCCCATGCCAGGCTAAAGTGTTTTTCTCTTTTCTATTATTCCCTTAGTAAATAGCCTTTGCAAATATAATTCATATATCAAAATTAATATTAAATAATATATTTAATTTTTGTATAATCCTATTATGAAGAGTTTTTAATATAAATTAGGTTCTTTGGAAACGATCTCTTCTTTTTGATAATTATTAATTGATGAAATAAAAAAGACTTTTAAACAATATGACCACAATAATATTAAATTTGGACTGTATAATAATATTAAATTAAATACTTATATGGCCAATATGAAAGACAAAATAGATGAAGAGAACAAATTAAATACTATATATAAAATGAATTGCAATAATTGCCCTAAAGCCTATCGGAGAAACTTCCAATATGTTATAAACCAGAATTAATCAACATAGTTCAAATTGTAAACATTTAAAAAAGATTAATACTACAGCTCTTTACAACCACAATATAATTAATAAGCACAGTTTTTAATTCAAAAAACAAAAATACTAAATACAGAAAAAAAAGAAAAATATTGGAATCAATTTACATAACAAAAAATTTAAATAATACAGTTAATTAAAAATTGGATTCAAAGAAAATAAGTTATATCTATGCAGATATAATTAACAGATTAAAATTTTGACATAGAACAATAAATAATACTCCAACCATAAGTATGTTTTAAATTTAATATTTAATATTCTTTTCACTGTAATGGGGTGAATATAAGTTCAAAAAACGTAGCTTAAACACAATTGCTTATTTATTGACTGAACCTCATGACCCGTTGAAAACCTATATATAAAGTCCAAAAAATGTGAATTAAGATGTCTTTTCAGCTACTATATTTCAGCTAAATTTATTCATAAATGTTGTTATATATATATATATATATATATATATATATATATATATATTATATATATATATATATATTGTTTGATGAGTTGTCGACTGTTGATAATTTAAGTTTGTGTTGTTCTCAGGTTTCAGTCAATGAATAAACAATTTTATCTATGCGACGTTTCGAGAATTTATTGTTCTCATAATCATGCCTTAACAGTGGAAAAACAAAAAAACAGAATATTAATATTATTATACAATAATTAATATATGATGTTATCGTTAGAGATACAAAAAAGAGTACATTGAACAATGAATAATCATACAGTAGGTACATAGATATTTTAAATTAGGATTTACATTAAAGATATTATTATAAAATTACTTACAATTTTGGACAAAATAGTGTCTTAATTGTATAGTGTCTTTGTAGGCTAAAGATGTCTAATTAAGACACTATTTATATAATAATAATAATAGGCTTAGCGAACCCGAAGGGTCGATGCCGATACCACCAAATTCCGCCTACACAGACTCGTCCAATGATCACTGTTCAACCCAAGCCCCCGAGATCAGCCTTAACACAATCCTCCCATCGACGCATCGGCCAACCTTTTGGACGCCTACCAGTCGGATCAGCGAATACCAACTTTCTCGGAATCCGCTCCTCACCGAATCCAACAACTTTACTCGCCCATTTGAGTCTCCGCGACGCTATCAACTCAATTATGTTCACAGGAAACAAGTTCCGCAATTCCGCGTAGTGCAACCTTCTAAATTCCCCAGTGGCCTCATCACTCTTCGGACCAAATATTTTACGCAGTACCTTATTTTCGAAAACCTTAAGCCGTTGTTCATCCTTCAAAGTAAGCGGCCACGTTTCACATCCGTAAAGAACCGTCGGAAGAATAATAGTTTCATAAATTCTAACCTTTAAGTTTTTAGATAGAAGCCGCGAGCTAAGTAACTTAGCAACTGAATAATAACATGCATTTTCTACTTTTAACCGGGACTTTATTTTTTCATGGATTTCATTTTTTCTTGTTATCATTGAACCTCAATCAAATAATCAAAAGTATGCCCTGAAATATCAATATCTCCAAGATATTCACCGTTTCTACTACTAATCATTATTTATTTTTATACATCTAAAGTAAGTTTAATTTTGAATATTGTAAACAGTTAATTATATCATCTAATAAACATTGATAAAATTTTGCCCTTTTGAGTCTCATATATATATATATATATATATATATATATATATATATATATATATATATATATATATATAATATTTTACAAACAAAATGTTAAAATATTGTATTATAAACAAAAATAATACAATAGAAATGAAACATGATTACGGTAAGAACGTGAAATATGGTCGATGTTAGCTTACCAACGTTTTGACGAACATTTTAGGTCTACACAAAGAGTGACCACATTAAACCTAACTCTTTTCTCTTCAGGTTACTAGATGAAGACGTTTCGGATGGAAACGTTAGTAATAAATAGTTAAGAGTATTTAATTATGTTTCCTCATAATTAAGTAAATTAAATAAACATTCTTTTTTTTTAATGGAAGGAATTAGTCCGGGTGGCGGTCATTAAATGAAACAGCTAAATAGTTTCAACTATTTATTGTTTGCCAACGTTTCGACCCCCTTTGTGGGTCATCATGAGGGCTAAAAAGATACAAAATAATAAGGCACTTATTAATTTGTATCTTTTTTAGCCCTGATGATGACCCACAAAGGGGGTTGGAAACAATAAATAGTTGAAACTATTTGTATCTTTTTAGCCCTGATGATGATCCGCAATGGGGGGGTCGAAACGTTGGCAAACAAAAAATAGTTTAAAAACTATTTAGCTGTTTCATTTAATGACCGCCACCCGGACTAATTCCTTCCAGTATTTCTCAACGGTCAACTAATTACATCCATAATTTTTTTTTTAATATTTATTAAATATGCGATTTCGTTAGCATATTAAACAATTAGATGGGAAAGACGTTAAAAACTAATTAAGAAACAACTCAAAATGCAGTGGGCCTAAAAAGTTAATCCGCCCGCATATCAATTAAAAGACTCCGGATAATGAAAAAAAAGGGAAAAGTGCGGAATCGCTTTTCGTGGTTTATATTTCTTTCGGGTCCTTTCTTGAAACTCTTGAATTTTCAACTCTCTATAAAAGCTTTTACTGAAACAAAGGAGCTTCAATCTTTACTGAACTGTATGCATTATTTTATTTTATTCTCATTCTAAAATTAATCTAAGTGCCTTATTACATATTATTTTCCTCTGGCGCGACAGTCCTTGTAGGTCGTTGGCCGATCAATGAATTTACCTCGGATATCACACCGTTTTATATATCACACCGTATGTCCACGATAATTGTTAAAGTTAGTGCAAAGTTGAAAAATACTTACATTTGCTTTGGAAATACACGTCTTATGCTATCCTGATCTCTAATATTTATTAGTTTCGAAAAGGGTATTTTTATTATTAAAATGTTTCACATTTATGAAATTTAATAATTTCTGAATTTATATTAATTTTTTTTTAAATTTATTTATAGTAATTTACAACTGTATTAAAGAACACAATAAGGAAATTTGAGGAATAAAAACAGAAAAAAGTCATGAAAATACTTTACTAGCACTTCACTAACTATTTTAACTCAGTAGGTCCCGAGGCCACCTTCTTTTCAGTAGCCTTGGAGGGTTATCAGGGATATCTAAGGAAGATAAATTACGGACAAGTGGATTTGTATGCGCAGGGAGTTTAGAATGAAAAGAGGAGTATCTATCACGGGCTACGTCTGCAACAAATGTGATGCTAAGGTCATTATGAATGAGTTAATTTGTAACAAAATAAGGAGCATTCAGGATTTTGCGAAGGATTTTGGATTGTAAGGACTGGATGCGGGAGGAATTAGATGGTTTCGTAGAGCCTCAAAGCTCGATTCCATAGGTCCAAATAGTGATGTAAATGAGTCTTTTGTAATATACTGGAAGTTTTGAACGTTTGTCTAGTAAGTGTTGTAGTAATCGATATCTTCGAGCAGTTTCTTGTCGTTTCCGTCTTGTGTGAGGATTCCAAGTAAGGCGCTTTTCAAGATGGAGACCTAGGTATCGGATTTGTTCTACAGGAGTAAGGGTAATGTTATTAAAGGATACTGAGGGGCAGGAAGTCATCGGTTTGCGACGAAGGGTAAAGGTGATTTGGTGGGATTTTTAGGGGTTTTATATGAAATTAAAAAAGTAAAAAGACTAGCTTACCCCAGCAAACGTTGATCTGCGATTTAAATTATTTTGAACCTTTCTACGATTTAATCAAACACGATGTAAAATTTAAAGGGCTTTAATATCATGTAGGTTTCATTCTGATTGAAATAGTCTGACAGGGCTTAAATGTGGATGCTTCAAATTGCCTTCCTCTAATGGACCGTTCGTTTTGTCGATTAAAAAAAATAATAACTATAGCACCTTTTTAGAATTGATAAAATGCGGCTAAATATAAAAGTTGAAATAATCTGATAGCTAACTAGTTGATTCTATAAAAATAACTATATTATCTTGTTACCACTGATGAAAAACAGCTAAATATGCAAGTTGAGCGAATTGGAAAAGCAACTAAAGGAGAAAACTGAAAACATATTTTTTTTAAATGCAATTTTTTGTTTTTGAACATAAGAACAGTAATATAAATGTATGATATACCGTTGGAAAGCTAAAGATTTTAGAAAAAATATTATCTCATACTTAAGCTTTTAAAAATTAATAGAGAGTGATGAAAAGAAGATCAAACTAACTGATTATTTTAGATAATAATACAATAGATTTTTTAATAAAACACATGTTTCTATAGAAATTCCATCCAATTAATTCTTTAACGGTTTTACTCATTTTTATTTCTTACTGTATTTGAAAATTCTTTAATCGATTCTAAAAACCAAAGTAAGTGAAAGTCGTGTGTTGCCCGCACCAGGTTTTTTTTTATTTTTGTTTTTCCTTTGTATAATTTTGAAAAACTATTAAAAAGACAAGCTGTAGTATTTATATTTAAACGGAAAACCATCAGGGGATTTTGTATATTTTACATTATCGATGTTTTCGCTTTTCGTCATTTTAGATTTTTTAATAAAAGACATGTTTCTAAATAAATTCAATTTAATTAATTTTTTAATGGTTTCATGTATTTTTATCTCTAACTGTTTTTGAGAATTTTTTCATTGATTTTAAAAATGGAGGTAAGTGAAAGTCGTGTGTTGCCCGCACTAGATTTAAAAAAAAAATAATATTTCATTATATTATAGCATTTAAAAAAATATATATATTTGATCCGAATTAAATATATATATATATATGCATTCCTCCTCTCCCGCTACTTTCGTGAACTCTCACAATAACTCGCGCTCACAAATTTTCACCTATGTCTTCTTCAACTGTGTAGCCTTAAAAAAAAAAAAAAAAAAAAAAAAAAAAAAAAAATATCGGGAGCCGAACCTCTAGAGCGGTATCTAGAAGTTCGGCTCCCGATTTGAGGATGGAATAGTTACAGATTTTAGACGGTATTTATTTACATTTATTATAGTATATTATAGTATTTATTTATATTTATTTACAGATTAAGCCATTGGTAGTTATTTAGTTATATAAATATTAAAGGGACAATCGTTTACACGTACTGGGAATTTTTTAATTCAATTATTAATTACTAATAGATAAGATGAGACAATACTGGGTCAAAAGAAATCAGTAATAGTGTGGTCCCAAGTTTGCAGTAATTAGAAGGAAAAAAAAATGCTGGTTTATTTAATTAGATTTCAAACTGTTGAAACCAATATTTTTAAAGTGAATATGGACTTAATTAGGATTTCCACAGCTGCTCAGTTAATATCCTCGTAGCCAATAACTTCCTAATCAAATTATAGAATGTTTACATTTTGCATGTATAGATGTCGCCCTTCTCTCTACCTTAACATCATTTAGTTGAGAACTGGTCTCTGTGCGGTTAGGTCTACTCTCTGTCCGTTATTTTATAAATAAATTGTTACAGTGTTAATTATTGTTAATTAATTTTACTTTATTCAGTTTACTTTTATTTAAAAATAAGAGTTTATAAAAAATGTTATCTTATAGTGCTTAGTTTATGATTCAGTTGCCAGCCAATCAGAGGCCACCGTTCTCTCAACTGCATCTTTATCTTCTTTTAGATTCAATCTTGTTCGGTTCGGGTCCGTGTCGAGTGGTTAACTTTATTTAGATTGTGTGAAAAATGTGTTATAAATGTGAAAATAATGGTTTATTTAAGCTTCTTAATTCCGTGTCATTTTATTATTTATTTTCGTTTCGAAATATGTTTTAAAGAAAAAGACAGGCTGTGGTAAACTTGAAGGTAAAAGGCCATATTGAAATCATTCGACATAAAGGTAAGAATTTATAATTATGCATGATAATAATTTTGTTTTTTAGGAATGTTCTTTAACATAATTTATGATATTATTCCCTAAATGACTGTTGAAAATGTTAATGACTTATTTGAAATATAATCAATTAAATCAATTATATTTCAATTATGAATTATATACCACTGTTCTTTTGTGTCTAATCTGCATTATTAATTTCCTTTTAGTTATTACTAGGAAAAAGCCAATTAAAAACATAATAATGTATATTAATATAATTTATAGACCATGAAACATATTTAGAACTCATTATCATTATATTTTTCTTTATCATATTAATAAACATATTTATTAGATTTATTGAATATTAAATAGATGATACATTTGGACATTTGGTTATATAAATATTCGGGTATGTATTAAAAATTTTACATTTGAAAATGAAATATTTGAACAGTTCCAAGTAAGAGAATATTTCTGATTATAGGAAAATTAACAAAAAAAAAAAAAACCTTAGCCAGAGCTGTGCACTGTATATATTAATTCTCATCTCAAACCCAGTTATAACTGTATATTATTTTATATATTTAAAAATATATACATTATTGTTTCAATATATAGATTTCAAAAAAATTGTATCATATTTTTTTAATAAAAGTGGTGTTGAATCTTGGCCTCCTCTATCAGCTTCCGCCAATAGTCTCAGTACTTTGCAGATCTGGCAACATCGCTAATAGCGAAATTAAGAACCAACAAAGCCAGAACTAAATGCTGTACTAGAATCTTAAAACCTATATAAGTTAATAAATATAAATATAAAAATTATACATTTAATATAAAATATTAACATATTTAGGAGAAAATATATTAATTTAAAACTTATTTTAACTCACTGTCTCAATATAAGTGGTGGAACTGGCAACATTGCTAATAGCTAAATTAAAAGCCACCAAAGCCAGCACATTTAACTTATTACATTCATCTCAAACCTCATTACATATTTATTTTAAATAGTTTTTCCAGCATTTTATTAATAAAAGTGTTCGATCTGAATGTTTTATTAATTAAGGTATATAAAATCGTGCAATAAAACATTTAAAATTCAGTACCAGATAATTTTAAATATTTCAAAACTAGCGAAATTAAGAATCCGTCAAATGTTGAACTTTTTAACTAGCATCTTATAGCCTACTATGTATTTATTTTAATATGTTGATTTTAAATAATTATTTTATCATGTTAATAATATTCGCTTGATTTAAATATTTTAGTTATAAAGTTATCTTTTTTACTTAGTTAATAAATTAGGGTGATAAACGCCATGTTGAATTCAGTTCAGGTATAAATATTTTTCATTATTTCTCTTCACAAAATATACAGTGAGTGTAAAAAGTATTCGGAATCCACAACCATTCCGTAATTTACTTGCTTTTAATTTATTTCATATATGTTTTAAAGGTAACCAAATTTATTTAGAACGTGTGAAAAATGTGTCATAAATGTGAAAACAGTGGTTTATTTAAGTTTCTTAATGGCTCTGTCATTTTATTATTTATTTTCGTTTGAAACTATGTTTTAAAGAAAAAGAAAGGCAGTCTTAAACTTGAAGATAGGAGGCCATATTGAGATCATTCGACATAAAGTTAAGAATTTAAAATTATGCATGATAATTGTTTTAATATTTTTAAGGTATTTCCTTCAACATAATTTATTATATTTCATAAATGACTGTTAAATATCTTAATGACTATTTTTTGAAACATAATCAATTTACTTTCAATATGAATAATTTAATATGTAATGTAAGTTTCATTCTGATTGAAATAGTATGGCAGGGCTTAAATGGCGATATTTTCTTATTTTAAAGTACCTTTGATTTTTTAGATTTTAAACAAATTGTAACATCATCTAATTAGCATTGATAAATAACGGCTAAATATGCAAGTCGAGCGAATTTGATAAACAACTAAAAGAGAAAAATGCAAACATATTTTTTTAATGCATTTTTTTTTATTTTTAAACTTAAGAACAGTAATATACATGTATAATATACCGTTGGAATGCTAAATATTTAAAAAATAATAATATCTTATACATGCCATTGTAAAAGTTAACGGAGAGTGATGAACAGCCGATAAAACAAACTGATTGCCGTAAATAATAATATTATTTGATATGTTTGATAACACATGTTTTTATTAAAATCCAATGTATATCATTCTTTAACAACATATTTTCGTTTCTAAATTTGTTTAAAAATTCTTAAATTGATATAAATATCAGAGGTAAGTGAAAGTTGTGTGTTGCCCGCACCAGATTTCTTGATATCCTTAATTGGTTGTCGATGTTAATTATTGAAGTTTTTAGATCTGAGTATTACAATCTCCTTCCGATATCCGATACTCAATACCATTTTTTTGAAATTCTATCGGAATAATGCTGGTACATTTATGTATTCATGGAATCCGGAATGTAAAATATTGACTTTATTGTTCTATCTGCTTGTTGATTTTAAATACTTCGGATATGTCGGATGGATGCATGCATTAAATGGAGGTCCATTATTTCAATAACCAATCTCACTGATGACCGCGATGCTTTGTGCCATTACAATTTTAACTAATAACAAATAGTTACTGTTAGTTGGATGTGCCTAAAAATTAAGATGATTTCCAATACGTACTATTGCATATCCATGTAAGGAAATATCCGGGAAATGTTTTTACTGCATTCATTTTGCCGTATTATCTTTTATACACAGACTTGTCCAATGTTCACCGTTCAAGCCCAAGCCCCCGAGATCAGCCTTAACGCAATCCTCCCATCGACGCTTTGGCCTGCCTTTCGGACGCCTACCAGTCGGATCAGCGAATACCAACTTTCTCGGAATCCGCTCCTTATCGAGCCCAACAACTCTACTCCTCTCCCATTTGAGTCTCCGCGATGCTATCAACTCAACTATATTCACATGATACAAATCCCGCAATTCCGCGTTGTGCAACCTTCTAAACTCTCCAGTGGCCTCATCTCTCTTCGGACCAAATATTTTCGAAAACCTTAAGCCGTTGTTCATCCTTTATAGTAAGCGGCCACGTTTCACATCCGTAAAGAACCGTCGGAAGAATAATAGTTTTATAAATTCTAACATTTAAGTTTTTAGATAGAAGCCGCGAACTAAGTAACTTAGCAACTGAATAATAACACGCATTTCCCACCTTTAAGCGGGAATTTATATCTTCCTGGATTTCATTTTTTTTTTTTTTTATCATTGAACCTAAATACTTGAATTTCTCTACGTGTTTAAAAATATGCCCTGATACATCAATATCGCCATCGTTTCTGCTACTAATCATATATTTCGTCTTATCGGTATTTAATTCGATTCCCATTTCATTACCGGTTTTTATTAACACACTTTTATTTAGTTATATGGTTTCCGTGTCTTCACCTAGCAGTACCAGATCATTGGAATAAAAATAAAATTGTCTTTTACTTAAAAGTGTCCTTTCTAGGCCTACGCCGGTTTTCTTTATATGCATACCATTGGGTTGATGCAAAATTAATGCAGGTTTTTAGTAGGTATTGTAAATACGCCATATCTTTACTTTAACCATATATATTTAATCAAAATAATTTCCATCTGAATCAATGCACTTTTGCCAACGTTCAACAAGCTTTCTTATTCCACCAGAAAAAAAATCCGAATCCCTGGACTCAATGAAATCACGAAAAGAATTTTCAATGTCGTCCTGGTTTTGAAAATTTTTCTCCCTCAAAAAGTTGTCCAGATGCCTGAAAAAGTGGAAGTCTGTAGGAGAGAGGTCAGGTGAATAAGGCGGATGTTGGAGAACTTCGTAGCCCAACTCGTGCAGTCGTCGAAGCGTTGGTTGTGCAACGTGTGGTCTGGCGTTTTCGTGGAGCAGGATCGGCCCCTTCCGATTCATCAATGCTGGGCAAAGACGTTGCAATTTTTGAGTTCCGAGTTCCGCCGCCATTTCTCGTGTGGTTTTGGTTGGGTCTTCTTCCACTTTTGACCTCAGCTGGTCGTTGTCCAATGCAAGATGACGGCCCCGACCTTCCTTGTCTTCGAGGTCGAAATCTCCTCTGCGAAACTTCTGGAACCAACGCTGCACCGTGCACTCATTAATAGCCCCCTGACCCCACACTTCATTAATATTACGAGCCGTTTGCGCAGCGCTGCGCCCTAATTTAAATTCGTAAAAATAAATTTGACGAAAATCGCACTTTGACATTTTCGATTCAAGACCTTTGAACACACTGAACAAAACGATTTTACTAAACAAATTCATGGTGAAAGAGAGGGTATTAGATAAGGTTTGTTTTGGTATAATAATGATCAATGTTAGGATTAGCTTTGTTTACACAATTGGAATAAAGATATTGCAATAGAGGAAACCTGCATTAATTTCGCATCAGCCCAATAGTTCATAGCCTGGACCCAAGCACACTGAATTTCTAAACAAGGCAAGAATAGCATATTGGGTAGAAGGGAAGAGGTGGGCCAACTCCGACTGACCAGAAGAATCCTTTATCCCATTGAGCCAGAACCTCCCTGATAAAAATACTCTTTTTTCTTTTTTTTCCTTTCAACTTTTTTTCAGGATCTTTTCCTTTTGTTTTTAATTTTCCCTTTTGGTGGTTTTCCTTTAGAAGGGGCGGCCCATTCATATCATTTCCTACTCTGTATAAAACACTTTTTATTATTCTTTTTTTTTTTTTTTTTTTTTTTTTTTTTTTTTAGGATCAGGATTAAATTCCTCAGCTGAAATTAGAACATTTTTTATTAATTTCCTATTTTCCTTTTGAATTTTTTAATCCAAACATCAGTACTAAAAAGAAAAAAAGAAAAAGAATAACGACTCTGTGGAATTAAAACTTGATAAGACTGAAGCAGAGAGATTAGAATTCTTTATGACTTAGTGGGTATTATGAATTGTTTCTTTCCCAGTGAAGGATACTGTGGCGGAAGGACCGCCTATAATATATTGTTGCGATGGACTAATTTATTTTAAATTACAATAAATAACAATATTAATTATTATGTACAGAAAAAAAATAAAGAAAAAATATCTGATATATAAACTGATATGTATCTCCTGTCACAGTGTTTGTGGCCGCACTCCTCCGAAACAACTCGACCGATTTTTAGGCAATTTTTTATATCGGTCAAACATAGCGAAAAATGAATTTTTGCCAATTTCGAAAATTCATATACACAAAACGACTATATTCTCAAGATCGTAAATTTTACAGAAAGTAGGACTATGACTAAGATATAAGGGAAAAAATAATCAAAGTTGAGTCTCTTTTCCTTTATGTGTATATATATATATATATATATATATATATATATATATATATATATATATATATATATATATATATATACTTTTTTTGTTTTTTTTAAACATTTTATTGGTATTTGCAACTGTATCAACAAAAAAAAAATACATCTAGCAAAGGGGTCATTTTCTTTTCAGGCGCCTCGGAGGATTATCCGGGATTGAGGAGGAGAAAGGATTGAAACTTTTGGGTTAGTGTGAGAATGGAGTTTGTCATGAAAGGATTGATACCTGGTCCGGGCCAAATCAGTAACATAGGGAACACTAAGGTCTTTATGGATAAGTTTATTCGTGTCAAAGTAAGGAGCGTTAAGGATTTCACGGAGGATTTTTTATTGTAAAGATTGGATGTGGGAAGAATTTGATGGTTCAGTAGAGCTCGAAAGCTCTTCTCCGTAAGTCCAGATTGGTCTTATAATAGTCATGTAGATGAGTCTTTTGTAGTTCAGAGGAAGTTTTGACCGTTTGTCTAGTAAGTGTTGATGTAGCCTAAAACGGCGAGCAGTTTCTTGTCGTTTTAGTCCAGTATGAGGATTCCAAGTTAGGCGTTTGTCAAGAAGTAGTCCTAGGTATCGGACCTGTTCAACAGGAACTAGTTGAGTGTTATTAAAAGATACTGTAGGGCAGGAAGTCAAAGGTTTACGACGAATAGTAAAGGTTATTTGATGGGATTTGTTGGAATTTATTTTTATTCTCCAGTTCTGACACCATATTTGTAGGTCTTTGATGTGGGCTTGCAGGATATGTCAGGCAACAAATGGATCTTTATGAACTGATAACACGCAGTAGCCAGACCAAACTTAATTATGGGGCTCGAAAAAAAAAAAGGGAAAAAGTCCTTAATATCCACAATGTCCAAGTACTTCTGGTAGGTCAGCTCTCTGATCCTGGACCCAGGTAAGTGTCCAGGTGTCTTGTGCAAAAGTCTACGAAGGCTATCGGAGGTAGGCAAAGTGAGGGAGCGGCATCCTTTGTAATAGGAGAAATATTAATATTAAATATTGACAATTACTATACCAAACTGATGAGTCATTTTCATTACATAACTCATGAACTTTGAAAAATCAATTCCTGAGAAGCTATAAGCTGATAATGCCTTAAAAACATTGGATTTCGACACTAGCTGCTTAACTGAGCATTTCCGGATAAATCTCTCAAGGACTTGTTTCTTTCTTTGAGGTCCTTAATTAAACACTTAACCCTGATACATCCTGTATTTGTACATATACACTGTACCATTAAATTTTTCCATCGTTCTCGCCATCTTCTTTCACTATCCACCCGTAAACTCCTTGTATCCTCACTTATTTTCCCCCCACTTTGACTATTGCTTCATGGTATATGGTGCCTTCTCGATTGCGCTCGAGAACAGGCTAATGCGAATTATGAACATATTTTTAAGGTTTGTCCTTGGCACACCGAAGAGGTCTCATGTGACCCGTTTACACTGGAAGTGGCTCCTTGCCTCAAACCGTAGACTATATTTTCCCTAACTCCCTGCTACCTCCCTATATTCACAGACTTCTGCAATTCAAATCGTCAGTTCGAGATCGCGCCATTCTGACTTTTATATTCCTGCCCACAGAACAAGAACTTTTGACCATTCCTTTCTTATCCGCTCTAATACTCTCTGGTATTCCCTACCTACACATATCCGCCATGCTTCTTCCCTACCGTCATTCAAGACCGAGTTGTTCGAGTACCTATTGTCATCCCAAACAGACGCTCAAAGAGCCTGATATTTCAAATCAAATATCTATTCAAAAAGATAATTTATTATTTATTGTGTATATTTTTAGGTGGATCAATTATTATGAATTAGACTCAATGTTTAGTTTTGTTCACCGTACTAATTAATCTATCAGAAGTTATTTATTTTACTCTTTTATTTTATTGCATCCTTTCTTTTCTTCTTAAAGTATTTGAAATAACAATTAATTATAATCCTTTGGTCTTCTGGTCAGACACATTGTATATCTTAATTGTACATAATATATTGTCTTTAAGGGACTCTGTTCCAGAATAAAAATTATTTTTCTTTTCTTTTCTATTCTAAATATTCTAAAAAATATAGCTTTTTTCAGTCAAATTCATAATTTTTTCAGTCAAATTCATAATTTTTTCAGTCAAATTCATAATTTTTTCAATCAAATTCATAATTTTTTCAGTCAATTTCATAATTTCTTGTACCAATTTTATACAGTTAATTTAATGAGGTTTTGCTACGAAGAACTTAACATTTTTATTAAATCTTGTTGTTGTTTATCCATTCAACGTCACTTTATGTTAGTGTGCTTAATCCGACGGTGCAGCGGGAATTTTAAGTTTTGCCTGCCCAGGTTTACTTAAGATAGGGAGTGATCTTTTACGAGTTCCACTTATTAAATATTTTAAGAGCCATCTGTGGTGCACAAATATAGGACGATCTGCTGGTTTTGAACTTTCGACCTTAAGCATAGAGAGCTGTTATGCTAGCCACTACTCCACAGGTGACCCTTTATGCATTCAAAAAGGTGTTAAGGATTAATATGTCTAAGGTCACGGGTTCAAACCCGGCAGATCAAACACCTTTTTTTGAATGCATCGAGGGTCACCTGTGGAGTAGTGGCTAGCATAACATCCTTCTATGCTTAAGGTCGCAAGTCTAAAACCAACAGATCGCCCTAAATTGGTGCGCCACAGGTGACTCTTAAAAGATTTAAAAAGTGGAACTCGTAAAGAATCCCGATCTTAAGTAAACCTGGGTAGGCAAAACTTAAGACTCCCGCTGCACCGTCGGATTAAGCACAGTAACATAAAGTGACGTTAAATGGATAAACAACAACAACATTTAATAAAAATGTTAAGTTTTTGGTAGCAAAACCTCTTTAAATTGACTGTATAAAATGGGTACAAGAAATTATGAAATTGACTGAAAAAATTATGAATTTGATGGAAAAAATTATGAATTTGACTGAAAAAATTATAAATTTGACTGAAAAAATTATGAATTTGACTGAAAAAATTATGAATTCGATTGAAAAAATATGAATTTGATTAAAAAAAGCTATACATTTGAGGTTTCTTCTGACTAAAAGAAAAGATTAAATAAATTTTAATTAGGGAGGTAAGTGGAAGTTGTGTGTTGTGTACAACTTTTCTTCTTGTCCTGATTTTATAAATTATATAATTTCTATACAATTTCATAGGACTGGTTCTATATTTCGTGATGACAGATCTCCCCTCAGATCTGGAATAAGGAGGAGCTGATTTATCTCCAGGGGGCCCTGAGTCCCATCACGTAGGGCCAAATTGGCAGATACAGGGCCACTTCTCCTCCCTCTTCTTTATTTTCTTTTAACAAGTTTTCCTTTTTTTTTTTTTTTCTTTTCTTTTCGATTCCTTCCTTCTTCTCTTCTATCCAATCCATGATTTATGCCCCGAAAGGTTTTCCGGATTCCCCCGGCCGATTGCCCCAGATTGCTTCATATCTCCCGATTCCGAGAGATCTCTCTACTCGATGAATATTCTACGCTTATCCTATTTCCACGATGCAACATTATTCCCAATCAGGAAAACAAACGAGTTCCATTTTCGATCTTATTCGGAAAAATAATAGGTATAGAGGAAATTGAAAAATATCTGGTTATCAACTTATTCATTTAACGTCATTTTATTCTACTAAGATTAATCGAACGATTCAACAGTGGGAGTCCTTGATTTGGCCTATTTAAATTTTATTGAAATAGGTATCTTAGATGAATGCCTGAAATAGGGATTGCAATCCGGCGTCATTTTCAATCCGGCCGGATCCGGTCCCAAATTTCATCAATCCGGACGGTTCCGGCCGGATCTGGATGGTATGACTAAATCAGGTTGGTTTTCACTTTTCGCTCCAAGATGAACTGTTCTTATGTTATTCGATTATAATTGTATTCATAATAGGAAGTTTATAAAATAAAAGTTTTGTTAGGATTAGATATAGAGCAAAAAAATTAAAGTTTAATAGTTTACGTAACTAGTAAAGTTTAATGGCTGTTAAAACGGTCGGCTATTGATTACTATTTGCTGAAAATAAAGACTATTTGTTTTCTACCACCCTTTTTCCAAAATCAAAATTGATTTCTGATAATATATACTAAAGTTATTAGTACTTACATACTATTTATTTATTTATTACAAAACAAAAAGTTTGACATAAAATTTAATTTGCCATCTGCATTTCTTTTGCAATAAGCAAATTTGTGGACTGCTGAAGCAGCGGCTCATCAGAGCAGAGTTCGTTAAGTGATCAGCATATCTCTTGGCCACCGCCTGCGTAGTCGTCGGGGTGGGCTGTAAGGATTCGTAGAGCATTTTAATGTTTCTGTAAGAGGGTTGGTGTTGTATGTTAGTCTTTGGTAGAAGTTATTGTATAGTTCTGTTGCAGTGGCTGAAATTGTCGGAATGTTTAAGTCGTTATGTATGACGTCATTTGTTACGTAGAACGGTGCGTCCACTATTTTGCGCAGCACTTTCGACTGAAAAGACTGTATTCTTTGGATACTTGATGGTTTAGCAGAGCCCCACAGTTCTATCCCGTATGTCCAGATTGGTTTTAGCAAAACTTTGTAAAGAGTTAGTTTGTTGGTTAATGATAATTTAGAGCGTCTGTCAAGTAACATACTATTTAAAAAACAAATATTGTCAGTAGAATAATTTAAAGATTTATACTTCTAATACAAACTCATTATTGTGATAATTATGCCATTCATCAGACTTATTAATCAAAATATGATTGTGTCTATCATTAATATAAGAGTTGTTTGTGATTTTTAGCATACTCAAATGATTTAAGATTATTGTTATCACAATTCCCATCTGAGTTAATTACGCAAGGATAATTATATAAGATTTTATAAAGTAACTAGTAAGTAACTCAGTCTTCCTAGATTTCAATAGATTTGTAAGCAGTGTTTCATATAATTCAGTACCATAACACTTGAGTGAGTCAGTACGTGAGTGAGCAATTTAAAAAAAAAAAAAAGTTACGAGTTGTTTCAGAAATTCCTCTACAGACAACTTATAGGATGCTCGCGTATATCCAAAATAATAATATCTGTTAACTTACATTTAGGTGAAGCAACGACATAACAAAAACACATGTACTGCCTCATGAAAGGCGAACGAATGATGCTAGACTGAACTGATGACGTAATGTAATTTGGCGTCGAACAACAATTCCACACATGTACACCAAATGTGTCGCATTTAAAGTACTTTTTTTTATTAAACTGAACTATTTTTGGCCAAATATTGCAATAATCGGATCCGGTTATCGTATAATGATGCCGGATTACCGGATCCGGTTTTCCCGATTGCAATCCCTAGTCTGAAATTTCTCAGGATTTACCGTTTTACGTCCCTTCAGAAGGACATGTGACTATTTGCCAGTATTTAGATGGTAGTGTAACGCTTCCAATAAACGATTTCAAAATAAATTTTTCTTCATAATCTATTTGGTTGTTTCACATAAAATGTCCGTTTTTATAGTTTCTGAAATACATAAAGGATTTTGCAGGTCTCTGTTGTTTTCTTCCGAATGTTTACATATTTAAAGTAAACAGTTAGTAATCCTCTACCTTTGTATTATAAACATTAGCTTCCCAATCAATTACCCACTTTTTAGTACACCTCCAAATATGAACATGGAAACACGCGATTTTTGAGTAATATTTTTGTAAGCGTTTAAACTCAGCCATTCAGCAGCTGAAGCCGCTAGAAATATTTGCAAGGCGTTTGGGAAGGGAGTGTTAATGAACGGACCATTCGCCGTCGGTTTGCTAAGTTTTCAGCTGGGGATACCGACTTGGAAAACTTGCCCCGAAGAAGACCTCCGTCCGTAATAGACGACGATGTCCTCAAACATACAGTAGAAGGAAACCCCTACCAAACAGTTTAAGGACTCTCAGCACAACTAAATGCAAGTGCATCTACCGCTTCCAGACATTTAAAGTGTATTGGGAACGTAAAAAAACTCGATACATGGGTACCTCATGATCTCACTGAGCGGCAGCAAGACCCCATGTTTCAAAACATACCGTGCAAAAATTGAAAGAACTGGGCTACGAAGTTCTTCCGCACCCACCATATTCTCCCAACTTGTCTCCAACAGATTACTATCTGTTCAGGAATTTAGACAACTTCGTCAAAGGAAAACTTTTTGAAAATGATAATTAAGCGAAAAATGCGTTTTCAGATTTTGTTTCACTTCAAAGCTCAGAGTTTTTCAGTTCGGGGATAAAAAAGTTGGTGTCACGTTAGGAAAAATGTGTAGAAAAAGAAGGTAAATACTTCGAATAAAATTATCTTGTTTTCATATCGTATTTTTAATAAAAATCCTTTACCTTGAAAACGGACATTTCATGTGAAACAACCCAATGATAATAAACGAATCTCAAAAAACCTTCTGTATCTCAATAAGTGACCGAGTAATGAGAGTTGACATTTTGAAACCAAACGGCTCAAGTTAACTGTTGAGTTGTGTAAGTTGGGCATTAGTGCCAAATCTAATAAATAAAAAATAAAATCATTCTGGTATTGTAGGAACTGTGGACAGTCGACGGTCTGTTTTGTTTGGATTTAAGGCATCTAAGTAAAAGTAAAAGCTCTAATTCTGAGGAAGAGTTAAAATTGTCTAGGCTTAATACGGTTAATTAGTGAAAATAGTTAACCAAAAAGTGGATTGAAAATATCATAAAATCTATTAAAATCCGTTTTATTATCATTGTTTCGCCTTCTTTATCTGCATACTTCCACTTCCAAAGTGTTCTCCTTCAGCTTATAATATATATTATTATAACACGTATATTCGTACTTTAAGTTATACCGGAGAGGAAATGTTTTGTGCTGAATATAAAAGTATTTTCTAGGATTTGCATCTTTATGTTGGCTAGAAACCTGGAATGCTTTCTTCAAGATCCCTTTGTATAGAGAAGGTAGAAGATTATTCATAGCCAAGTATTTCAAGCCTCATGAACCAACATCGATAAAATTTATACGGCTTTTTACAGTTGACTATAAAAGTTGAACTTGGAACTTATATTTTATAGCTCGGTGCTTAAAGATGAAACTATAAGTGTATGATATCACAATGTTTGATAAACTTGTTTGAAGTTTTAATTTTTTTTTTTTTTGTTTTTGTCATAAACTTAGATCTACAAGCTATGGTTAGTATTTATTCCGCAATTCCGCGTTGTGCAAACTTCTAAGCTCCCCAGTGGCCTCATCTCTCTTCGGACCAAATATTTTACGTTATTTTTAACCTTTACGTTTTTAGGCAGAAGCCGCGAGTTTATATATATTTACTTGTTTTGTTATTTATCTAATATATTGGGTTTCTGATAATTGGTTTTCATATTTCCTTACTGTATAAGCAGATGACAAATTTAATAATTATCAAAATTCTTGTAGATAAATATCTTTCAATTGATTTTAGCAACGTAATGTAAGTGAAAGTCGTGTGTTGAGCGCACCAGATTTTTCTTTTAAAATAAACCTGAATCAAAACAATAAATAATCCATAATAACACTTAGGCAAAGGCGTTTTTGTCAAGCCATAAAACACAAATTACGAGTGTAGCTTAAACAAGGCTGTTGCCTTGTATTGTTAGCTACTCTTTATAAAGAGAGCCTTTAAAAGCCTCGAAGAGACAAAGACGTTTTGTCAAGGCAAAGGAAGGGGCAATGAAATTAGCTCTGAAGGATAAGAAGAGGAAAATGGGGGAGAGGGAAGACGTCTCAACCTGGCGGACCCCTCCGGGAATAATTTTATCCCGAGCGACTAATTCGAGAGGTTCGCGAATTATATCCCGCCAGGACGGAACAAAAATTAACAGCCTTCTCATCAAACTCATTAGCGGCTTAAGGTTCGGCAGAAACGACTTTAGGTATCGTTTTTAATTGGCATTTTTACTGGAGAGTCAGGACGCACACCTTTACTCGGGCAACTTCTCCTTGCTAAGTTTAAAAAGCTTCCGGGAAACTCCAATTTTATTTCCAAGTGTTTTAAGCACAACAAGGTAAAAATAAAAATAAAGTTTAAAAAGCAAAAATAAATAAGGATCCGACGAGGAAGAAAAAAACTTCTTCATTGGAGTTGCCTCGAGCGGTTTCGTGAACTGCTTAATAAAGTATGGAATGCAATTAGAGAACATGCTTTTTGAATTAAAAGATCTAATTTTTTATCATTCTTATTCTTATTAATCTATATTAAAGAGGTTTTAAAAAATATAATTAAATATTAACGTAATACGCCCATAAGGCAGCTTCGATTTACACCTAATGAATTCAACAGTAGTTTTATAACACATGTCGATTGCTATAGGGGAAGGGGAGATATCAAAATATCAAGACTTTATACTGGTTCATAAGGGTAAATTTAATTTCATTTATTATTTTTTTAAATATGGTGCAGGGGACACACTGACATTGGCTGTTGAAATAAATTAAATAACTAACGAATAGAGATCGAAAAGATTTAAAGAATGATATTTAGTTTCGTTTGAAACATATGTTTTACATTGAATGATATAACAATATAAGAACACACCTAACTACATGTTGTACCTGGAAACGGGCAGGGATCTATTGTGTTTTAGTACAAGAAGTTTGCATTTAAATTATATTATAAAAATTTTAAACTATAGTGATGTACGCTTACCTAAAATTATAGCTCTTGATGGTATGAAAAACAAAAATTGTAGCTGGCTAAACGAATGGGTAAAACTAGCAGAAGATTTAGGCTGTCTATTTGATAGGGAGTTCGTATCGGTGGCGAGGTGGAATAGTCAAATGATTAATATAATAGCTGCAGCCAAGGAAAATTTTAAAAAAGAACTAGGGATCTCCGTTATGGGTGCCGAACACCATCTAATTTATAAGAAGCTAGATTATGGTGTAAACTACATTAATGACGAAAACAATATAGAATTAATAAGAATAGTTTTTAATACAAGAGCCGAAATGATATCCCTAAATTGTAAACCATGGATGAGGGAAATAGTTTACACATGCTCAATTTGTAATAGTAAGGAGGACGAAAATATAATTCATTTTTTAGGTAAATGTACGGCATTTAATCATTTTAGGAAAAAGTATTTTGGAGAAAGTATTTTGACTGAAAACAAAATAATAGACATTTTGAATGGAATTAATTGGAACTCACTGTATAAATTTATGAAATGTGCTGTTAACTACAGAAGCTTTTTAATAAAGGAATTCAATTACAATAATTAAATAAACAGAGAATATGTTGTCACAGATAAAGTGTAATTATATTTTGTTTATTCTATTTGGGAAACAAAGATTATCCCTCTATCTTTTTACAATAATGTGTAATGTTTATTTATGTTTTGTTTGTTATTGTAAGCTTATACTTTTGTTTATTAATAATGTATATAAATAAACCAACTTCCTGGCAGACGGAAATCCATGCCAGTATTTTGTGTTCTCTAGACGAATGTAAAGAAAAATGTAAAATTTATTAATAAAACACATTTATCTATCTATCTATCTATCTATCTATAACAATATAAAATTTTTATGGACAACAATCAGATAATTTTTTCATTTTTTTATCACTCTCCATTACATTTTACAACTTTATGTGTAAGATAATATTGTTTTCTACCTTACCTAATCCTTACCTTACCAACAGTATTTTATACATATATATTACGGTTCCAATCTAAAAAAATAAATAAATTTAAAAACATTTAGAGAAAAAATTCTTATGCGCTTTTCTGTACAGTTTATTATCAAATTCATCCAACTTCTATATTTAGCCGTTATTTATCAATGCTAAACAGGATGAAATGTTCAATTTTTTTCATATCTACAAAATATATAAAGTTTAAGATGCTTTACAGAAAGAAAATTTAATATATCGGCATTTAACTTGTCAGACTATTTCAATCAGAGTAAAACCTACATCATATTAGTAGTTTAAGTTTCAATTTTAAGCGTATTGAGAGTGGTTATCATAAAAAATTAAGTCTTTTGTTTAGCGTTCTTGATGTGTGGGCAACATGGTATTTAAAATTATATATTTCCCCTAACGTATTTTATAGATATACGACTTTTATATGGGTATAAATAAAATATATTTTACTTTCACTTACTATATATAGTAAGGGGAAGTATTGCGATCTTGAAAATTTTCGAATTCCAGTTTTCAACGGAAATACACGTTTTAGGGTCCCCTGAGTCCAAATAACCAGGTCCCTCAAAAAGGTCTGTGTGTGTGTGTGTGTGTGGTAACTCCCGGGCAGAAACGGTAAGTCCTATGAAACTGAAATTTCATATTTAAGACAACTATACGCCCGAGACGTGACAAAACTTTTTTCATCAAAATGAGCTTACCAGAAGAGGCTCTTTATACCATGCATTTTGCACCTTTTTTCGATTGTCTCGAAAACGGTTCCGACGATTTTGATTAAACTCGCTATATCGATGTAGAAGTTAATGAGCTTTAATATCATGTAGGTTTTATTTGGATAAAAATGGTCTGACAGGGCTTAAATGCCGATATTTTAAATTTTCTTCTTCTAAAGTACCTTTAATTTTGTAGATTCAATATTAATAACTAGATTATCTTGTTAACGCTGATGAAAAACAGGTAAATATATAAATTGAATAAATTCGATACCCAAGTAAAGGAGAAAACAGAAAAAATATTTTTTTAATGCAATTTTTCGTTTTTGAACATAAGAGCAGTAATATACATGTATGATATATCGTTGGAAAGTTAAAGATTTTAGAAAAAATATCATCTCATACACAAGCTTTTAAAAGTTAATAGAGAGTGACGAAAAGAAGATAAAACTAACTGATTATTTTAGATAATAATATAATAGATTTTTTAATGAAACACATGTTTCTATATAAATTCGATTTGATTGATTCCTTAATAGTTTCACGTATTTTTATCTTTAACTGTATTTGAAAATTCTTTCATTGATTTTTAAAATGGAGGTAAGTGAAAGTCGTGTGTTGCCCGCACCAGATTTTTTATTTTATAAATATTGTTACGGGCTACTGGGTGTGAAAAATAAGCTAATCTCAATTTACAAAATGCGAATATTTATTAAATACTTAGTTAAGTACAAAGAAATCATTAACAACTAATAATTGAATTATTAACTTAACTAAATGTACAACAACGATAATTATCTTAAGATTTAATCTAGGCCTATTCTTATTTAACTACTAACGTCTCTACAAATAAAATCAGATATTCCTAACACCTAAACTACTTTCATGAATTTAAACAATCTGCTAGGATTATTCTAAAACTTACATCAATAAATTATAACCTGCAGTTTTTTAATTTCTCACCGACTGGTAATCACAAGACTGGCACACACAGTTTTACCACACTATTACGAATTGTTCACTGTCACAGTTCACCGACACATCAACTCGAGCAATATTAAGACTCACTCTCTAAGGCGTATTGGACCTGTATTTATATCACTATAGAAGGGTCTGGACAAAGGGGAGGTAGGCAGGTAAATGCTGGGAGGAGAATGGGATCTTCTTGAATGTTGGGTCACGTGGTTAACGCAAGTTAACCATTGCCCTACTGACTGTAACAATATTCTTGTTCAAAAAATACCCAAAAAGATATTTCATTACATATTTAAGTATGCTTAATCCTACTAGACCAACGGCAGTTCAAGGGGGCAATCAATCCGAAATCATGCTCAGTCTCTAACTTGTTTTTGGTACCCACTTTATAGAGGCTGTATGAGCCCAAAATGGGTTTTCCTATTTAACAGAATAAACAGATCTTCTGCTATAGAAGGTTTTGTTATAGGTCTACTCTTACTGCTTCTCTGATTGATTTTTTTAATACACAAAATATATTTGTTATGTATTCGGATGGTATTATTCTGCTTAACTACGTGAGATAATAAGATGAGAACCCTCTCAGCAGTGAATATATTCGGAGAGATTAAACGCGATCTCTATTTCAAAGGTCCTTTGCATCAAACGGGCTTAAGGTAGCCTTTATGTAAGGTCAGTTACTGAAAATAATTAACTAGATGAGGAAGATGGTTGGGGGTGCGGTCATAAATTAAAACACACAATTAAAAATAAGCGTTATTTTAATTATGTGCCGACGTTTCGGCCTACAATGTGGGCCTTCATCAGGGCTAAAAAGAAACAAGATAACAACCAATGTAATTATAGACTTAATAATGCGTTAGGTATATAATAATAATATGACAGTAATAAATTATGGGAACATAAATAATATTAAATGTGAAATGATAATAAGATGACAATTATAAAGTATGGAAATAAGGTGACAGTTATAAAGTATGGAAATAAACAAAATTAAGATGATAGTTATAAAGTATGGAAGTAAACATAATTGAGATGATAATATTGTAATGAGAATATATAAATAGAGACTAAGTAAATGAAAAAAATGATAAAGGAAAAATATGTGAACAATTAAAATTTTAAATATTAACAATTTTGAGTTGATATATGACGGCAATATATTAAAAACATAGTTAAGAGTATAGGTAATATATAAAAAATATAGTCATTACAAAAGAGAAACAGTATGAATAAAAAATAATTTAAATTTTAAAATAATGTAATATTAAACTAATAATTATATGTCAGGAT
>JAJSOM010000026.1:0-151380 GCA_023052935.1 Piezodorus guildinii
CTATAGCACCTTCCGGTTAGCCTCTGTAGCATTAAGGGTCCTTAAATAAATAAACAACAAAAAACTCTAAATTGGTGAAACAGTGTTTTTTGAAATATAAATGAGACCACATTCAAATTGCGCCTGTGCGAAGCAGAGGTTTTCTTACTATACAAGTAATCTTTAAGAATGTTATTAATTTAATTAGTAAATAATTTTCATAAAATCTCTAAATTAATTTATATTTGCTTGTTTTTTTTTCAGGAAGGAAATACTTATTTAAATAAAGAGTTTATTCTGAGACAGGAATATGGAAGAGTATTTCAAGAATACATAAAGTCTCAGTGGATAGGTGCAAGACCTCGGCTTGTAATTAGACTAGCTGAAACCATCTCTTTTTACACCGATTCAACTATTGCGGATCTTGTGAAATTAATGTTAATAAGTCCTGTCAAAGTTAAAAAAAAAAAATAAGTTATTTTATATTGTTATGATTAAATTCATTTGTTTATATAATATTTTTTTATGTTTTTTAATTATGTTATAATGCATGATTTCAAAATAAATTCTGTACATATTTTTAATCCAGTTTTCTTATTTTATTTCTTCCTTTCAATTGGTTATAATTCTTGATTTTCACATTTATAAAAGTTTTAAGTAGTCCTAAGGTTCAGTTATAAATTGCTACATCCTGTTACCCCTGCCTCATAATTAATAAAAATAATTTAATAACAAAAGTTGGCTAAGACTAGAAACAAGTTCCCTGAATAGGAGAGTTAATATTTGTCAATTAGGTTAGAATATGGCAGGCAAAGAGCATGTTTCAAAAATGATAACCATACCT
Source organism: Piezodorus guildinii (assembly GCA_023052935.1). Taxonomy (NCBI): domain Eukaryota; kingdom Metazoa; phylum Arthropoda; class Insecta; order Hemiptera; family Pentatomidae; genus Piezodorus; species Piezodorus guildinii. The sequence continues at coordinate 824 of JAJSOM010000026.1, forward strand.
AATATAAATCAATTATTTATATTATACTAGCTGACCAGGCAAACCTTCTTTTGCCATATAAATTATATATAGGAAATTTCTAGTGTAGAAAAAAAAAAAAACTAACTTATTGTAAGTGTGTAAGGAAGTGGTATATGAGTGAAAGAGGCATTGAGCTCTGTGAACGATAAGGGAATATAAAAATAAAAAAAACACTAAACATTAATTTTTTTCAAATTTATTATAATTTATTCCTTAAAATTGTATATATATATATATATATATATATATATATATATATATATATATATATATATATCATTAATTAATTACGACAGAATCACTAATAAACAATATCAATCTCTTAATGCTGTAGCATGAACAATATTTTCGTTAGCCCAACTTTAGCTAACACAAACAAACTGGATTGTTTACCAACTCCAGAGCATGCCATGTATCTTTGTCCGAGTGAAAAAGATGAGTTACACTGAGATAGTAAAATGATAACTGTAAAGGTTAGAACTACTCTTGATGGATAAACAATAATAATGGCCCAAAACTGTGGAGGGAGTAAGAGAAGGCTTATTTTGTGAGAGAAAGAGGAGACCGGCTTTGACCCCATCTCTATTCCCTGCTATTACCTGGCTGAAAAGTGACCTCTGGTGGGGATAACTTACAAAGTGATAATTGATCAGTTATTGAGCGAGATGAAAAATTATTAAATTACTAAAATGACTATTGAAATATAGGAGTTGTTAATAGAAGGGTTGTGTGTATTTTTTAATGCAACATTATAAAAAAATTTGAAGCAGAGGTTTTCTTACTATACAAATATTCTTTAAGAATGTTCTTAATTTAATTAGTAAATAATTTTTTTTTTTTTTTTTTTTTTTTTTTTTTTTTTTTCTTAGCCCCTTATTTTTTTTTTTTTCTTCTAAGCTCCTGCAATGCTGGTAAGTTTTCCTTTTTCTGCAATCGTGCATTTTAAGGAGTTGCAACTCTTTAACGTAACTTCTGGATTAATAACATTATGAATAATAATTCAGGTGATGGGGCTCACCTTCTAGTTTGTTTCGGCCTTACAACTAAAACTTAAACTAATTTATTTATTTGTTGAGTTTCTGCCATCGCTGAGGTATTCCTGGGGGTTTTAGTTGATTAAATATAGGGTTATTTACAAATTTCGTTGATTCGAAAAACTTTAAATTCCTCTCATTCATAAAGATTTTAATTGTTGGCATTTTCATCTCTTCATGTAATTTCTTTGTTTTTACTCTTTGGAATACCGTCCCTTTTGCGATTCTTCTGAGAATGCCGTTTTGAAATGTCTGGACATTTTTTTCCGTTGATTTCGCCACGTGTGGAAAAAGTTGTGAGCCATACAACAGTGACGGACGAAGAATTGTTTTGTATATCATCGCTTTTAGTCGGAGAGATATACTTGGAGATGAAATCAAATGGTTAAGTCTAAACATTTTTCGCCTTACAGATTTAATTTTTTTAGAAAAGTGGACTGAAAATTTCAAGTGTCTGTCGAACGTGATTCCAAGATATACAATATTTTTAGACAGTTTAATTTGGCAATTATTGAGATTAAATCCTGAAGGAAGTTTTTTCTTACCCTTCTGGAACGAATAAACAATAGCCTTTGTTTTTTCAGGATTAATTTCTATGTTTAGCCACTTTAGCTCTAAAGATATTTTTTGACAGGCACTTTGGGCATGTTTGAGAGCCGTACTGGCATTGGAGCTGCTGCTCGTGACTGCAATATCGTCGGCAAAAGCTGATACAGTGGCTTTCTCGTACTTCCTTCCAACGATGTTAGAAGTGTAAATAGAGAACAATATAGGAGACAGCACTGCTCCTTGTGGAACACCACATGTAAGTGGTACCGAACCGGAGAGCTCTTCCGCAACTTTTACAGCTAAGTAGCGATTGCTTAAAAACGATTTAATGACCGAATACAGTTGTTCCGGACACTCTCGTTCAATCAGTTTTTGGCAGAGGATTTCGTGAGTCACAGAGTCGAAAGCTTTAGAACAGTCGAGGGCTATCATAGCAGTTGCCTTGTTCGAGTTTAAGTTCCTGGTCACCTCATTGTGCAGTTTAACCAAACAATGTTCTGTGCTCAATTGAGATTGAAACCCTGCTTGTTCAGGTGGGATTATCTCATTTTGATCGCAGAACATCCTTAGATAATTAAGGATCGTTTTCTCGAAAACTTTTCCCATATGTGGTAATAAACTAACTGGACGGTAGTGAGATGGCTCATTTCCAGATTTTGCAGGTTTCAGGAGAGGGAATAGTACTGCACTCTTCCATGCATTAGGGAAATATCTTAGCCGTAAGCAGGAATTATACAAGTTAACTAGGTGCATTAATCCTTTTCTTGGAAGTTGTTTCAGTAATACACTCTGTATACCGTCACATCCTGGTGCCTTATTACCGTGCGTCCGGCGAAGAACCGCTTTTAATTGTTTATAGGACACGAACATGAAATTGCTTTCTTTTTCTTTCTGAGGGAGTAAGTTAGCAACCCCTGTCTTATTTCTTATTTCTGTATCGAAGTATTCAGCTAGTTTTCTAGCCTGTTCTTCTGAGCTCAATAATTTATTATCTTCGTGAATTCTGATAGAAGTTGAATTTCTAGTCACTCTCTTTGTCATCGTCCATAGTTTTCGGTGATCTCCATGCGCCGCTCTTAGTTTTTCTTCCCACATAGTCGTCTTCCACGTGCTAATAAGGTTACGGATCTGTACAGTAAGAGCATTCAATACTTTCTTTGTATTTCTGTCTCTGGTGCGGTACCATCTATTTTTCCAGTTGTTTCGCAACGATATCAACCGTAGAATATGTTCTGGTGGTACACGAATTGAAGGTGGTAGAGGACAGAATTTTGGAATGGCGACGTTCGCTGAACTTAGAATTACTTGGGAAAAAGTAAATATTTGGGCATCAATATCTTCCTTTGATTGTAGAGTTTTGATTGCTTGTAACTGGTGACATATCTGGCTGCGGTATAAGTCCCAGTCAGCATTTTTATAATCGTATTTTGTAGGACTTTGTATTTGATTGCATTGTTTTCCTGTAATGTGGTATAGAACTGGCCTGTGATCAGATGTCACAAAATCAAGCGTAGTACATTCAGCGACCCTATGCGGTTGTCTTGTTAGAAAAAGGTCAATGGTTGATGTAATCGTCGAATTGGCTCTATGGATGAATGTGTGACTATTAGGATAGATCACGGAGAAGCGTGATTTGGAAATGAATTCACCTGCTTTATTATTCCTTGTATTATTCCACAATTTATGTCGGGCGTTTAGGTCTCCGATTACCCAATGGTTCGTTTTTTTGGAACATTCTAACAATAGACTTTTGAACTCTTTCAAGGAACTATTTGGGCGACGGTACAGTGCGGTTATTCGTGTAGGCTGCTGAAGCTGCACCTGAACAGACACTAGGTGAATTCTCTTGCAAGTTATATTTATTGGTGAGGACAACCTCTTCCATGCAATGCCATCACGTATAGCCATGAGAACACCTCCATATGAATCTTCTGAGTTATCTTGAACCAACGAAAAACCATTGATGGAAAGGTTGTGGTGTTTCAGCCTTGTATCGGTGATGATGACTACCGCTGGTTGAGTTAGTGCAATGAGGGTTTCAACTTCTCCTATTTTATTTTCAAGTCCATCGGTGTTGAAATTCAGAACTTTTAATTGATTGATCATTTAGAGTTAACCAGAGTGATGACTGTTTGGATTAGTTGTGTGATGTTATTCATAAATCCAACCATCATGTTCGTGAGCTTCTCCATCCAAGGTGGTGCGTTTTGGTTTTCATTTGCAATCGTGTTGGCATAGGTCCTGTAGTTTGGTTGAATGTTTTCAGTAAGTTGAGGGAGTTCTTGTGCTGATGTAACGACTGGTTGAGTTCTTTTAGATTTTAGTTTCGATTCTATTTCTAATCGCTTCTCGCAAAGCCTATAGGAAGCTACATGCGGGCCTTGACAATTTTTACACCTAGGATTTTCTTGCCTTGGACACTGTGATATGTCATGAGGGCCCGAACAACGGACACAGACGAATTTTCTGCCACAGTGGTTTTTAGTGTGACCAAAACCTTGACACCTGTGACACTGTGGGATTCCTCTATCCTCTTTAAAATCAACGACAGTGAACAATACCTGGTTTATCGCTTTTATTCTTCTTATATCTTCAATTTTCGTATCAGCTGTTGTTGTTATTAGGACAGGGGGTATTTCATACTTTGAACCATCCTCTGAGGTTTTTCTAAGCCGCCTTATGTCCAGTATTCCTTTGACATCTCTGAATGCATTTTTTATATTATTTATATTCTCAATCATGTCTACATTCAATAATAGGAATTTTTTAGTTATTTTTATAGATCCTTTTGGTGCAAAGGTGTGGTAGTCGAATTTGCTATTTTTCAGAAGTAATACGATTTTTTCGTGTTCCACCTGGTTCTCAGGGTATATTCTGATGCCATCAGCGCTACGTCTTAAAAATATTTTTTCCACGGAGTTTCTCTTGAATTCTTTTAATAGCTCAAGAGGTGAGAATTCATTACCGATCACAATAGGAGGCGGTTTGTAGTTTCTAATAGATGAATTACTATTTGAGAAGCTGGTACCAGGAATACTAGTATCTACTTCGGTTGGTGCGGTATTTAAGACTTCGAAACGGTTAGAAACATTTATTAGCCCTCTCGCTTCCAGCCGAGGGTCAACTCTCTTAGCTACTTTCTTTGGGTTGAAAAAACCGTTTTCGTCCGTACTCCTGCGTTTTCCGATTTCTTCATCCTCACATTGAGGACTGACTTGATGCATAGGACAGTCTTCCACCGGTCCTGCCACAGTGCCAAAAAGAGCAGACTCGGTTTCCGAATGCCAATCGCGGTTTATCACCACGCCAAAAAGATTTAATTGATTCAAATACTATTAACGAGTAAAGAGTTTAATAGCATTAAATATAAATCAACTTTTTTTCTTAAAATTTAAATTTACTTAAAATCTCTAAATTAATTTATTTTTGCTTGTTTTTTTTTTTTTTTCAGGAAGGAAATACTGATTTAAATAAAGAATTTATTCTGAGACAGGAATATGGAAGGATTTTCCAAGATTACATAAAGTCTCAATGGATAGGTGCAAGACCTCGACTTGTTATTAGACTAGCTGAAACCATATCTTTTTACACCGATTCAACTATTGCTGATCTTGTAAAATTGATGTTAATAAGTCCTGTCCAAAAAAAAAAAAAGGAATAAGTTATTTTATATTGTTATCACTAAATTCATTTGTAATATAATATTTTTTTATGTTTTTTACTTATGTTATAATGCATGGTTTCAAAATAAATTTTGTACTTATTTTTAATCCAGTTTTCTTATTTTATTTTTTCCTTTCAATTGGCTATAATTGTTGATTTTCACATTTATAAAAGTTTTAAGTAGTCCTAAGGTTCAGTTATAAATTGCTACATCCTTTTATCCCTGCCTCATAATTAATAAAAATAATTTAATAACAAAAGTTGGCTAAGACTAGAAACAAGTTCCCTGAATAGGAGAGTTAATATTTGTCAATTAGGTTAGAATATGGCAGGCAAAGAGCATATTTCAAAAATGATAACCATACCTAATATAAATCAATTATTTATATTATACTAGCTGACCAGGCAAACCCTGTTTTGCCATATAGATTATATATAGGAAATTTCTAGTGTAGAAAAAAAAAAAAACTAACTTATTGTAAGTGTGTAAGGAAGTGGTATATAAGTGAAAGAGGCATTGAGCGCTGTGAACGATAAGCGAATATAAAAATAACAAAACACCAAACATTAATTTTTTAAAATTTATTATAATAAATTCCTTAAAATTATATATATATATATATATATATATATATATATATATATATATATCATTAATTAATTACGACAGAATCACTAACAAACAATATCAATCTCTTAATGCTGTAGCATGAACAATATTTTCGTTAGCCCAACTTTAGCTAACACAAACAAACTGGATGGCTTACCCACTCAAGAGCATGCCATGTATCATTGTCCGAGTGAAAAAGATGAGCTACACTGAGATAGTAAAATGATAATTGTAAAGATTATAACTACTCTTAATGGATAAACAATAATAATGGCCCAAAACTGTGGAGGTAAACGTGGGCGAAATGAAAAATGGTTTTTCAATAACCAAGCAATAGAGGTAGTAAATGAATATAAATACCTGGGTATTATCCTTACACCCACACTATCCTTAAAAAAACATCTACAGCAGACGTTATCAAAAGCAAAAACGGCAATCAACTCCATATGGAAAAATTTCCTATTTAACAACAGTATATCCTATAAATCAAAACTTGAAGTATTTAATACCGTTTTTAAATCATTCATAGGATATGGAGCTCAGGCATGGGGAAGTAAGGAATATATAGAAACTGAAAAACTTTTATATTATTTTATTAAAAAATTATTTAGCCTTCCACAAGCCACACCGTCATACCTGCTGCACATCGAAACAAAAATAGTCCCAATGTTCGTGGAAACTTTAAAAATTCAAAACAACTACATTTTAAAAGTTAAAAATCTACCAAATAATAGACTGCCACATTTCATAAATGAGGAAGTCATCAAACAAAATATTTTCTGGATTAAAGATGTAAGAGAACTGGCCGAAAAACATAATATTTCAATAGACATTCAACCTGAAAACAAATATAACTGGGCTCTAATCTTACAGCAATTTCGACAATCACTGACAGCTATTTATAGATCAAAATTTTTACAAAGGGCTATAGTCTCAGAGAAAATGTTTGTATATAAAAACTTAGATCATGATAATAGGACGCAATATTTGTTTGATACCAAATTAAGTTTTAATGGGGCAAAATGGATATTTAAAGTTAGATGTGAATTGGTATACCTCAACTATAATAGATTTTGGTCAAATAACAATGTGATGTCAAAGTTAAAAAAAAGGAATAAGTTATTTTATATTGTTATGTCTAAATTCATTTGTTATATAATATTTTTTTATGTTTTTTGCTAGTGTTATGATGCATGGTTTCAAAATAAATTCTGTACATATTTTTAATCCAGTTTTCTTATTTTATTTCTTCCTTTCAATTAGTTATAATTGTTGATTTTCTCATTTATAAAAGTTTTAAGTAGTCCTAAGGTTCAGTTATAAATTGCTACATCATTTTACCCCTGCCTCATAATTAATAAAAATAATTTAATAACAAAAGTTGGCTAAGACTAGAAACGAGTTCCCTGAATAGGAGAGTTGATATTTGTCAATTAGGTCAGAATATGGCAGGCAAAGAGCATGTTTCAAAAATGATAACCATACCTAATATAAATCAATTATTTATATTATACTAGCTGACCAGGCAAACCCTGTTTTGCCATATAAAATATATATAGGAAATTTCTAGTGTAGAAAAAACTACACTTCTTCTTAATTTAATTAGTAAATAATTTTCTTAAAATCTCTAAATTAATTTATATTTGCTTGTTTCTTTCTCAGGAAGGAAACACTGATGAAAATAAAGAATTTATTCACAGAAAGGAATATGGAAGGATTTTTCAAGAATATATAAAGTCTCAGTGGATAGGTGCAAGACCTCGACTTGTTATTAGACTAGCTGAAACCATACCATTTTACACTGATTCAACTATTGCTGATCTTGTGAAATTGATGTTAAAAAGTCCTGTCCAAGTTTAAAAACAGTAATAAGTTATTTTATATTGTTATGACTAGCATAACAGCCTTATACACCCAAGGTGGCCATAGAATTTTTTAATAGGAGTGAACGTCCTTTGTTATACCGTCCTTCGGATGTGTATAACATGCCTGTTATTTTATATTTTAAGTATTTACATTGTGAGACCCTCAATGGAACAAAAAATATTTCAAGATTATCAAAGTGGTCACCTGGTTTTAAAATCAAATACTTCAGACTCAGGGATCCGGAAGTGGCACAAGCTTACCAGGACCTTATCGAAGAGAAGGCAGGAAGTGGTAGATATAGATAAGACAGCGACGATGTAAAGGAATCTTGGACAGCAATTAAGAAAATAGTCCTAGAGATTGCAGAAGCAGTATGTGGAAAGAGTAGGCTGGGACATTGGCACACAATGGTCAGGAAGAAGAAGCGAATCTACAGACTAGAAGCACAGAAGACTGTTAGGAAGAAGATGACTTCATCGGCGAAGAGGAAGTTGCTGAGGCTATTGGTTCACTGAAGATGGAAAAAGCTGCTGGCATGGACAGCATTTCACTCGAATTGCTGAGATATTTCGGACTGTAGGGACAGGAACTGCTCCAGCACTTCCTTAACATCGTTTGGAAGAGGAAAGTGATCCCAAAGGACTGGGAGGTCTCAATAATAATCCCGATCTTCAAAAAAGGAGACAATCGAGAATGTCAGAACCATCGAGGCATATCACTGCTCAGTGTCCCCTATAAAGTATACTCCAAGATACTTGAAAAAAGATTGAGGAGCCTTATAGAAGACAAACTAGGGGAAGAACAATATGGCTTCAGACCTAATAGGAGCACTCAGGATCTGATATTTACGATGAGACAGATTTCCGAGAAGATTATAGAAAAGAGCCGAGAGGTCTTCGCCTGTTTTGTAGATCTAAACAAGGCTTTTGACAGGGTCCAGAAAAGAGATGTTTCTACAGCACTGGAAGAATATGGAGTCCACATAGGACTAAGGAAAGCCATATAAAGTCTGTGCGAAGTGCAGAGAAACGTCGTAAGAACATGCAACCACACATCAGGAGAATTCCTAACAAAGCAAGGAATAAGACAAGGATGCAGCCTTAGCCCCCTCTTGTTTATCTTGGTGTTTGATACTGCCCTGAAGCGAGCAAAACAGGAAATGAGACCATACCATCTCGGATATAGGAACCTTCAGAGTGTTCAGCACACAGTCCTTGCATTCGCTGACGACATGGTGGTGTTTGGGAACAATTGTCGCAACCTCCAATTTAACCTGAAGATCCTTCAAGACAAACTCAAGACCATAAATATGGAAATAAATATATCTAAAACTAAATTTATGAGGATCGGAAAAAGGAGTGAACATGGAGACCGAATCGTCAGGCTGAACGGAATCCGTTTGGAACAGGTTGCAGACTTTAAGTACCTGGGGGCCTATCTCAATGAATACGGACGGATCAGCGGAGGCATCGGAGAGAGGTTTAAAACGGCCGGAAGATGTCTTTACTCCCTTAGGAAAGGTTTTCTTGACCAGAAGGAAGTTTCAAAGGCCACTAAGAAGGTAGTCTTCAAAAACACATTCCTCCCTATTCTAACGTATGCAAGTGAGTCTTGGACCCTCACTACTAACTATAAGAGCCAAATCCAAGCTATGGAAATGCGCTATCTAAGAAAAATTGAGGGGAAAACAAGAAGGGATAGAGTGAGAAACTCAACAATAAGAGCGAACTTGGGACTGAGGCCAGCTGAAGATGTACTAGAGGAGAACCAGCTTAGGTGGTTCGGAAACATCTCACGAATGGCTGAGGATAGAATAGCCAGGGCTACCCACGAGGTTCGAGTGAAGGGGAGGAGACCTCAAGGAAGACCAAGAAAAGCCTGGGAGGAAGGAGTGAAGGAGGCCTTTAAGAAGAGAGGAATAGATTGGAAAAGGAGAAGACAGCTGGCACAGGACAGAGAACTTTGGGTCAGGCTCTATAAGACAGCACCTCACACTGCTCTGCGGTAAAGAGGACTCGATTAAGTAAGTAAGTACAAGTATTCTTTAAGAATGTTCTTAATTTAATTAGTAAATATTTTTCTTAAAATCTCTAAATTAATTTATATTTGCTTGTTTCTTTCTCAGGAAGGAAACACTGATGAAAATAAAGAATTTATTCACAGACAGGAATATGGAAGAGTTTTTCAAGATTACATAAAGTCTCAGTGGATAGGTGCAAGACCTCGGCTTGTTATTAGACTAACTGAAACCATACCATTTTACACTGATTCAACTATTGCCGATCTTGTCAAATTGATGTTAAAAAGTCCTGTCAAAGTTTAAAAACAGTAATAAGTTATTTTATATTGTTATGACTAGCATAACAGCCTTATACACCCAAGGTGCCAACAGAATTTTTTAATAGGAGTGAGTTATACCGTCCTTCGGATGTGTATAACTGTAAAGCTGTAATATAGCTGTATATTATATTAAAGCGTGCTTTAAACATCGCTCTCTTAGACTTATCTGTAGTAGAAATAAAACCTAGTTCACTAGTATTTTTAATGTTCTCATAAAGATCTTTCAATTCGTCCACTAAAATTTCTAATTCAAGTTCATCGCTTTCGGAATCAGAACAATTATCAGTTTTGGGCGGCATAGTAGATTACAATTAAATTTTCAATAAAATACTAAACTTATTATCAAAGAAAAATAGTCCCAATCAAAATAACCTACTGAAAATAAATTATAATTTAACAGCTGATTGATAAGGCGTAGTAATTAATCAAAGCGGCCAACATAATAATAAGAAAAGATCTTTCAATTCTTCCACTAAAATTTCTAATTCAAGTTCATCGCTTTCGGAATCAGAACAATTATCAGTTATAGGTTATTGTTATTATTATTATTGGTTAAAATGTTATCTTATACACAAAGTTGTATAAGATAATGGAGAGATATCAGAAGCGGATAAAACTAAGTGATTGTTGTAGATAATAACTTCTAAGTTAGACTGTTTAGTCTGACTCACTTTTTTTTTCTACTCTAACTTTATTAAAACGCTGCAAATTATTACATAATGGTTTATTATTTCCAAATAACAATATTGGTGTATAACTGTTCATAAGGCTGTTGATAGGCAATTAAGTAATATGAAAAGCACTAATTCAAAGCATCATATCATAACACTACCACAGATTTCAAAACGCAATATCTGAGCTAGTTGTAAACCAAATTCAATGATTCTTTTTTGATTTGGTCCAACATTTTTTTGGAGAATAGCACTGGGATCTCCTGGAACCCTGATTTGCTATCCACTTGTAAACGGAAAAGTTTAGTTTGTCGTTACCGAGTGTGTACGTAAATCATTAGTTCAAGATAATTGTTTTGATGCTAATAAAGTTTTTATTCATCTCATCATTGTCGTCATTTTTCTTTTGTTCTAATATCGGCTTATTGTAATAAAATCGGCCTGATAATTAACGAACAAACAGTTTTTATTCATTTTCATTAAATTTTTGACATGTAATATTTTTTATTTATTAATCGTGCTTTACTGATTCTAAAACTGTATACACATCTTCAAAAATAACTGAGTTATATTATGTGAAAAATATCAATTTTTTTCTTTTCTTTTTGCTCTTTTATATAATTATTCGCGTTTTTAGGGTTAAAAAACAATTATGAATTTTTTTCTATCTTCGAAAATAACGTAGTTACAAGCGTATATATAAGGGAAATTTCAATTTTTTCTTTTCTTTTTTCTGTTTTATAAGGGGAGCGGCGTGGTCTAGTGGGTAGAGCGCTAGTCTACTGTGTTCCGGGTCCTGGGTTCGAATCCCGGCTGTGGCGGAATATTATTTATTTTGTTATTTCAGTCGAGGGGCGATCCTGGGGCACACCCACCCTCTATAAACTGGGTACCTAAAAAAGGGGAAAAAATCTGGCGGCTGAGCGTGATCTTGGCCGAATCACGTCATTGTACGGCCGTTGGCCTAGAAACAGTACGAATCTCTACATGTACTGAGCCCAAAACTCTTCATGGGTTGTAGTGGTACAGGTTTTTTTTTTTTTTTTTTTTTTCTGTTTTATATAATTATTCGCTGTTTTTTGGTTAAAAAACTATCATGAATTTTTTTTATATCTTTGAAAATAACTTAGTTACAAGCGTATATATAAGCAGGATTTCAATTTTTTTTTTTCATTTTTCCTTCTTTTTTTATTGTTTATCGCGCTTTACTGATTCTAAAATTCTATACCCACTTTTCTCTATAACGTCAAAATAACTGAGTTATGAACGTATTTATGTGAAAAATTTCTATTTTTGTTTTCTTTTCTTTTTTCTCTTTTATATAACTATTCGCGTTTTTTCTTTTTGGTTAAAAAACACTAATACATTTTTTTCTATCTTCAAATATAACTGAGTTATTGAATAAAATACTTTTAATCGTCCGCCATTTTAAAACTAACCAGCTGATATCAACGTCTAGGTGTTAGGATCATCGTTGAATGGACTAATATTTTTGTGGCGTATTTAAAAAAAAAATCGTTCCAGTAGTTTCGGAGTATTGCCGTGGACGGCGGACAAACGGATTTTTTTTTATTCGTTATTGGGATTCTACGTATCTTGAAACGTAAGCTCTCAAATTTTGAGCAGACGCAATTTTTTTTTTTTTTTTTTTGGTCGATTACAAAGGTTGATTATTGAAAATAATAGGAAAAAACTTGTTAAATTGGTTTAAACAACGTAGTAAGTGAATGTCTTGTATTGGAGGCAACATATTTTTTTTTTACTTTGACTTTATTCAAACCTTTCAAAATAAATAGTATCCACAGGATAAAAAACGCGAGACGCCATATTACGCCGCCATTTTGGTCCAGCTCTTCCTCCATTTTCAATTCCTCTCCCTTCTAATCTAATATCAGATGGTATATTGATTTAGTAATCTCTAATGAGATTCATGTTTTTTTTTTATAATTGATCCACTATGTTTTAGTATCTATCTAGTTAAATATTTTTTTACTTTCACTTGCCTATATATGAAGTATATATAGTAAGGGAAATATAGCGATCGTGAAAATTATCGAATTCCAGTTTTCAGCAGAAATAAACGTTTTAGGACCCCTTGAGTACAAATAACCAAGTCCTGCGAAAAGTTCTATGTGTGTGTGTGTTTGTGTGTATGTATGTGGTAAGTAAGTCTAGGACGAAAACTAAAAGTCGTACGGAACTGAAATTTCATATTGAAGACAATATACTCCCGATTTATTACACCAACAAGCGGCTGACCGAAACTGCTACTTTACACTATGCATTTTGCATCGTTTTACGATTTTCTCGAATACGGCTCCAACGATTTTGATTTAACTCTTTACATTAATGTGAAATTGAATAGACTTTAATTTAATGTCGGGTTTATTGTATTTGACATAATATGACAGGGTTTAAGTCATATATTTTTAAAATTTCTTCCTCTAAAGTAATTTTAATTTTATTGGTTAATAATAATGGATCTTTGCATCGATAACAACCGGACAAATATAAAATTTGAACCAATTTTATAACCAAATAAAGGAGAAAACAAAATTATATTGAGGATGTATAGTCGACTGTTGAAATTGTCGTAGGATGAAATGATCGGAATTCTGTCGTTCTTTTTAAATATTTTAATTTTTCAGACGTTTCGGCTCAAACTTATGAGCCATCATCAGGGCATTACTGAGCCATGTCAAACATAAACCTATATAAAAGTCGACAGAATTAAAATATTAAAAATAACGGAGAATTATGGGGATTATTTCATCATACTAGAAACAAAATATTTTTCCTACAAACAAAAATAGTAATATATATGTTTAATATATCGTTGGGAGGCTAAATATATCTGAAAAATTATTACCTAAGATACAATTTTGTAGGAGGCAATTCAGGGTGACGAAAAACGAATACAATTTAGTGATTATTGTGGATATTAATTTATTATTTTCTTATGATCTATCTTCTTTGACTATTTTAATGTTTCTGTTCCATGGGCTGCTTCCAATTTTATAAAGCCGGAGATTTTAGTCTCAGATTTTTTAAAAAAGTTATATTTTGAATCTAAGAAAAATGAAAAAAAAAAAAAACATATTAGGCTGTTATTAAATTTTAAATTATCAATTAATGGTTAAGCAATAGTTATTTATGATATTATTTGAAGAGTATAGAATTTTTCATAATTTCTAAGATTTTTCTCAGAGAGGTCGTCGCCATAAAGATAAACAAGAGTTATGACCTACAATAATCCGTTTACCTGACACAGAGAATTCAGGTACCAACTTTAAAGGATTTGCTAGGTTTGGGTCGCTAATAAAATGTTATTGCTCCAGCCGGTCAACTTAAAATTCTATTTCTGTCTTCCTAACTAAGATCCAGAATGTCTTGTAGCCAATATTTTGCTATTACCATAACATTTCGTTAAATAGTTCAAATTTTCCTCAAAAATTTCTAGATATCAGCAAGTTAAACATTTATCAATACAGAAGCATTTCAGTACTCCATTTCAAAATAAAATCTGTTATTGGCAATACCTTTTCTCAGTAACTATTAAGACTCCATATAACTGTTATTTTACAAGTTAAATCCACTTTAAATTAGTTTTTTATACTTATCTTAGCTGGAAAATTAGTTTCTGTGATATTAGCAAAATAAATATAAACTTTTTTGATTAATTTTTATTTTTTCTATAAACAAAATGTATTATTGGTATTACTTAATCTTGGCAACTATTAAAAGTTAACTATTAAGAGAAAGGCTCCGGTGCAGTACAATCCGCGCTCCATGCTGATTAGACAACATCCACCACGCGATGACATTGTTGGAGACTGGTGCGTTAGCTTTTAAATTTATTTTAACAGTCTAGATAAGTGAAATTCGTGAGTTGTCGGAACAAGATTTTTTATTTATATTTACTAATAATAAGATTGGCGATCTAGTAAAAAATCTGAATGGTTTGCACTGATATAATATTATAATGAGCATCCTTTTTGAGGAGGCTGCATATATTTATAATATATATCATAACACTATTTATATGATTAATATTTAATTACCATAAGCATCAATAAAAATATTCCTACTAATTTCCTTCAAATCGTTGATTTTCCAAAATTTTTACCTGGGAAATTGTTTGATAACGGGATGAATTCCCATTGGCCCAAACTAACCCTACCCCCCTCTCTTCAACCCCCCCTCACTTTCCTTGGTTTTAGGTACAAAGAAGTACAGATACCTCCTTAGACTCACTCTTCTCAGGATAGTCTTCGCTCCAGAATATTCTTCTCAGGACAGCTCTACAGAGGAAGAAAGGTAAGCTTGCCATATTTAGTGTTTAATTTATGTTAGATTCTAGTATTATAGCCTTTTATTGAGTATATGTATATATACACATATATAGGGAGAATGTAGGCATACTTTACTATTTTTCGTTGATAATAGTTATCTATATTTAATTATTATATAGAAATAATTAAATATTATCGTTGTTGAACATGAATATCTTTAACTGTTGCACGGCTCCTCTAAATAATATAAGCTATTCATTCTTCTTGGCCTCTTTCCCATTTTTAAAATTCGCAATGAGGATTTCTTTGTCCTGCAATGAGTTCTGGGCGTCCATGTTTGAAGCGTACCTCAGAAGAAGCGCTAGGGAAAACTTAAGAGCAGTTATTTAATTTTCGGGTAATAGAATCAAACCCGGCTATAAGAAATTCAAGAATTTTGATTAGAGAATATAAAAACAAACTTTTCATAATTTTTGGAGTGAGGTTTTTATTTAAATCTTATTCTTAGTATTTTTAATTTTTGTTTAGAATCAATAATTAATATTTAAATTTAAATATTCTTTTAATGATATTTAATCTGAAATCCAGATAAAAGTCATTAGTAATTTATTAGATAAAATTGTTATCTACAAATCAGAAGGCCTTTCTCTCATTTTCACTGTATATACATACATATACAGAGGGAGAGTATGGTAGTGGAGTGTGAGCATGCTTTACTGTTTTACTTAGATAGTGGCCATCTAGTTATAAATATATCTATTTTACCAAAATAGTTAAATATTATCATTATTATAAACTTTAAAAACTTGTAGGATCATGCTTTTAGTAGTACTTTTTATGTAATTTATAGGTGATGAGGAGTCAGTTGTTTTTTTGTTTAAATATTTTAATTTTGCCGTCGTTTCGGTTCATGCTTGTGAGCCATGATCAGGGCATTACTGAGCCATGCCAAAGCATAAACTCTCAGTTTATAATAAAGCATAAACATTTATAAAAAGCATAAACTCAGTTTATGCTTGGACATGGCTCAGTATTGAATTACCGAATTTTCTATATTTCTTCTCATTTATTATTTTATAAACAATGTTTAATTTCTTAAAATAGAGTTTCTACATTAAAAAAAAAAAATGTTTTCATATGATGTGAAAGTTATATTTGTCTGTTTTGCTTTAACGTAATCATTCAGTTTTAATTATAATATTTATTGAGATTATAGGATTTTTTATTAAGTAATATTTCAAATTATCTATATTAATTTTCAAAAAATAAGCTTTCGCCCTCTCCCGCTACTGTCGTAAACTTTCTCGAGACCTCGCTATCACGATATTTTACCTCCTCTACACCTGCCTCCATCTAGCACTGCCTTTATCTACTGACTGGTACAACAAGACGTTCTGGCGTAGCTATCACCGTTCAACAATGGCGGCCACGCTATACGGTGAGAATACAGGTGGGTGTAGGTGAGGTGAGATTTGGTGAGAGTGAATTATCATACTTTCAACACATTATAATTAATATTCAATTACCGAATTTTTCTGTATTACATCATCGTTTATTAATTTTTTATTAATTATAAATAATGTTTAATTTCTTAAAATCTAGTTTATACATTTAAAAAAACACGTTTTCATGATGTGTATATTACACTTGTATTGTTTTAAAACTGTGTATTCTATACAAAAAAGATTGAAGTAAAAAAAAAAAAAAAAAAAATTACACTTGTTTGTTTTGTTATAAATTTAACATTTAGTTTTTTTAAAGTAATATTATAGGATTTTAAAAAAATATTAATATTTGATGTCACTATCCATTTTTTTTTTAATAAGCCTTCCCTCCTCTCCCGCTACTTTCGTCTACTCTCACAAGACCTCGCTATCATGATATTTTACCTCACCTACACATACCTGTTTTCTCACCGTGTAGCGCTGCCTTGACAGAGTAAAGACACTTGATAGGTGTTGACTCCTTGAATACTCTATCAAAGAACAATATTGCGTTTATTTCAAAATTATTCGATCATTGAAAACACATTAGCTATTTTGGACCAATCTTAAGCCTTCTGCTTACACATAATTTTTTTATTATTGATTTATTTATTATTTAATTTTTCTTCTGTTTTTGTGATATTATAATTTAATTATGATGTCTATATATATCGTAGGTAGAAATAATCGAGAGTCAGTCGTTTCTAATATTTAAATTTTTCCGACGTTTCGGCTCAAACTTGTGAGCCATCATCAGGGCATTACTGAGCCATGTCAAGCATAAACTCCGCAGTCTAGACTTGACATGGCTCAGTAATGCACTGA
The DNA here is from genome assembly GCA_023052935.1 of Piezodorus guildinii. Taxonomy (NCBI): domain Eukaryota; kingdom Metazoa; phylum Arthropoda; class Insecta; order Hemiptera; family Pentatomidae; genus Piezodorus; species Piezodorus guildinii. The sequence continues at coordinate 18,179 of JAJSOM010000026.1, forward strand.
TGATGGCTCACAAGTTTGAGCCGAAACGTCGGCAAAATTAAAATATTAAAAAAAAAAACTGACTCCCGATTATTTCTACCAACAATAATTTCTACAGTCGACTGTACATTCTCTCTCTCTCTCTCTCTCTCTCTCTCTCTCTCTCTCTCTCTCTATATATATATATATATATATATATATATATATATATATATATATATATATATATATATATATATAAATAAAGTCAGATAAAAAATGTTTTCTGATTATTAATAAATTTTTAATTATTTCCAGATAATTCAAAATGTCGTTAGAGTATGAAAGGGCTGTGGTGGAATTGTCTGCATTTGTAGGAAGAGTTTTTTATGACCGATTTAAGTCGTTACCAGAAAGCCGACGAAGAGCTATACAAGAATTGAGGAAAATAGAAGAATATTACACTCTCAAATTATCACTAAATATACCACTGTCATTTAGTGAAGCTCTTTTGAAGATGGAAGGTGAATTGACGGTGAGTTGAAACTTTATTAATATTAATTTTTTTTCATACAAATCCTATTTTACATCGTTCGTTCCACAAAGGCGTGCTACAAGATGATAGTGACAAATTCACTATCATGATTCTACTATCAACAATTTTTTTAAGAAATAGACCGCCTTCTGTTTTTGACAGCGTTTTCGATTTAATCGGACATGCTAACTAATAACTATCGTTTTTCAAAACTTAACGTGTTTCTAGATTCAAAAGGCGTGTAATGCCAATATTTGTATGATGTAACTTTGCAATAATGTTGTTTTGTTTTTTTTAAACAATAATTGAAAATTTAATGATAATAAAATATGTTATTTTTTGACGTTATAAAATACGGTGCACACAACACACGATTTTCACTTACGTCCATTATTCACATAAAATTAAGAATTTTTAAACACTTATAGATTAAATAGATAAAATCACTTAATCAGTGAGTTTCGATTGAAACATGTGTTTTATTAAATAATCGACTATATTGATATTTACTACATTCAGTTAGTTTTGTCGGCTTTTCATCCCTCATCATCAACTTTTACTACATCAATTTTGTGTATAAGATAATTAACATATTATCTTGTTAATATTGATAATACATGGGCACGTATGTAATTTACACAAATATGTAACTTAAACAGAAATAGTAAAAATATATATATTTTTTTTAACTTTTTGAACCGAATTTCACTGTTAAAAATGTAATGTAGAGTTATGAAAAATGAATAAAACTAAGTGATTGTTTCAGATAATAATTTCTAAAGTTAAATTGTTTGGTCTGAAACACATGTTCCAATTTAATTCTCTAACTTTTTTAAATTTCAAATTGATAGTTTAAGTTAGAGATTAAAGTTAAATTAGAGGTTAAATTCTTAATTTGAGTTTAACAACTGTGATAAGTGAAGTAGCTGTTTATTAATGTAGCACTATTTATTAATCATTTTTAAAAAGATAATTTTTAAATTTTTAAATCGCTAATTACTTATGGACATTAAATATGTATACATAATTTATTTTATATTCAATGTCTTGATTTAATTAATCAAATTATTTTCACTTTATTCCGTTCATTTTTATATTTATCCATTCATAAATAATAATCATTTTTCATACTGATATTGTTTTTTAATTCATTACATTCAGTTACTTATATATGAAATATATAGTAAGAAAATGTATTGTGATCATGAAAATTTTGCAATTCGAGTTTAAGCCAAAAATACACAAGAGTCAAAATGAACAAGCCCTAAAAAAAGTCTGAGTTTGTGTGGTTAGTCAAGCTCAAAAATTATAAGTTGTATGGATTTAATATTTTTGAGGACCATATGCCTGGGATGTTGCAGGAACTTTTTCAACTAAATCGACAAACCAGAAGAGCCACTTTATATCATGCATTTTACACCTAACATTTAACTTTTAAATCAACAGTTCTTAAATTCATTTAATATTTATGTTCAGTGTTTATTTTTCATCCTTATGTCTTATTTTATTTAACTAAATTGTTTTTTATTCAATTCCATTCATATTTACATTTTATTCCTTCATAAATGTTGTTTATTTTTCATTCTTATGTCTTGTTTCATATTATGTTGTTTTGTTTTTTTAATCGAGTCATTTTAATTTCAAATTAATAGAACATTTAGTGCTAAGGTTCAAGAACATATCTTTGAATGTTACATAGTGGGATCTGTTAAAAATTACTCCTTTATACAAAATTACCCTTTGTTACAGTAATAGAATTTTGTATTATTTTATTTATAGTTTAATTAACTTTCGATTGAAATTAACTCATTCTACAATAACTGGCAATAATGGTAAAACATTAACAATGGCATCTAAAATTATCTAAAGCTGCATCTATGGGCAAATTTGTATCTATTTTTCACTTTGAAATAACAAACAAATAAACTGAACCAATTTTAAGCTATATTTTTTTTTAAAGTGCACTTTTTGTCAAGATGAACTTCCAATGCCAAAGCGATTAATTCTAAATCGGGGTCACCTGTAGCATATTGGCTAATGTAACAGCCTTCCATGCCCATAGTTTTATTTTATTAAATTGTTTGATTGTCTGAGGGTTCAGTAATAAATTAATATTGATTTCCAAAAGTTGCTATATCAACTTTAAATTTTTTAAAGACATCCTAAAATTCTGTCATTTATTTATTTTTAGACCAATTTACTTGATCAAGGTTTTATTAAAATCTAAAGTTGATTTTTTGCTGTGGTAATAACTTAATTTTCTAAATGATTACAATTTCCTCATGCCTTTTTAACAACTATGGTGCAGTGACTAGCATAACAGCCAAGGTCAAGGGTTCAAACCCGCAGGTGGCCACAAAATTTTTTAATAGGGGTAAAAAATCCTTAGTTATACCGTCCTTTGGATGAGACGTAAGAAGGTGGTCCTGAGCCTTTGTTATCATATACTCCTCAAAGATCCCTATCCTAATCAAACCTAGATAGGCAAAATTTAGGACTCTGTAGCACCTTCCGGTTAGCCTCTGTAGCATTAAGGATCGTTAAATAAATAAACAACAAAAAACTCTAAATTGGTGAAACAGTGCTTTTTAGACATAAATGAGACCACATTCAAATTGCGCCTGTGCGAAGCAGAGGTTTTCTTACTATACAAGTATTCTTTAAGAATGTTCTTAATTTAATTAGTAAATAATTTTCTTAAAATCTCTAAATTAATTTATTTTTTCTTGTTTTTTTTTTTTTTTTTTCAGGAAGGAAATACAGATCAAAATAAAGAATTTATTCTGAGACAGGAATATGGAAGAGTATTTCAAGAATATATAAAGACTCAGTGGATAGGTGCAAGACCTCGGCTTGTCATTAGACTAGCTGAAACCATCTCATATTACACCGATTCAACTATTGCTGATCTTGTAAAATTGATGTTATTAAGTCCTGTCCGAAAAAAAAAAAAAAGGAATAAGTTATTTTATATTGTTATCACTAAATTTATTTGTTGTATAATATTTTTATATATTTTTTTACTTGTGTTATAATTCATGGTTTCAAAATAAATTTTGTACTTATTTTTAATCCAGTTTTCTTATTTTATTTCTTCCTTTCAATTAGTTATAATTGTTGATTTTCACATTTATAAAAGTTTTAAGTAGTCCTAAGGTTCAGTTATAAATTATTATTTTATGAGAGAAAGAGGAGACCGGCTTTGACCCCATCTCTATTCCCTGGCTGAGAAGTGATCTCTGGTAGGGATAACTTACAAAGTGATAATTGATCAGTTATTGAGCGAGATGAAAGATTATTAAATTACTAAAATGACTATTAAAATATAGGAGTTGTTAATAGAAGGGTTGTGTGTATTTTTTAATGCAACATTATAAAAAAATTTGTTGTCTAAGAACTTGAAAAATAATGTCAGGGGCGGATAACCCTTATCACTTAGGGTATATTTTTTAAATTTATAATGTTTCACATTATTTCATACTGCATTATATAATTGTTGGGAAGAGGGACGACTGACGCGTTTGCTCGCAGCCTCAACCCGTTCGTTATTATGAGTCGCCGAATTATTCTGTCGATATCACATTGGTAGCAACTGACCCTAAAACATTACAGCTAATGATAAATGATATGGAAAAATATTGCCAAATGTGGAATTTAGAGATCAATTTAAATAAGTCTAAAATATTAATTTTCAGAAGTGGAGGAGGTAAACGTGGGCGAAATGAAAAATGGTTTTTCAATAACCAAGCAATAGAGGTAGTAAATGAATATAAATACCTGGGTATTATCCTTACACCCACACTATCCTTAAAAAAACAGCTACAGCAGACGTTATCAAAAGCAAAAATGGCATTCAACTCCATATGGAAAAATTTCCTATTTAACAACAGTATACCCTATAAATCAAAACTTGAAGTATTTAATGCCGTTTTTAAATCATTCATAGGATATGGAGCTCAGGCATGGGGAAGTAAGGAATATATAGAAACGGAAAAACTTTTATATTATTTTATTAAAAAATGATTTAGCCTCCCACAAGCCACACCGTCATACCTGCTGCACATCGAAACAAAAATAGTCCCAATGTTCGTGAAAACTTTAAAAATTCAAAACAACTACATTTTAAAAGTTAAAAATCTACCAAATAATAGACTGCCACATTTTATAAATGAGGAAGTCATCAAACAAAATATTTTCTGGATTAATGATGTAAGAGAACTGGCCGAAAAAAATAATATTTCAATAGACATTCAACCTGAAAACAAATATAACTGGGCTCTAATCTTACAGCAATTTAGACAATCACTGACAGCTATTTATAGATCAAAATTTTTACAAAGGGCTATAGTCTCAGAGAAAATGTTTGTATATAAAAACTTAGATCATGATAATGGGACACAATATTTGTTTGATACCAAATTAAGTTTTAATGGGGCGAAATGGATATTTAAAGTTAGATGTGAATTGGTATACCTCAACTATAATAGATTTTGGTCAAATAACAATGTGATGTGTTCGCTTTGTAATAGAAAAGAAGTAGAAAATACCTTTCATTTCCTCGCCACATGTCCCATTTTATCTGAAATTAGAATAAGCTGTTTCGGAAAGAATTATTTAAACACCGATGAAGTAATAAACTATCTTAATGGACAGAACTGGATGGCTGTGTATAAATATTGTAAAATAGCATGGCCCTACAGATATAAACTTATAAAAGAGTTTAACTATATTTAACAATTGTAATATATTTATATATGTAATTGTTTATTATTATTGTTATTGTTTTGTTGTTTTGAGCCTGATAATGATATAGTTGAATCAGTGAGTGAGATTATTTTAGTGTTATTGTGTAGTGTATCATATATGAATATAGTTACTGTTATATAAATTATAAAATTAAGCAGGTCGGCTCCGGACTAGACGGTCTAAAAGACCATAGTTCTATTAATATTTTTTTACATGTTATATTTTTGTTGTAATATGCTGAAAAAAAAAATAAAAAAACATTATCTATCTATCTATTCTGTCGACCAGTGTAACCTTGTTGAGGGTAAGTAAATGAAATAATAAAAGAGAGAACATGGATAAGCTTATATTAATTAAAATAAAACAAAATACTGTTTATAATATGCAAGGTGGTGATTCTTTCTATCCCTGATGACTTCCTTCCCCTCTCGTCTGTGATGTTCCTTCTTTCCTTTAGCGACTCCTACCCCTTGCGACAATTTTCTACTATTTTCTGTGATTTTCCTCGATTCCTTTTGATTTTCCTCGATGAAGTGCGATTTGAGAACAATAAGACACATCTGCGACCACCAACTTAATTAAACACCGCCTATACTGGCGTGTGGCTCCATTAACTCCCTCTTTCACAATCCCAGAATGCCCTCTGCCCAGTGGTCACTTAACAGCTGTTTCAAATTGAATAAAACAATTGAGTGTAGCGCTTGCACATAATAAATCACAAAATAAAACAAATAAAATTACAAATGGAGAAATATAAACATAAAACTATTTCAATTCTTAACAAAAGATAATGAACCAAAAGAACGTTAAATCTATAAAACGTCATTAATCCATTCGGAAACCCAAGAGAGATGAGGATGGTTTCGCCAGTAAAAATGAGAGGAAACAGATTTATGATGTATTTATGAGGAAACAGAATGTTCTTAATTTAATTAGTACATAATTTTCTTAAAATCTCTAAATTAATTTATATTTGCTTGTTTCTTTCTCAGGAAGGAAACACTGATGAAAATAAAGAATTTATTCACAGACAGGAATATGGAAGAGTTTTTCAAGAATACATAAAGTCTCAGTGGATAGGTGCAAGACTTCGACTTGTTATTAGACTAGCTGAAACCATACCATTTTACACTGATTCAACAATTGCGATCTTGTGAAATTGATGTTAAAAAGTCCTGTCAAAGTTTAAAAACAGTAATAAGTTATTTTATATTGTTATGACTAGCATAACAGCCTTATACACCCAAGGTGCCAACAGAATTTTTTAATAGGAGTGAGTTATACCGTCCTTCGGATGTGTATAACTGTAAAGCTGTAATATAGCTGTATATTATATTAAAGCGTGCTTTAAACATCGCTCTCTTAGACTTATCTGTAGTAGAAATAAAACCTAGTTCACTAGTATTTTTAATGTTCTCATAAAGATCTTTCAATTCGTCCACTAAATTTCTAATTCAAGTTCATCGCTTTCGGAATCAGAACAATTATCAGTTTTGGGCGGCATAGTAGATTACAATTAAATTTTCAATAAAATACTAAACTTATTATCAAAGAAAAATAGTCCCAATCAAAATAACCTACTGAAAATAAATTATAATTTAACAGCTGATTGATAAGGCGTAGTAATTAATCAAAGCGGCCAACAAAATATTAAGAAAAGATCTTTCAATTCGTCCACTAAAATTTCTAATTTACGTTCATCGCTTTCGGAATCAGAACAATTATCAGTTATTGGTTATTGTTATTATTATTATTGGTTAAAATGTTATCTTATACACAAAGTTGTATAAGATAATGAAAGATATCAGAAGCGGGTAAAACTAAGTGATTGTTGTAGATAATAACTTCTTAGTTAGACTGTTTAGTCTGACTCACTTTTTTTTTTCTACTCTAACTTTATTAAAACTCTGCAAATTATTACATAATGGTTTATTATTTCCAAATAACAATATTGGTGTATAACTGTTCATAAGGCTGTTGATAGGCAATTAAGTAATATGAAAAGCACTAATTCAAAGCATCATATCATAACACTACCACTGATTTCAAAACGCAATATCTGAGCTAGTTGTAAACCAAATTCAATGATTCTTTTTTCATTTGGTCCAAAATTTTTTTCGGGTAATAGCACTGGGATCTCCTGGAACCCTGATTTGCTATCCACCTGTGAACGGCAAAGTTTAGTTCTCTACTTCTCTACTTTTCTCTATCGTCAAAAATAACTGAGTTATGAATGTATTTATGTGAAAAATTTCTATTTTTTTTTCTCTTTTATATAATTATTCGCTTTTTTTTTTTTTTTTTTTTGGTTAAAAAACACTAATACATTTTTTTCTATCTTCAAATATAACTGAGTTATTGAATAAAATACTTTTAATCGTCCGCCATTTTAAAACTAACCAGCTGATATCAACGTCTAGGTGTTAGGATCATCGTTGAATGGACTAATATTTTTGTGGCGTATTTAAAAAAAAAATCGTTCCAGTAGTTTCGGAGAAATGCCGTGGACGGCGGACAAACGGATTTTTTTTTTTATTCGTTATTGGGATTCTACGTATCTTGAAACGTAAGCTCTCAAATTTTGAGCAGATGTAATTTTTTTTTTGGTCGATTACAAAGGTTGATTATTGAAAATAATAGAAAAAACTTGTTAAATTGGTTTAAACAACGTAGTAAGTGAATGTCTTGTATTGGAGGCAACATATTTTTTTTTACTTTGACTTTATTCAAACCTTTCAAAATAAATAGTATCCACAGGATAAAAAACGCGAGACGCCATGTTACGCCGCCGTTTTGGTCCAGCTCTTCCTCCATTTTCAATTCCTCTCCCTTCTAATCTAATATCAGATCGTATATTGATTTAGTAATCTCTAATGAGATTCATGTTTGTTTTTTTTTGTTTTTTATAATTGATCCACTATGTTTTAGTATCTATCTAGTTAAATATTTTTTTACTTTCACTTACCTATATATGTAGTATATACAGTAAGGAAAATATAGCGATCGTGAAAATTATCGAATTACAGTTTTCAGCAGAAATAAACGTTTTAGGACCCCTTGAGTACAAATAACCAAGTCCCGCGAAAAGTTCTATGTTGTGTGTGTGTGTGTGTGTGTGGTAAGTCTAGGACGAAAACTAAAAGTCGTACGGAACTGAAATTTCATATTGAAGACAATATACTCCCGATTTATTACACCAACAAGCGGCTGACCGAAACTGCTACTTTACACTATGCATTTTGCACCTTCCAAAAATGCATTCGCTACATCCATGTAAAATTTAATAGGCATTAATATCAGGTAGGTTTCATTTCGATTGAAATATCTTGCAGGGCTCAAATACCGAAAAAAAAGAAAGAAGAAATATCTATTCTGAAGTACCTTTAATTTCTTAGATTCCAAAAAATTAACCATATCATCTTAGTAGCATTGATAAGGAACGGCTAAATATACAAGTTGAACGAATTTGATGATCAACTTAGAGAGGGAAAGGAGGGAAAGTATTTTTTAGGTAAATGACGTGGCATGTTTTTTAGGTAAGTACCGTTTTGGAATTAAAAAAAGACGTGCAAAGATATCGCAATAATTTTATTTTTACATGAAAGCCTCTACCTTAATCTACTTTTCTACATAATTTCAATAAATTTTTAGGCACTTCACTTAACGCGGCACCAGCTTTTGAATACCCTCCTCAAAATGTTCTGCCGCCTGAATTGTTAAACGACGTTGACGAAACGTGGGTGGCCTACGTCACACCAGAATCAAAACAACAATCCGTGGAATGGCGACATTCATCATCACCCAAAAGAGTGAAGTTTAAGCAAACAATTTCTCCTCGGAAAATCATGTGCGCAGGTTTTTGGACAGAAAAGGAGTATTGCTAGTGGATTTTCTGCCTCATAATGGACAATCAATGCTACCATTTGTTCCTGCATTTGAAGAAACTCCTGTGTGGTCGGCGTCTTCAAAATGAAAACGAAGTCAAAACATTTGTAATGCAGTGATTAACAAGTCAGGCGGCAGAATGTTTTGAGGAGGGTATTCAAAAACTGGTGCCGTAAATGACAAGTGCCTCAAAATTGATGGAAATTATGTAGAAAAGTAGATTAAGGTACAGGCTTTCATGTAAAAATAAAATTATTGCGATATCTTTGCACGTCTTTTTTTTATTCCAAAACGGTACTTACTTAAAAAAACATGCCTCGTATTTTTTCCCTTAAAAAGTAATATCGATGTATAATATACCATTGGAAAGGTATAGACTTTAGAAAAAAATGTCATCATATTTAATATGTTATATTAAAGTTGTAGTAGGTAATGAAAAGTGACGAATTAAGTGATTAATGCTTCCTCACAGCTATACAGTTTTAATATCAGTCCCACCAAAAGACCAAGGTCTTCTTCTTCTTTCTCTTCCTCTTCGAGCCATTATTGGCGTAGAGGGGCCTCGATCCAGCGCTGCCAGTTATCCCGGTCTCCGCTGAGTCGTTTCATTTCTACAAGGGTTTTGTCCCTGTTAATCCCAATCCTCTGGACCATATCCTGATAGAAAATTCTAGGTCGGCCACGTGGTCTTCTTCCTGTAGGTCTGGCTTCCAGTGTCCTTCTGGGTTCCCTCATTTCGTCCATGCGGCAGACATGACCAAACCATTTTAATTGCCTGTTTTCCATTAGCGTCTTTAATGGTGGTACCTCGAGTTGCTCTCTGATTCTATTGTTCCGGACACAATCTCGCCTTGTCTTTCCCGCTGCCTACGTAAAAATTTCATCTCAGCAGCAGTGATTCGGCTGATATGTTTGTCGAGCATCACCCAACTCTCTCCTCCATATCTAAAAGCACTGGTAGGTAAATGGCTTTATAGATGTGCATCTTAACATCTCGCCCTACTTCACGGTGTCCTATTATACTATTGTTGATCTGGTAGTACACCTGGTTCGCTTTATTGATCCTATTTCCTATCTCTTGATCAATTCTGCCAGACCTGTCTACAATGGTTCCCAGGTAGTTGAATTCATTTACCACTTCTAGGATCTTCCCATTGCATACCATTTCAACATTTTCTTCTTCATTCCGTGAGAGAACCAGAATCTTACTTTTGGAGTCGTTGATGGACATTCCCTTACGCAATAGTTCTGCCTCCCATTCCACCAGAGCTTGTTGCAGCTTTTCTTTTGTGTCCGCTAATAGAACAATGTCATCGGCATATAGGAGGCATTTCACCAGAACTGTCTTCATCTTCCATTTTCCTATTTTAGTCCATGCCGTTCTTCGCTTGCAGACTTTATGGATCTCGTCCATCAGAATCAAGAATAGGAGAGGGCTAAGACTGTCCCCCTGTCTGACTCCTCTATCAAGATTCTACCATTGATTCTGACGACTCCCTTTGCATTTCTGTATGTTTATTGGATTGCCTGCATTAATTCTGATGGTACATTCTTTGCAGCAAGAGCATTCCATATTTCATATCTAGGCACAGAATCGAACGCAGCTTTGAGATCCAGGAAAGCCTCATAGATACTTTCATTTCTGTCCCAAACCTTTCAGAAATGTTTCTAAGCACAAAAATATGGTCTTCCCGGGCGGAAGCCCGCCTGATCCTCTTCGAGTTGATTTTCCACAATACTTCTCAATCTTCTCTCAAGGATAGAGGTGTACATTTTATAGGCTACGGACAGCAAGCTAATTGGTCTATAATTCACGCATACGGTCCGTGTGTGTACCAAGGTCTGTGTGTCGTAAATCTAGTACGAAGAGGAAAGGTCGTACGAAACTGAAATTTCATATTTAAGATCAGTTTTTGGCACGTACCAGGTAGAGAAAAACTCCACTCAGACTCTAATCCAGTTGCAATCCTTGCTTCCTCTTCAATTCCTGATAATACACGAATAAACTTTGGTATTCACGATGCCAATGGGTATTTTCTCTTCACGTATTTTTCATCTATATTATCTCACAGCTAATTTTCTTGATGTATTAACTAATACAGTTCTAAATCCCAATAAATAAAAAAATGAAGCACCTTCAATTTTATAATTAAACCCTGATCACTTATTACGATTGGTAGAAAACAGCTTAATATAAAATTTGTACGAATTTAATAAACAACTAAAGGATATAAGAGCAAAATATTTTTTAATATCAATTTTTGGCTTTTGAAAATGAGAGCTGCAACATAGATGTATAATATACTGTTGGAAATTGAAAGGTTTTAGACAAAATATTATAATTATAATTGTAAAAGCTAATTGAGAGTGATGAAAAGTCGATAAAACTAACTGATTTTCGTTGATAATAATATACCTAATAGATTAATTAATAAAACGTATATTTTAATTGTAACTTAATGCAATCTGTTCTTTAACAATTTCCATCTTTAAATCTTACTCGCCGTTTTAGGCTACTTCAACACTTACTAGACAAACGGTCAAACCTTCCTCTTAACCACAAAATGCTCATCTACATGACTATTATAAGACCAATCTGGACTTACGGGAGTAGAGCTTTGGGGCTCTACTAAACCATCAAATTCTTCCCGTCTTCAATCGATACAACCCAAAATCCTTCGTAAAATCCTCAACGCTCCTTACTTTGTCACGAATAAACTTATCCATAAAGACCTTAATGTTCCCTATGTTACTGATTTGGCCCGGACCAGGTATCAATCCTTTCATGACAAACTCCATTCACACTCTAATCCATTAGTTTCAATCCTTGCATCCTCTTCAATTCATGATAATCCACGGAGGCGTCTGATAAGAAGATGGCCTCGAGACCTTCTTGTTCAGACTCACTACTAAAGAGTGCTGCCAATGGGCAGTTTCTCTTCATGTTTATAACTTTTTTTCAGTCAAATTCATAACTTTTTTTAATCAAAATCATAATTTTTTTAGTCAATTTCATAATTTCTTGTACCCATTTTATACAGTTAATTTAATGAGGTTTTGCTACCAAGAACTTAACATTTTGAATAAATCATCTTGTTGTTCATCCATTTAACGTCATTTTATGTTACTGTGTTTAATCCGACGGTGCAGCGGAAGTCTTAAGTTTTGCCTGTCCAGGTTTACTCAAGATATGGATCTTTTACGAGTTCCAGTTTTTAAATCATTTAAGAGTCATCTGTGGTGCAGTGGCTAGCATAACATCCTTCTATGCACTAGATCGCGAGTCCAGAACTGGTAGATGGCCATTGGATACTTTTTTTATGTTTTCAACTAAATTCATAATTGTTTACATCTCTTTTAAAGGACGAAATAACCAAGGATTTTTTCTCCCTAAAAAGAAAAATAGGGCCATCTGCTGATTTTGAATTTGCGACCTTAAGCATAGAAGGCTGTTATACTTCACTACTTCACGGGTGACCCTTGATGCATTCAAAAAGGTGTTAAGGATTAATATGCCCAAGGTCACGGGTTCAGACCCAGCAAGAGGTCTTCGTTTTTTTAAATATTATAATATGACTATATTTGAATATTTTAAATATGACTGAAAAAAGCTATATTTCATGTATTTTATCATTATTCAGCATATTTACTTGTTGTATTTCATACAGTTGCAAATTTCAATAAAAACATATTTAAAAAACAGAAACGATCGGTTAATTAGTCAAAATTAAAAGACCAGAAAAGCTACTTTACACCATGCATTTTGCATCGTTTTAGGATTTTCTCGAATACGGCTCCAACGATTTTGATTTAACTCTTTACATTAATGTGAAATTGAATAGACTTTAATTTAATGTCGGGTTTATTGTATTTGACATAATATGACAGGGTTTAAGTCATATATTTTTAAAATTTCTTCCTCTAAAGTAATTTTAATTTTATTGGTTAATAATAATGGATCTTTGCATCGATAACAACCGGACAAATATAAAATTTGAACCAATTTTATAACCAAATAAAGGAGAAAACAAAACTATATTGAGGATGTATAGTCGACTGTTCAAATTATTGTAGGATGAAATGATCGGAATTCAGTCGTTCTTTTTAAATATTTTAATTTTGCCGACGTTTCGGCTCAAACTTATGAGCCATCATCAGGGCATTACTGAGCCATGTCAAACATAAACCTATATAAAAATCGGCAGAATTAAAATATTAAAAATAACGGAGAATTATGGGGATTATTTCATCATACTAGAAACAAAATATTTTTCCTACAAACAAAAATAGTAATATATATGTTTAATATATCGTTGGGAGGCTAAATATATCTGAAAATTATTACCTAAGATACAATTTTGTAGGAGGCAATTCAGGGTGACGAAAAACGAATACAATTTAGTGATTATTGTGGATATTAATTTATTATTTTCTTATGATCTATCTTCTTTGACTATTTTAATGTTTCTGTTCCATGGGCTGCTTCCAATTTTATAAAGCCGGAGATTTTAGTCTCAGATTTTTTAAAAAAGTTATATTTTGAATCTAAGAAAAATGAAAAAAAAAAAAAACAATATTAGGCTGTTATTAAATTTTAAATTATCAATTAATGGTTAAGCAATAGTTATTTATGATATTATTTGAAGAGTATAGAATTTTTCATAATTTCTAAGATTTTTCTCAGAGAGGTCGTCGCCATAAAGATAAACAAGAGTTATGACCTACAATAATCCGTTTACCTGACACAGAAAATTCAGGTACCAACTTTAAAGGATTTGCTAGGTTTGGGTCGCTAATAAAATTTTATTGCTCCAGCCGGTCAACTTAAAATTCTATTTCTGTCTTCCTAACTAAGATCCAGAATGTCTTGTAGCCAATATTTTGCTATTACCATAACATTTCGTTAAATAGTTCAAATTTTCCTCAAAAATTTCTAGATATCAGCAAGTTAAACATTTATCAATACAGAAGCATTTCAGTACTCCATTTCAAAATAAAATCTGTTATTGGCAATACCTTTTCTCAGTATTATAGGTGGAATAGTCAGGAATCAGTCATTTTTAAAAAGTTTTTAATTTTGCCAACGTTTCGGCTCAAGCTTGTGAGCCATCATCAGGGCTACAAACATCAGAACAAAAGAGATACATATTAATATGATAATGAAAATTTTCTTCTGAATGTAGTGACAATGATAACATTTGAAATAAAACAGAAAATATACCAACATACTTAAATATTATAGATACAAATAATGATAATATGATACATAATCTGATGATGATAAGCATAACAAATTTTACAGAACTTTAGACTTTAATATAAAAGTAAAAAAACATATATATATATAAACGTACCATTACTGAGCCATGTCCAAGCATAAACTGAGGAAAACCATAAACATAGGTAGTATGGGGAGGGGTTCGTGTAAAAACCCTGAAGGTTTTCCCCTCTAAGTGTAAATACTACAGCTTATCTTTGTTTTTAAAAAGTTTTACAAAATTATATAATGGAAAAAACAAAATAATATATCCGTATGTACAATAAGGTTGAACATTTTTAACAGAAAATTATAAACACTAGAATCTGAGGTATTTAAAAGAACATGAGGTATATAATAAAAAACAAAATAAAATAAATAAATAACAAAAACAAGAACCAGAGGTGTTGTAAACAAAAAGATAAATATACAGTAAATAAATAAAATATACATTACACAAGCAATTTGTACAATAAAGTGATAGAGTTATAATTTAAGGAGACGGAAGATGTTAGCATACGAGGGAGAAATTATCTCTTTGTCAGTTTTATGATTTACGGGAACTCGATCTTTTTCCATATGGATATATATAGCTTCTGTGGCTAGGATTTCAGGATTATCAAAATCAAAATGATGGTCAAGGGATATGACTATTCCACCTATAATAGTTTCTACAGTCGACTATACACCCTCAATATAATTAACTTTTCTCAGTAACTATTAAGACTCCATATAACTGTTATTTTACAAGTTAAATCCACTTTAAATTAGTTTTTTTATACTTATCTTAGCTGGAAAATTAGTTTCTGTGATATTAGCAAAATAAATATAAACTTTTTTGATTAATTTTTATTTTTTCTATAAACAAAATGTATTATTGGTATTACTTAATCTTGGCAACTATTAAAAGTTAACTATTAAGAGAAAGGCTCCGGTGCAGTACAATCCGCGCTCCATGCTGATTAGACAACATCCACCACGCGATGGCATTGTTGGAGACTGGTGCGTTAGCTTTTAAATTTATTTTAACAGTCTAGATAAGTGAAATTCGTGAGTTGTCGGAACAAGATTTTTTATTTATATTTACTAATAATAAGATTGGCGATCTAGTAAAAAATCTGAATGGTTTGCACTGATATAATATTATAATGAGCATCCTTTTTGAGGAGGCTGCATATATTTATAATATATATCATAACACTATTTATATGATTAATGTTTAATTACCATAAGCATCAATAAAAATATTCCTACTAATTTCCTTCAAATCGTTGATTTTCCAAAATTTTTACCTGGGAAATTGTTTGATAACGGGATGAATTCCCATTGGCCCAAACTAACCCTACCCCCCTCTCTTCAACCCCCCCTCACTTTCCTTGGTTTTAGGTACAAAGAAGTACAGATACCTCCTTAGACTCACTCTTCTCAGGATAGTCTTCGCTCCAGAATATTCTTCTCAGGACAGCTCTACAGAGGAAGAAAGGTAAGCTTGCCATATTTAGTGTTTAATTTATGTTAGATTCTAGTATTATAGCCTTTTATTGAGTATATGTATATATACACATATATAGGGAGAATGTAGGCATACTTTACTATTTTTCGTTGATAATAGTTATCTATATTTAATTATTATATAGAAATAATTAAATATTATCGTTGTTGAACATGAATATCTTTAACTGTTGCACGGCTCCTCTAAATAATATAAGCTATTCATTCTTCTTGGCCTCTTTCCCATTTTTAAAATTCGCAATGAGGATTTCTTTGTCCTGCAATGAGTTCTGGGCGTCCATGTTTGAAGCGTACCTCAGAAGAAGCGCTAGGGAAAACTTAAGAGCAGTTATTTAATTTTCGGGTAATAGAATCAAACCCGGCTATAAGAAATTCAAGAATTTTGATTAGAGAATATAAAAACAAACTTTGCATAATTTTTGGAGTGAGGTTTTTATTTAAATCTTATTCTTAGTATTTTTAATTTTTGTTTAGAATCAATAATTAATATTTAAATTTAAATATTCTTTTAATGATATTTAATCTGAAATCCAGATAAAAGTCGATAGTAATTTATTAGATAAAATCGTTATCTACAAATCCGAAGCCCTTTCTCTCATTTTCACTGTATATACATACATATACAGAGGGAGAGTATGGTAGTGGAGTGTGAACATGCTTTACTGTTTTACTTAGATAGTGGCCATCTAGTTATAAATATATCTATTTTACCAAAATAGTTAAATATTATCATTACTATAAACTTTAAAAACTTGTAGGATCATGCTTTTAGTAGTACTTTTTATGTATTTTATAGGTGATGAGGAGTCAGTTGTTTTTTTGTTTAAATATTTTAATTTTGCCGTCGTTTCGGTTCATGCTTGTGAGCCATGATCAGGGCATTACTGAGCCATGCCAAAGCATAAACTCTCAGTTTATAATAAAGCATAAACATTTATAAAAAGCATAAACTCAGTTTATGCTTGGACATGGCTCAGTATTGAATTACCGAATTTTCTATATTTCTTCTCATTTATTATTTTATAAACAATGTTTAATTTCTTAAAATAGAGTTTCTACATTAAAAAAAAAAATGTTTTCATATGATGTGAAAGTTATATTTGTCTGTTTTGCTTTAACGTAATCATTCAGTTTTAATTATAATATTTATTGAGATTATAGGATTTTTTATTAAGTAATATTTCAAATTATCTATATTAATTTTCAAAAAATAAGCTTTCGCCCTCTCCCGCTACTGTCGTAAACTTTCTCGAGACCTCGCTATCACGATATTTTACCTCCTCTACACCTGCCTCCATCTAGCACTGCCTTTATCTACTGACTGGTACAACAAGACGTTCTGACGTAGCTATCACCGTTCAACAATGGCGGCCACGCTATACGGTGAGAATACAGGTGGGTGTAGGTGAGATTGGAGATTTAGGCGGTAGTCGAAGAACGGAGGTAGAGCCGGCAGAATTACAACCAATGGAAGCATTATCTGTCTTGACAGATATTTGTTGTTCTATAACATCGTAAGATAAGGATTCGTAATAGGCTTCACGAGCCTCATTCTTCATTTTTGCATATAATGGGATGTCATAGCCTTCTATCAGTGTAGCGAGAGATCGAATGTCTCGAAATACTTGAGAAAACTTATCAAAAGTGCCATCAATTCGCGACAAGCGTGCTTTAAACATCGCTCTCTTAGACTTATCTGTAGTAGAAATAAAACCTAGTTCACTAGTATTTTTAATGTCCTCATAAAGATCTTTCAATTCGTCCACTAAATTTCTAATTCAAGTTCATCGCTTTCGGAATCAGAACAATTATCAGTTTTGAGCGGCATAGTAGATTACAATTAAATTTTCAATAAAATACTAAACTTATTATCAAAGAAAAATAGTCCCAATCAAAATAACCTACTGAAAATTAATTAGAATTGAACAGCTGATTGATAAGGCGTAATAATTAATCAAAGCAGCCAACATAATGTTAACAAATTAAAACAGCTGTTTTGTAATGCGTGTTGTGCAATTGAAGAAACAAAATACATACAAATATTATGATTACTAATTGAATATAAAGTACAAATAACTCCAAATAAACATTAAAATTAGTATAATGAAAGTAATAATTACGTGAACTGTGCAAATTATTTACAAAACTTAAACCTAAATAAAAAACATTTAATGAACAAAATGATTTAAATAATATGAAAACTACTCTCAAATATACTATAAACAAACCTAAATTAAAATAAAATAGTAAAGAATAAAGAAACTGAGTAATAAATAACAAAAGTCTGGGTAATGCGAATATAATAGAAATAAAACCTAGTTCACTAGTATTTTTAATGTCCTCATAAAGATCTTTCAATTCGTCCACTAAAATTTCTAATTCAAGTTCATCGCTTTCGGAATCGGAACAGTTATCAGTTATTGGTTATTGTTATTATGATTATTATTGGTTAAAATGTTATCTTATACACAAAGTTGTATAAGATAATGGAGAGATATCAGAAGCGGATAAAACTAAGTGATTGTTGTAGATAATAACTTCTAAGTTAGACTGTTTAGTCTGACTCACGTTTTTTTTTCTACTCTAACTTTATTAAAACTCTGCAAATTATTACATAATGGTTTATTATTTCCAAATAACAATATTGGTGTATAACTGTTCATAAGGCTGTTGATAGGCAATTAAGTAATATGAAAAGCACTAATTCAAAGCATCATATCATAACACTACCACTGATTTCAAAACGCAATATCTGAGCTAGTTGTAAACCAAATTCAATGATTCTTTTTTCATTTGGTCCAAAATTTTTTTGTAGAATTGCACTGGGATCTCCTGGAACCCTGATTTGCTATCCACCTGTGAACGGCAAAGTTTAGTTCTCTACTTCTCTACTTTTCTCTATCGTCAAAAATAACTGAGTTATGAATGTATTTATGTGAAAAATTTCTATTTTTTTTTCTCTTTTATATAATCATTCGTGTTTTTTTTTTTTTTTTTGGTTAAAAAACACTAATACATTTTTTTCTATCTTCAAATATAACTAAGTTATTGAATAAAATACTTTTAATCGTCCGCCATTTTAAAACTAACCAGCTGATATCAACGTCTAGGTGTTAGGATCATCGTTAAATGGACTAATATCTTTGTGGCGTATTTAAAAAAAAAATCGGTCCAGTAGTTTCGGAGAAATGCCGCGGACGGCGGACAAACGGATTTTTTTTTTATTCGTTATTGGGATTCTACGTATCTTGAAACGTAAGCTCTCAAATTTTGAGCAGACGCAATTTTTTTGGTCGATTACAAAGGTTGATTATTGAAAATAATAAACCAAAAGTTGTTAAATTGGTTTAAACAACGTAGGTAAGTGAATGTCTTGTATTGGAGGCAACATATTTTTTTTTACTTTGACTTTATTCAAAATAAATAGTATCCACAGGATAAAAAACGCGAGACGCCATGTTACGCCGCCGTTTTGGTCCAGCTCTTCCTCCATTTTCAATTCCTCTCCCTTCTAATCTAATATCAGATCGTATATTGATTTAGTAATCTCTAATGAGATTCATGTTTGTTTTTTTTTTGTTTTTTTTAATTGATCCACTATGTTTTAGTACCTATCTAGTTAAATATTTTTTTACTTTCACTTACCTATATATGAAGTATATATAGTAAGGGAAATATGGCGATCGTGAAAATTATCGAATTCCAGTTTTCAGCAGAAATAAACGTTTTAGGACCCCTTGAGTACAAATAACCAAGTCCCGCGAAAAGTTCTATGTGTGTGTGTGTTTGTGTGTATGTATGTGGTAAGTAAGTCTAGGACGAAAACTAAAAGTCGTACGGAACTGAAATTTCATATTGAAGACAATATACTCCCGATTTATTACACCAACAAGCGGCTGACCGAAACTGCTACTTTACACTATGCATTTTGCACCTTCCAAAAATGCATTCGCTACATCCATGTAAAATTTAATAGGCATTAATATCAGGTAGGTTTCATTTCGATTGAAATATCTTGCAGGGCTCAAATACCGAAAAAAAGAAAGAAGAAATATCTATTCTGAAGTACCTTTAATTTCTTAGATTCCAAAAAATTAACCATATCATCTTAGTAGCATTGATAAGGAACGGCTAAATATACAAGTTGAACGAATTTGATGATCAACTTAGAGAGGGAAAGGAGGGAAAGTATTTTTTAGGTAAATGACGTGGCATGTTTTTTAGGTAAGTACCGTTTTGGAATTAAAAAAAGACGTGAAAAGATATCGCAATAATTTTATTTTTACATGAAAGCCTCTACCTTAATCTACTTTTCTACATAATTTCAATAAATTTTTAGGCACTTCACTTAACGCGGCACCAGCTTTTGAATACCCTCCTCAAAAAATTCTGCCGCCTGAATTGTTAAACGACGTTGACGAAACGTGGGTGGCCTACGTCACACCAGAATCAAAACAACAATCCGTGGAATGGCGACATTCATCATCAGCCAAAAGAGTGAAGTTTAAGCAAACAATTTCTCCTCGGAAAATCATGTGCGCAGGTTTTTGGGACAGAAAAGGAGTATTGCTAGTGGATTTTCTGCCTCATAATGGGACAATCAATGCTACCATTTGTTCCTGCATTTGAAGAAACTCCTGTGTGGTCGGCGTCTTCAAAATGAAAACGAAGTCAAAACATTTGTAATGCAGTGATTAACAAGTCAGGCGGCAGAATGTTTTGAGGAGGGTAT
Organism: Piezodorus guildinii; assembly: GCA_023052935.1. Lineage (NCBI taxonomy): Eukaryota > Metazoa > Arthropoda > Insecta > Hemiptera > Pentatomidae > Piezodorus > Piezodorus guildinii. Next base: position 38,804 of record JAJSOM010000026.1, read on the forward strand.
TCAAAAACTGGTGCCGTGAATGACAAGTGCCTCAAAATTGATGGAAATTATGTAGAAAAGTAGATTAAGGTACAGGCTTTCATGTAAAAATAAAATTATTGCGATATCTTTGCACGTCTTTTTTTTATTCCAAAACGGTACTTACTTAAAAAACATGCCTCGTATTTTTTCCCTTAAAAAGTAATATCGATGTATAATATACCATTGGAAAGGTATAGACTTTAGAAAAAAATGTCATCATATTTAATATGTTATATTAAAGTTGTAGTAGGTAATGAAAAGTGACGAATTAAGTGATTAATGCTTCCTCACAGCTTTACTGTTTTAATATCAGTCCCACCAAAAGACCAAGGTCTTCTTCTTCTTTCTCTTCCTCTTCGAGCCATTATTGGCGTAGAGGGGCCTCGATCCAGCGCTGCCAGTTATCCCGGTCTCCGCTGAGTCGTTTCATTTCTACAAGGGTTTTGTCCCTGTTAATCCCAATCCTCTGGACCATATCCTGATAGAAAATTCTAGGTCGGCCACGTGGTCTTCTTCCTGTAGGTCTGGCTTCCAGTGTCCTTCTGGGTTCCCTCATTTCGTCCATGAGGCAGACATGACCAAACCATTTTAATTGTCAGTTTTCCATTATCGTCTTTAATGGTGGTACCTCGAGTTGCTCTCTGATTCTATTGTTCCGGACACAATCTCGCCTTGTCTTTCCCGCTGCCTACGTAAAAATTTCATCTCAGCAGCAGTGATTCGGCTGATATGTTTGTCGAGCATCACCCAACTCTCTCCTCCATATCTAAAAGCACTGGTAGGTAAATGGCTTTATAGATGTGCATCTTAACATCTCGCCCTACTTCACGGTGTCCTATTATACTATTGTTGATCTGGTAGTACACCTGGTTCGCTTTATTGATCCTATTTCCTATCTCTTGATCAATTCTGCCAGACCTGTCTACAATGGTTCCCAGGTAGTTGAATTCATTTACCACTTCTAGGATCTTCCCATTGCATACCATTTCAACATTTTCTTCTTCATTCCGTGAGAGAACCAGAATCTTACTTTTGGAGTCGTTGATGGACATTCCCTTACGCAATAGTTCTGCCTCCCATTCCACCAGAGCTTGTTGCAGCTTTTCTTTTGTGTCCGCTAATAGAACAATGTCATCGGCATATAGGAGGCATTTCACCAGAACTGTCTTCATCTTCCATTTTCCTATTTTAGTCCATGCCGTTCTTCGCTTGCAGACTTTATGGATCTCGTCCATCAGAATCAAGAATAGGAGAGGGCTAAGACTGTCCCCCTGTCTGACTCCTCTATCAAGATTCTACCATTGATTCTGACGACTCCCTTTGCATTTCTGTATGTTGATTGGATTGCCTGCATCAAATCTGATGGTACATTCTTTGCAGCAAGAGCATTCCATATTTCATATCTAGGCACAGAATCGAACGCAGCTTTGAGATCCAGGAAAGCCTCATAGATAACTTTTATTTCTGTCCCAAACCTTTCAGAAATGTTTCTAAGCACAAAAATATGGTCCTGGGTCTGTCTTCAGGAAGCCCGCCTACTCCTCTTCGTGTTGATTTTCCACAAAACTTCTCAATCCTTTCTCAAGGATAGAGGTGTACATTTTATAGGCTACGGACAGCAAGCTAATTGGTCAATAATTCTCGGATACGGTCCGTGTGTGTACCAAGGTCTGTGTGTCGTAAATCTAGTACGAAGAGGAAAGGTCGTACGAAACTGAAATTTCATATTTAAGATCAGTTTTTGGCACGTACCATGTATCACTCCTTTTATGAAAAACTCCACTCACACTAATCCATTAGTTGCAATCCTTGCTTCCTCTTCAATTCCTGATAATACAAGAATAAACTTTGATATTCACGATGCCAATGGGTATTTTCTCTTCACGTATTTTTCATGTATATTATCTGACAGCTAATTCACTTGATGTATTAACTAATACAGTTGTAAATCTCAATAAATGAAAAAATGAAGCACCTTTAATTTTATAATTAAACCCGGATCACCTTATTACGATTGATATAAAACAGCTTAATATAAAATTTGTACGAATTTAATAAACAACTAAAGGATATAAGAGCAAAATATTTTTTAATATCAATTTTTGGCTTTTGAAAATGAGAGCTGCAACATAGATGTATAATATACTGTTGGAAATTGAAAGGTTTTAGACAAAATATTATAATTATAATTGTAAAAGCTAATTGAGAGTGATGAAAAGTCGATAAAACTAACTGATTTTCGTTGATAATAATATACCTAATAGATTAATTAATAAAACGTATATTTTAATTGTAACTTAATGCAATCTGTTCTTTAACAATTTCCATCTTTAAATCTTACTCACCGTTTAAGGCTACTTCATCACTCACTAGACAAACGGTCAAACCTTCCTCTTAACCACAAAAGACTCATCTACATGACTATTATAAGACCAATCTGGACTTACGGGAGTAGAGCTTTGGGGCTCTACTAAACCATCAAATTCTTCCCGTCTTCAATCGATACAACCCAAAATCCTTCGTAAAATCCTCAACGCTCCTTACTTTGTCACGAATAAACTTATCCATAAAGACCTTAATGTTCCCTATGTTACTGGTTTGGCCCGGACCAGGTATCAATCCTTTCATGACAAACTCCATTCACACTCTAATCCATTAGTTTCAATCCTTGCATCCTCTTCAATTCATGATAATCCACGGAGGCGTCTGATAAGAAGATGGCCTCGAGACCTTCTTGTTCAGACTCACTACTAAAGAGTGCTGCCAATGGGCAGTTTCTCTTCATGTTTATAACTTTTTTCAGTCAAATTCATCATTTTTTCAATCAATTTCATAATTTTTTCAGTCAAATTCATAATTTTTTCAATCAATTTCATAATTTTTTCAGTCAATTTCATAATTTCTTGTACCCATTTTATACAGTTAATTTAATGAGGTTTTGCTACCAAGAACTTAACATTTTGAATAAATCATCTTGTTGTTGATCCATTTAACGTCATTTTATGTTACTGTTTTAATCCGACGGTGCAGCGGAAGTCTTGAGTTTTGCCTATCCAGGTTTACTTAAGATCTTTTACGAGTTCCACCTTTTAAAACATTTAAGAGTCATCAGTGGTGCAGTGGCTAGCATAACATCCTTCTATCCACTAGATCGCGAGTTCAGAACTGGTAGATGGCCATTGGATACTTTTTTTATGTTTTCAACTAAATTCATAATTGTTTACATCTCTTTTAAAGGACGAAATAAACAAGGATTTTTTCTCCCTAAAAAGAAAAATAGGGCCATCTGCTGTTTTTGAATTTGCGACCTTAAGCATAGAAGGCTGTTATACTTCACTACTTCACGGGTGACCCTTGATGCATTCAAAAAGGTGTTAAGGATTAATATGCCCAAGGTCACGGGTTCAGACCCAGCAAGAGGTCTTCGTTTTTTTAAATATTATAATATGACTATATTTGAATATTTTAAATATGACTGAAAAAAGCTATATTTCATGTATTTTATCATTATTCAGCATATTTACTTGTTGTATTTCATACAGTTGCAAATTTCAATAAAAACATATTTAAAAAACAGAAACGATCGGTTAATTAGTCAAAATTAAAAGACCAGAAAAGCTACTTTACACCATGCATTTTGCATCGTTTTACGATTTTCTCGAATACGGCTCCAACGATTTTGATTTAACTCTTTACATTAATGTGAAATTGAATAGACTTTAATTTAATGTCGGGTTTATTGTATTTGACATAATATGACAGGGTTTAAGTCATATATTTTTAAAATTTCTTCCTCTAAAGTAATTTTAATTTTATTGGTTAATAATAATGGATCTTTGCATCGATAACAACCGGACAAATATAAAATTTGAACCAATTTTATAACCAAATAAAGGAGAAAACAAAACTATATTGAGGATGTATAGTCGACTGTTCAAATTATTGTAGGATGAAATGATCGGAATTCAGTCGTTCTTTTTAAATATTTTAATTTTGCCGACGTTTCGGCTCAAACTTATGAGCCATCATCAGGGCATTACTGAGCCATGTCAAACATAAACCTATATAAAAATCGACAGAATTAAAATATTAAAAATAACGGAGAATTATGGGGATTATTTCATCATACTAGAAACAAAATATTTTTCCTACAAACAAAAATAGTAATATATATGTTTAATATATCGTTGGGAGGCTAAATATATCTGAAAAATTATTACCTAAGATACAATTTTGTAGGAGGCAATTCAGGGTGACGAAAAACGAATACAATTTAGTGATTATTGTGGATATTAATTTATTATTTTCTTATGATCTATCTTCTTTGACTATTTTAATGTTTCTGTTCCATGGGCTGCTTCCAATTTTATAAAGCCGGAGATTTTAGTCTCAGATTTTTTAAAAAAGTTATATTTTGAATCTAAGAAAAATGAAAAAAAAAAAAAAACATATTAGGCTGTTATTAAATTTTAAATTATCAATTAATGGTTAAGCAATAGTTATTTATGATATTATTTGAAGAGTATAGAATTTTTCATAATTTCTAAGATTTTTCTCAGAGAGGTCGTCGCCATAAAGATAAACAAGAGTTATGACCTACAATAATCCGTTTACCTGACTCAGAGAATTCAGGTACCAACTTTAAAGGATTTGCTAGGTTTGGGTCGCTAATAAAATTTTATTGCTCCAGCCGGTCAACTTAAAATTCTATTTCTGTCTTCCTAACTAAGATCCAGAATGTCTTGTAGCCAATATTTTGCTATTACCATAACATTTCGTTAAATAGTTCAAATTTTCCTCAAAAATTTCTAGATATCAGCAAGTTAAACATTTATCAATACAGAAGCATTTCAGTACTCCATTTCAAAATAAAATCTGTTATTGGCAATACCTTTTCTCAGTAACTATTAAGACTCCATATAACTGTTATTTTACAAGTTAAATCCACTTTAAATTAGTTTTTTATACTTATCTTAGCTGGAAAATTAGTTTCTGTGATATTAGCAAAATAAATATAAACTTTTTTGATTAATTTTTATTTTTTCTATAAACAAAATGTATTATTGGTATTACTTAATCTTGGCAACTATTAAAAGTTAACTATTAAGAGAAAGGCTCCGGTGCAGTACAATCCGCGCTCCATGCTGATTAGACAACATCCACCACGCGATGACATTGTTGGAGACTGGTGCGTTAGCTTTTAAATTTATTTTAACAGTCTAGATAAGTGAAATTCGTGAGTTGTCGGAACAAGATTTTTTATTTATATTTACTAATAATAAGATTGGCGATCTAGTAAAAAATCTGAATGGTTTGCACTGATATAATATTATAATGAGCATCCTTTTTGAGGAGGCTGCATATATTTATAATATATATCATAACACTATTTATATGATTAATATTTAATTACCATAAGCATCAATAAAAATATTCCTACTAATTTCCTTCAAATCGTTGATTTTCCAAAATTTTTACCTGGGAAATTGTTTGATAACGGGATGAATTCCCATTGGCCCAAACTAACCCTACCCCCCTCTCTTCAACCCCCCCTCACTTTCCTTGGTTTTAGGTACAAAGAAGTACAGATACCTCCTTAGACTCACTCTTCTCAGGATAGTCTTCGCTCCAGAATATTCTTCTCAGGACAGCTCTACAGAGGAAGAAAGGTAAGCTTGCCATATTTAGTGTTTAATTTATGTTAGATTCTAGTATTATAGCCTTTTATTGAGTATATGTATATATACACATATATAGGGAGAATGTAGGCATACTTTACTATTTTTCGTTGATAATAGTTATCTATATTTAATTATTATATAGAAATAATTAAATATTATCGTTGTTGAACATGAATATCTTTAACTGTTGCACGGCTCCTCTAAATAATATAAGCTATTCATTCTTCTTGGCCTCTTTCCCATTTTTAAAATTCGCAATGAGGATTTCTTTGTCCTGCAATGAGTTCTGGGCGTCCATGTTTGAAGCGTACCTCAGAAGAAGCGCTAGGGAAAACTTAAGAGCAGTTATTTAATTTTCGGGTAATAGAATCAAACCCGGCTATAAGAAATTCAAGAATTTTGATTAGAGAATATAAAAACAAACTTTGCATAATTTTTGGAGTGAGGTTTTTATTTAAATCTTATTCTTAGTATTTTTAATTTTTGTTTAGAATCAATAATTAATATTTAAATTTAAATATTCTTTTAATGATATTTAATCTGAAATCCAGATAAAAGTCGATAGTAATTTATTAGATAAAATCGTTATCTACAAATCCGAAGCCCTTTCTCTCATTTTCACTGTATATACATACATATACAGAGGGAGAGTATGGTAGTGGAGTGTGAACATGCTTTACTGTTTTACTTAGATAGTGGCCATCTAGTTATAAATATATCTATTTTACCAAAATAGTTAAATATTATCATTATTATAAACTTTAAAAACTTGTAGGATCATGCTTTTAGTAGTACTTTTTATGTATTTTATAGGTGATGAGGAGTCAGTTGTTTTTTTGTTTAAATATTTTAATTTTGCCGTCGTTTCGGTTCATGCTTGTGAGCCATGATCAGGGCATTACTGAGCCATGCCAAAGCATAAACTCTCAGTTTATAATAAAGCATAAACATTTATAAAAAGCATAAACTCAGTTTATGCTTGGACATGGCTCAGTATTGAATTACCGAATTTTCTATATTTCTTCTCATTTATTATTTTATAAACAATGTTTAATTTCTTAAAATAGAGTTTCTACATTAAAAAAAAAAATGTTTTCATATGATGTGAAAGTTATATTTGTCTGTTTTGCTTTAACGTAATCATTCAGTTTTAATTATAATATTTATTGAGATTATAGGATTTTTTATTAAGTAATATTTCAAATTATCTATATTAATTTTCAAAAAATAAGCTTTCGCCCTCTCCCGCTACTGTCGTAAACTTTCTCGAGACCTCGCTATCACGATATTTTACCTCCTCTACACCTAACTCCATCTAGCACTGCCTTTATCTACTGACTGGTACAACAAGACGTTCTGACGTAGCTATCACCGTTCAACAATGGCGGCCACGCTATACGGTGAGAATACAGGTGGGTGTAGGTGAGGTGAGATTTGGTGAGAGTGAATTATCATACTTTCAACACATTATAATTAATATTCAATTACCGAATTTTTCTGTATTACATCATCGTTTATTAATTTTTTATTAATTATAAATAATGTTTAATTTCTTAAAATCGAGTTTATACATTTAAAAAAACACGTTTTTATGATGTGATATTACACTTGTATTGTTTTAAAACTGTGTATTCTATACAAAAAAGATTGAAGTAAAAAAAAAAAAAAAAAATACACTTGTTTGTTTTGTTATAAATTTAACATTTAGTTTTTTTAAAGTAATATTATAGGATTTTAAAAAATATTAATATTTGATGTCACTATCCATTTTTTTTTTTAATAAGCCTTCCCTCCTCTCCCGCTACTTTCGTCTACTCTCACAAGACCTCGCTATCATGATATTTTACCTCACCTACACATACCTGTTTTCTCACCGTGTAGCGCTGCCTTGACAGAGTAAAGACACTTGATAGGTGTTGACTCCTTGAATACTCTATCAAAGAACAATATTGCGTTTATTTCAAAATTATTCGATCATTGAAAACACATTAGCTATTTTGGACCAATCTTAAGCTTCTGCTTACACATAATTTTTTTATTATTGATTTATTTATTATTTAATTTTCTCTTCTGTTTTTGTGATATTATAATTTAATTATGATGTCTATATATATCGTAGGTAGAAATAATCGAGAGTCAGTCGTTTCTAATATTTAAATTTTTCCGACGTTTCGGCTCAAACTTGTGAGCCATCATCAGGGCATTACTGAGCCATGTCAAGCATAAACTCCGCAGTCTAGACTTGACATGGCTCAGTAATGCACTGATGATGGCTCACAAGTTTGAGCCGAAACGTCGGCAAAATTAAAATATTAAAAAAAAAAACTGACTCCCGATTATTTCTACCAACAATAATTTCTACAGTCGACTGTACATTTCTCTCTCTCTCTCTCTCTCTCTCTCTCTCTCTATATATATATATATATATATATATATATATATATATATATATATATATATATATAATAAAGTTCAGATAAAAAATGTTTTCTGATTATTAATAAATTTTTAATTATTTCCAGATAATTCAAAATGTCGTTAGAGTATGAAAGGGCTGTGGTGGAATTGTCTGCATTTGTAGGAAGAGTTTTTTATGACCGATTTAAGTCGTTACCAGAAAGCCGACGAAGAGCTATACAAGAATTGAGGAAAATAGAAGAATATTACACCCTCAAATTATCTCTAAATATACCACTGTCATTTAGTGAAGCTCTTTTGAAGATGGAAGGTGAATTGACGGTGAGTTGAAACTTTATTAATATTAATTTTTTTTGGTACAAATCCTATTTTACATCGTTCGTTCCACAAAGGCGTGCTACAAGATGATAGTGACAAATTCACTATCATGATTCTACTATCAACAATTTTTTTAATGAAATAGATCGCCTTCTGGTTTTGACAGCGTTTTCGATTTAATCGGACATGCTAACTAATAACTATCGTTTTTCAAAACTTAACGTGTTTCTAGATTCAAAAGGCGTGTAATGCCAATATTTGTATGATGTAACTTTGCAATAATGTTGTTTTGTTTTTTTTAAACAATAATTGAAAATTTAATGATAATAAAATATGTTATTTTTTGACGTTATAAAATACGGAGCACACAACACACGATTTTCACTTACGTCCATTATTCACATAAAATTAAGAATTTTTAAACACTTATAGATGAAATAGATAAAATCACTTAATCAGTGAGTTTCGATTGAAACATGTGTTTTATTAAATAATCGACTATATTGATATTTACTACATTCAGTTAGTTTTGTCGGCTTTTCATCCCTCATCATCAACTTTTACTAGATTTAATATTGTGTATAAGATAATTAACATATTATCTTGTTAATATTGATAATACATGGACACTATGTAACTTACACAAATATGTAACTTAAACAGAAATAGTAAAAATATATATTTTTTTTTAACTTTTTGAATCGAATTTCACTGTTAAAATAATTGAAATGTATAGAGTTGTTAATTGAAAAAATGAATAAAACTAAGTGATTGTTTCAGATAATAATTTCTAAAGTTAAATTGTTTGGTCTGAAACACATGTTCCAATTTAATTCTCTAACTTTTTTAAATTTCAAATTGATAGTTTAAGTTAGAGATTAAAGTTAAATTAGAGGTTAAATTCTTAATTTGAGTTTAACAACTGTGATAAGTGAAGTAGCTGTTTATTAATGTAGCACTATTTATTAATCATTTTTAAAAAGATAATTTTAATTTAAATCGCTAATTACTTATGGACATTAAATATGTATACATAATTTATTTTATATTCAATGATCTTGATTTAATTAATCAAATTATTTTCACTTTATTCCGTTCATTCTTATATTTATCCATTCATAAATAATAATCATTTTTCATACTGATATTGTTTTTTAATTCATTACATTCAGTTACTTATATATGAAATATATAGTAAGAAAATGTATTGTGATCATGAAAATTTTGCAATTCGAGTTTAAGCCAAAAATACACAAGAGTCAAAATGAACAAGCCCTAAAAAAAGTCTGAGTTTGTGTGGTTAGTCAAGCTCAAAAATTATAAGTTGTATGGATTTAATATTTTTGAGGACCATATGCCTGGGATGTTGCAGGAACTTTTTCAACTAAATCGACAAACCAGAAGAGCCACTTTATATCATGCATTTTACACCTAACATTTAACTTTTAAATCAACAGTTCTTAAATTCATTTAATATTTATGTTCAGTGTTTATTTTTCATCCTTATGTCTTATTTTATTTAACTAAATTGTTTTTTATTCAATTCCATTCATATTTACATTTTATTCCTTCATAAATGTTGTTTATTTTTCATTCTTATGTCTTGTTTCATATTATGTTGTTTTGTTTTTTTAATCGAGTCATTTTAATTTCAAATTAATAGAACATTTAGTGCTAAGGTTCAAGAACATATCTTTGAATGTTACATAGGGATCTGTTAAAAATTACTCCTTTATACAAAATTACCCTTTGTTACAGTAATAGAATTTTGTATTATTTTATTTATAGTTTAATTAACTTTCGATTGAAATTAACTCATTCTACAATAACTGGCAATAATGGTAAAACATTAACAATGGCATCTAAAATTATCTAAAGCTGCATCTATGGGCAAATTTGTATCTATTTTTCACTTTGAAATAACAAACAAATAAACTGAACCAATTTTAAGCTATATTTTTTTTTAAAGTGCACTTTTTGTCAAGATGAACTTCCAATGCCAAAGCGATTAATTCTAAATCGGGGTCACCTGTAGCATATTGGCTAATGTAACAGCCTTCCATGCCCATAGTTTTATTTTATTAAATTGTTTGATTGTCTGAGGGTTCAGTAATAAATTAATATTGATTTCCAAAAGTTGCTATATCAACTTTAAATTTTTTTAAAGACATCCTAAAATTCTGTCATTTATTTATTTTTAGACCAATTTACTTGATCAGGTTTTATTAAAATCTAAAGTTGATTTTTTGCTGTGGTAATAACTTAATTTTCTAAATGATTACAATTTCCTCATGCCTTTTTAACAACTATGGTGCAGTGACTAGCATAACAGCCAAGGTCAAGGGTTCAAACCCGCAGGTGGCCACAAAATTTTTTAATAGGGGTAAAAAATCCTTAGTTATACCGTCCTTTGGATGAGACGTAAGAAGGTGGTCCTGAGCCTTTGTTATCATATACTCCTCAAAGATCCCTATCCTAATCAAACCTAGATAGGCAAAATTTAGGACTCTGTAGCACCTTCCGGTTAGCCTCTGTAGCATTAAGGATCGTTAAATAAATAAACAACAAAAAACTCTAAATTGGTGAAACAGTGCTTTTTAGACATAAATGAGACCACATTCAAATTGCGCCTGTGCGAAGCAGAGGTTTTCTTACTATACAAGTATTCTTTAAGAATGTTCTTAATTTAATTAGTAAATAATTTTCTTAAAATCTCTAAATTAATTTATTTTTTCTTGTTTTTTTTTTTTTTTTTTCAGGAAGGAAATACAGATCAAAATAAAGAATTTATTCTGAGACAGGAATATGGAAGAGTATTTCAACAATATATAAAGACTCAGTGGATAGGTGCAAGACCTCGGCTTGTTATTAGACTAGCTGAAACCATCTCTTTTTACACCGATTCAACTATTGCTGATCTTGTAAAATTGATGTTATTAAGTCCTGTCCGAAAAAAAAAAAAAAAGGAATAAGTTATTTTATATTGTTATCACTAAATTTATTTGTTGTATAATATTTTTATATATTTTTTTACTTGTGTTATAATTCATGGTTTCAAAATAAATTTTGTACTTATTTTTAATCCAGTTTTCTTATTTTATTTCTTCCTTTCAATTAGTTATAATTGTTGATTTTTACATTTATAAAAGTTTTAAGTAGTCCTAAGGTTCAGTTATAAATTATTATTTTATGAGAGAAAGAGGAGACCGGCTTTGACCCCATCTCTATTCCCTGGCTGAGAAGTGATCTCTGGTAGGGATAACTTACAAAGTGATAATTGATCAGTTATTGAGCGAGATGAAAGATTATTAAATTGCTAAAATGACTATTAAAATATAGGAGTTGTTAATAGAAGGGTTGTGTGTATTTTTTAATGCAACATTATAAAAAAATTTGTTGTCTAAGAACTTGAAAAATAATGTCAGGGGCGGATAACCCTTATCACTTAGGGTATATTTTTTAAATTTATAATGTTTCACATTATTTCATACTGCATTATATAATTGTTGGGAAGAGGGACGACTGACGCGTTTGCTCGCAGCCTCAACCCGTTCGTTATTATGAGTCGCCGAATTATTCTGTCGATATCACATTGGTAGCAACTGACCCTAAAACATTACAGCTAATGATAAATGATATGGAAAAATATTGCCAAATGTGGAATTTAGAGATCAATTTAAATAAGTCTAAAATATTAATTTTCAGAAATGGAGGAGGTAAACGTGGGCGAAATGAAAAATGGTTTTTCAATAACCAAGCAATAGAGGTAGTAAATGAATATAAATACCTGGGTATTATCCTTACACCCACACTATCCTTAAAAAAACAGCTACAGCAGACGTTATCAAAAGCAAAAATGGCATTCAACTCCATATGGAAAAATTTCCTATTTAACAACAGTATACCCTATAAATCAAAACTTGAAGTATTTAATGCCGTTTTTAAATCATTCATAGGATATGGAGCTCAGGCATGGGGAAGTAAGGAATATATAGAAACGGAAAAACTTTTATATTATTTTATTAAAAAATTATTTAGCCTCCCACAAGCCACACCGTCATACCTGCTGCACATCGAAACAAAAATAGTCCCAATGTTCGTGGAAACTTTAAAAATTCAAAACAACTACATTTTAAAAGTTAAAATCTACCAAATAATAGACTGCCACATTTCATAAATGAGGAAGTCATCAAACAAAATATTTTCTGGATTAAAGATGTAAGAGAACTGGCCGAAAAAAATAATATTTCAATAGACATTCAACCTGAAAACAAATATAACTGGGCTCTAATCTTACAGCAATTTAGACAATCACTGACAGCTATTTATAGATCAAAATTTTTACAAAGGGCTATAGTCTCAGAGAAAATGTTTGTATATAAAAACTTAGATCATGATAATGGGACACAATATTTGTTTGATACCAAATTAAGTTTTAATGGGGCGAAATGGATATTTAAAGTTAGATGTGAATTGGTATACCTCAACTATAATAGATTTTGGTCAAATAACAATGTGATGTGTTCGCTTTGTAATAGAAAAGAAGTAGAAAATACCTTTCATTTCCTCGCCACATGTCCCATTTTATCTGAAATTAGAATAAGCTGTTTCGGAAAGAATTATTTAAACACCGATGAAGTAATAAACTATCTTAATGGACAGAACTGGATGGCTGTGTATAAATATTGTAAAATAGCATGGCCCTACAGATATAAACTTATAAAAGAGTTTAACTATATTTAACAATTGTAATATATTTATATATGTAATTGTTTATTATTATTGTTATTGTTTTGTTGTTTTGAGCCTGATAATGAAATAGTTGAATCAGTGAGTGAGATTATTTTAGTGTTATTGTGTAGTGTATCATATATGAATATAGTTACTGTTATATAAATTATAAAATTAAACAGGTCGGCTCCGGACTAGACGGTCTAAAAGACCATAGTTCTATTAATATTTTTTTACATGTTATATTTTTGTTGTAATATGCTGAAAAAAAAAATAAAAAAACAGTTATCTATCTATCTATTCTGTCGACCAGTGTAACCTTGTTGAGGGTAAGTAAATGAAATAATAAAAGAGAGAACATGGATAAGCTTATATTAATTAAAATAAAACAAAATACTGTTTATAATATGCAAGGTGGTGATTCTTTCTATCCCTGATGACTTCCTTCCCTCTCGTCTGTGATGTTCCTTCTTTCCTTTAGCGACTCCTACCCCTTGCGACAATTTTCTACTATTTTCTGTGATTTTCCTCGATTCCTTTTGATTTTCCTCGATGAAGTGCGATTTGAGAACAATAAGACACATCTGCGACCACCAACTTAATTAAACACCGCCTATACTGGCGTGTGGCTCCATTAACTCCCTCTTTCACAATCCCAGAATGCCCTCTGCCCAGTGGTCACTTAACAGCTGTTTCAAATTGAATAAAACAATTGAGTGTAGCGCTTGCACATAATAAATCACAAAATAAAACAAATAAAATTACAAATGGAGAAATATAAACATAAAACTATTTCAATTCTTAACAAAAGATAATGAACCAAAAGAACGTTAAATCTATAAAACGTCATTAATCCATTCGGAAACCCAAGAGAGATGAGGATGGTTTCGCCAGTAAAAATGAGAGGAAACAGATTTATGATGTATTTATGAGGAAACAGAATGTTCTTAATTTAATTAGTACATAATTTTCTTAAAATCTCTAAATTAATTATATTGCTTGTTTCGGAAGGAAAACTGATAATAAGATTTATTTCAGACGGATATGGAAGTTTCAAGATACATAAGTCAGTGTAGGTGCAAGACTCGTTGTATTAGAAGCTGAACCTTTACACTGATTAACTATTGCATCTTGAATGAGTAAAAACTCTCAATAAAAAAGAATAAGTTTAATTGTTTGACTAATATGAGATAGAGCATGTTTTCAAAGATTTACATAAAGTCTCAATAGGATAGTGTAGTAAGTACCTCGGAACTTGTTATTAAGACTAGCTGAAATCCATTCTGTTAATTACAACTCGATTCTAACTATCTGCTGACTCTTAGATAATATTAGATAGTTAAAAAATCCTGTCAAGTTTCAAAAACTAGTATTTATTAAGTTGATTTCTATAAATTGTTATCAGACTCACGCATAACATGCTTCTATATTCAACTATCCGCTGTAATTAAGGTGCCAACAGTAAAATTATTTAATAGATAGAAGCTTATACAGTCACTATAGTTATACCGTCCTTCGGATGTGTATAACTGTAAAGCTGTAATATAGCTGTATATTATATTAAAGCGTGCTTTAAACATCGCTCTCTTAGACTTATCTGTAGTAAAATAAAACCTAGTTCACTAGTATTTTTAATGTTCTCATAAAGATCTTTCAATTCGTCCACTAAAATTTCTAATTCAAGTTCATCGCTTTCGGAATCAGAACAATTATCAGTTTTGGGCGGCATAGTAGATTACAATTAAATTTTCAATAAAATACTAAACTTATTATCAAAGAAAAATAGTCCCAATCAAAATAACCTACTGAAAATAAATTATAATTTAACAGCTGATTGATAAGGCGTAGTAATTAATCAAAGCGGCCAACAAAATATTAAGAAAAGATCTTTCAATTCGTCCACTAAAATTTCTAATTTACGTTCATCGCTTTCGGAATCAGAACAATTATCAGTTATTGGTTATTGTTATTATTATTATTGGTTAAAATGTTATCTTATACACAAAGTTGTATAAGATAATGAAAGATATCAGAAGCGGGTAAAACTAAGTGATTGTTGTAGATAATAACTTCTTAGTTAGACTGTTTAGTCTGACTCACTTTTTTTTTTCTACTCTAACTTTATTAAAACTCTGCAAATTATTACATAATGGTTTATTATTTCCAAATAACAATATTGGTGTATAACTGTTCATAAGGCTGTTGATAGGCAATTAAGTAATATGAAAAGCACTAATTCAAAGCATCATATCATAACACTACCACTGATTTCAAAACGCAATATCTGAGCTAGTTGTAAACCAAATTCAATGATTCTTTTTTCATTTGGTCCAAAATTTTTTTCGGGTAATAGCACTGGGATCTCCTGGAACCCTGATTTGCTATCCACCTGTGAACGGTAAAGTTTAGTTCTCTACTTCTCTACTTTTCTCTATCGTCAAAAATAACTGAGTTAGGAATGTATTTATGTGAAAATTTTTTTTTTTTTTCTCTTTTATATAATTATTCGCTTTTTTTTTTTTTTGGTTAAAAAACACTAATACATTTTTTTCTATCTTCAAATATAACTGAGTTATTGAATAAAATACTTTTAATCGTCCGCCATTTTAAAACTAACCAGCTGATATCAACGTCTAGGTGTTAGGATCATCGTTGAATGGACTAATATCTTTGTGGCGTATTTTAAAAAAAAAATCGGTCCAGTAGTTTCGGAGAAATGCCGCGGACGGCGGACAAACGGATTTTTTTTTTATTCGTTATTGGGATTCTAGGTATCTTGAAACGTAAGCTCTCAAATTTTGAGCAGACGCAATTTTTTTTTTTTTTTTTTTTGGTCGATTACAAAGGTTGATTATTGAAAATAATAGGAAAAAACTTGTTAAATTGGTTTAAACAACGTAGGTAAGTGAATGTCTTGTATTGGAGGCAACATATTTTTTTTTTACTTTGACTTTATTCAAACCTTTCAAAATAAATAGTATCCACAGGATAAAAAACGCGAGACGCCATATTACGCCGCCATTTTGGTCCAGCTCTTCCTCCATTTTCAATTCCTCTCCCTTCTAATCTAATATCAGATCGTAAAAAAAACAAAAAAAAAACAAACATGAATCTCATTAGAGATTACTAAATCAATATCCGATCTGATATTAGATTAGAAGGGAGAGGAATTGAAAATGGAGGAAGAGCTGGACCAAAATGGCGGCGTAATATGGCGTCTCGCGTTTTTTATCCTGTGGATACTATTTATTTTGAAAGGTTTGAATAAAGTCAAAGTAAAAAAAAAATATGTTGCCTCCAATACAAGACATTCACTTACCTACGTTGTTTAAACCAATTTAACAAGTTTTTTCCTATTATTTTCAATAATCAACCTTTGTAATCGACCAAAAAAAAAAAAAAAAAAAATTGCGTCTGCTCAAAATTTGAGAGCTTACGTTTCAAGATACCTAGAATCCCAATAACGAATAAAAAAAAAATCCGTTTGTCCGCCGTCCGCGGCATTTCTCCGAAACTACTGGACCGATTTTTTTTTTAAAATACGCCACAAAGATATTAGTCCATTCAACGATGATCCTAACACCTAGACGTTGATATCAGCTGGTTAGTTTTAAAATGGCGGACGATTAAAAGTATTTTATTCAATAACTCAGTTATATTTGAAGATAGAAAAAAATGTATTAGTGTTTTTTAACCAAAAAAAAAAAAAAAGCGAATAATTATATAAAAGAGAAAAAAAAAAAAAATTTTCACATAAATACATTCCTAACTCAGTTATTTTTGACGATAGAGAAAAGTAGAGAAGTAGAGAACTAAACTTTACCGTTCACAGGTGGATAGCAAATCAGGGTTCCAGGAGATCCCAGTGCTATTACCCGAAAAAAATTTTGGACCAAATGAAAAAAGAATCATTGAATTTGGTTTACAACTAGCTCAGATATTGCGTTTTGAAATCAGTGGTAGTGTTATGATATGATGCTTTGAATTAGTGCTTTTCATATTACTTAATTGCCTATCAACGGCCTTATGAACAGTTATACACCAATATTGTTATTTGGAAATAATAAACCATTATGTAATAATTTGCAGAGTTTTAATAAAGTTAGAGTAGAAAAAAAAAAGTGAGTCAGACTAAACAGTCTAACTAAGAAGTTATTATCTACAACAATCACTTAGTTTTACCCGCTTCTGATATCTTTCATTATCTTATACAACTTTGTGTATAAGATAACATTTTAACCAATAATAATAATAACAATAACCAATAACTGATAATTGTTCTGATTCCGAAAGCGATGAACGTAAATTAGAAATTTTAGTGGACGAATTGAAAGATCTTTTCTTAATATTTTGTTGGCCGCTTTGATTAATTACTACGCCTTATCAATCAGCTGTTAAATTATAATTTATTTTCAGTAGGTTATTTTGATTGGGACTATTTTTCTTTGATAATAAGTTTAGTATTTTATTGAAAATTTAATTGTAATCTACTATGCCGCCCAAAACTGATAATTGTTCTGATTCCGAAAGCGATGAACTTGAATTAGAAATTTTAGTGGACGAATTGAAAGATCTTTATGAGAACATTAAAAATACTAGTGAACTAGGTTTTATTTATACTACAGATAAGTCTAAGAGAGCGATGTTTAAAGCACGCTTTAATATAATATACAGCTATATTACAGCTTTACAGTTATACACATCCGAAGGACGGTATAACTAAGGACGTTCACTCCTATTAAAAATTTCTGTGGGCACCTTGGGTGTATAAGGCTGTTATGCTAGTCATAACAATATAAAATAACTTATTACTGTTTTTAAACTTGGACAGGACTTTTTAACATCAATTTCACAAGATCAGCAATAGTTGAATCGGTGTAAAAAGAGATGGTTTCAGCTAGTCTAATAACAAGTCGAGGTCTTGCACCTATCCATTGAGACTTTATGTAATCTTGAAAAATCCTTCCATATTCCTGTCTGAGAATAAATTCTTTATCTTCATCAGTATTTCCTTCCTGAGAAATAAACAAGCAAATATAAATTAATTTAGAGATTTTAAGAAAATTATGTACTAATTAAATTAAGAACATTCTGTTTCCTCATAAATACATCATAAATCTGTTTCCTCTCATTTTTACTGGCGAAACCATCCTCATCTCTCTTGGGTTTCCGAATGGATTAATGACGTTTTATAGATTTAACGTTCTTTTGGTTCATTATCTTTTGTTAAGAATTGAAATAGTTTTATGTTTATATTTCTCCATTTGTAATTTTATTTGTTTTATTTTGTGATTTATTATGTGCAAGCGCTACACTCAATTGTTTTATTCAATTTGAAACAGCTGTTAAGTGACCACTGGGCAGAGGGCATTCTGGGATTGTGAAAGAGGGAGTTAATGGAGCCACACGCCAGTATAGGCGGTGTTTAATTAAGTTGGTGGTCGCAGATGTGTCTTATTGTTCTCAAATCGCACTTCATCGAGGAAAATCAAAAGGAATCGAGGAAAATCACAGAAAATAGTAGAAAATTGTCGCAAGGGGTAGGAGTCGCTAAAGGAAAGAAGGAACATCACAGACGAGAGGGGAAGGAAGTCATCAGGGATAGAAAGAATCACCACCTTGCATATTATAAACAGTATTTTGTTTTATTTTAATTAATATAAGCTTATCCATGTTCTCTCTTTTATTATTTCATTTACTTACCCTCAACAAGGTTACACTGGTCGACAGAATAGATAGATAGATAACTGTTTTTTTATTTTTTTTTTCAGCATATTACAACAAAAATATAACATGTAAAAAAATATTAATAGAACTATGGTCTTTTAGACCGTCTAGTCCGGAGCCGACCTGTTTAATTTTATAATTTATATAACAGTAACTATATTCATATATGATACACTACACAATAACACTAAAATAATCTCACTCACTGATTCAACTATTTCATTATCAGGCTCAAAACAACAAAACAATAACAATAATAATAAACAATTACATATATAAATATATTACAATTGTTAAATATAGTTAAACTCTTTTATAAGTTTATATCTGTAGGGCCATGCTATTTTACAATATTTATACACAGCCATCCAGTTCTGTCCATTAAGATAGTTTATTACTTCATCGGTGTTTAAATAATTCTTTCCGAAACAGCTTATTCTAATTTCAGATAAAATGGGACATGTGGCGAGGAAATGAAAGGTATTTTCTACTTCTTTTCTATTACAAAGCGAACACATCACATTGTTATTTGACCAAAATCTATTATAGTTGAGGTATACCAATTCACATCTAACTTTAAATATCCATTTCGCCCCATTAAAACTTAATTTGGTATCAAACAAATATTGTGTCCCATTATCATGATCTAAGTTTTTATATACAAACATTTTCTCTGAGACTATAGCCCTTTGTAAAAATTTTGATCTATAAATAGCTGTCAGTGATTGTCTAAATTGCTGTAAGATTAGAGCCCAGTTATATTTGTTTTCAGGTTGAATGTCTATTGAAATATTATTTTTTTCGGCCAGTTCTCTTACATCTTTAATCCAGAAAATATTTTGTTTGATGACTTCCTCATTTATGAAATGTGGCAGTCTATTATTTGGTAGATTTTTAACTTTTAAAATGTAGTTGTTTTGAATTTTTAAAGTTTCCACGAACATTGGGACTATTTTTGTTTCGATGTGCAGCAGGTATGACGGTGTGGCTTGTGGGAGGCTAAATAATTTTTTAATAAAATAATATAAAAGTTTTTCCGTTTCTATATATTCCTTACTTCCCCATGCCTGAGCTCCATATCCTATGAATGATTTAAAAACGGCATTAAATACTTCAAGTTTTGATTTATAGGGTATACTGTTGTTAAATAGGAAATTTTTCCATATGGAGTTGAATGCCATTTTTGCTTTTGATAACGTCTGCTGTAGCTGTTTTTTTAAGGATAGTGTGGGTGTAAGGATAATACCCAGGTATTTATATTCATTTACTACCTCTATTGCTTGGTTATTGAAAAACCATTTTTCATTTCGCCCACGTTTACCTCCTCCATTTCTGAAAATTAATATTTTAGACTTATTTAAATTGATCTCTAAATTCCACATTTGGCAATATTTTTCCATATCATTTATCATTAGCTGTAATGTTTTAGGGTCAGTTGCTACCAATGTGATATCGACAGAATAATTCGGCGACTCATAATAACGAACGGGTTGAGGCTGCGAGCAAACGCGTCAGTCGTCCCTCTTCCCAACAATTATATAATGCAGTATGAAATAATGTGAAACATTATAAATTTAAAAAATATACCCTAAGTGATAAGGGTTATCCGCCCCTGACATTATTTTTCAAGTTCTTAGACAACAAATTTTTTTATAATGTTGCATTAAAAAATACACACAACCCTTCTATTAACAACTCCTATATTTTAATAGTCATTTTAGCAATTTAATAATCTTTCATCTCGCTCAATAACTGATCAATTATCACTTTGTAAGTTATCCCTACCAGAGATCACTTCTCAGCCAGGGAATAGAGATGGGGTCAAAGCCGGTCTCCTCTTTCTCTCATAAAATAATAATTTATAACTGAACCTTAGGACTACTTAAAACTTTTATAAATGTAAAAATCAACAATTATAACTAATTGAAAGGAAGAAATAAAATAAGAAAACTGGATTAAAAATAAGTACAAAATTTATTTTGAAACCATGAATTATAACACAAGTAAAAAAATATATAAAAATATTATACAACAAATAAATTTAGTGATAACAATATAAAATAACTTATTCCTTTTTTTTTTTTTTTCGGACAGGACTTAATAACATCAATTTTACAAGATCTGCAATAGTTGAATCGGTGTAAAAAGAGATGGTTTCAGCTAGTCTAATAACAAGCCGAGGTCTTGCACCTATCCACTGAGACTTTATATATTGTTGAAATACTCTTCCATATTCCTGTCTCAGAATAAATTCTTTATTTTGATCTGTATTTCCTTCCTGAAAAAAAAAAAAAAAAAACAAGAAAAAATAAATTAATTTAGAGATTTTAAGAAAATTATTTACTAATTAAATTAAGAACATTCTTAAAGAATACTTGTATAGTAAGAAAACCTCTGCTTCGCACAGGCGCAATTTGAATGTGGTCTCATTTATGTCTAAAAAGCACTGTTTCACCAATTTAGAGTTTTTTGTTGTTTATTTATTTAACGATCCTTAATGCTACAGAGGCTAACCGGAAGGTGCTACAGAGTCCTAAATTTTGCCTATCTAGGTTTGATTAGGATAGGGATCTTTGAGGAGTATATGATAACAAAGGCTCAGGACCACCTTCTTACGTCTCATCCAAAGGACGGTATAACTAAGGATTTTTTACCCCTATTAAAAAATTTTGTGGCCACCTGCGGGTTTGAACCCTTGACCTTGGCTGTTATGCTAGTCACTGCACCATAGTTGTTAAAAAGGCATGAGGAAATTGTAATCATTTAGAAAATTAAGTTATTACCACAGCAAAAAATCAACTTTAGATTTTAATAAAACCATGATCAAGTAAATTGGTCTAAAAATAAATAAATGACAGAATTTTAGGATGTCTTTAAAAAAATTTAAAGTTGATATAGCAACTTTTGGAAATCAATATTAATTTATTACTGAACCCTCAGACAATCAAACAATTTAATAAAATAAAACTATGGGCATGGAAGGCTGTTACATTAGCCAATATGCTACAGGTGACCCCGATTTAGAATTAATCGCTTTGGCATTGGAAGTTCATCTTGACAAAAAGTGCACTTTAAAAAAAAATATAGCTTAAAATTGGTTCAGTTTATTTGTTTGTTATTTCAAAGTGAAAAATAGATACAAATTTGCCCATAGATGCAGCTTTAGATAATTTTAGATGCCATTGTTAATGTTTTACCATTATTGCCAGTTATTGTAGAATGAGTTAATTTCAATCGAAAGTTAATTAAACTATAAATAAAATAATACAAAATTCTATTACTGTAACAAAGGGTAATTTTGTATAAAGGAGTAATTTTTAACAGATATGTAACATTCAAAGATATGTTCTTGAACCTTAGCACTAAATGTTCTATTAATTTGAAATTAAAATGACTCGATTAAAAAAACAAAACAACATAATATGAAACAAGACATAAGAATGAAAAATAAACAACATTTATGAAGGAATAAAATGTAAATATGAATGGAATTGAATAAAAAACAATTTAGTTAAATAAAATAAGACATAAGGATGAAAAATAAACACTGAACATAAATATTAAATGAATTTAAGAACTGTTGATTTAAAAGTTAAATGTTAGGTGTAAAATGCATGATATAAAGTGGCTCTTCTGGTTTGTCGATTTAGTTGAAAAAGTTCCTGCAACATCCCAGGCATATGGTCCTCAAAAATATTAAATCCATACAACTTATAATTTTTGAGCTTGACTAACCACACAAACTCAGACTTTTTTTAGGGCTTGTTCATTTTGACTCTTGTGTATTTTTGGCTTAAACTCGAATTGCAAAATTTTCATGATCACAATACATTTTCTTACTATATATTTCATATATAAGTAACTGAATGTAATGAATTAAAAAACAATATCAGTATGAAAAATGATTATTATTTATGAATGGATAAATATAAGAATGAACGGAATAAAGTGAAAATAATTTGATTAATTAAATCAAGATATTGAATATAAAATAAATTATGTATACATATTTAATGTCCATAAGTAATTAGCGATTTAAAAATTATCTTTTTAAAAATGATTAATAAATAGTGCTACATTAATAAACAGCTACTTCACTTATCACAGTTGTTAAACTCAAATTAAGAATTTAACCTCTAATTTAACTTTAATCTCTAACTTAAACTATCAATTTGAAATTTAAAAAAGTTAGAGAATTAAATTGGAACATGTGTTTCAGACCAAACAATTTAACTTTAGAAATTATTATCTGAAACAATCACTTAGTTTTATTCATTTTTCATAACTCAACATTACCTTATACAACTCTGTATATAAGAAAACACTTTTTCTAAAATCGTCACCTTTTTAACTGTGAAATTCGATTTAAAAAGTTCAAAAAAAAAAATATATTTTTACTCTTTCTGTTTAAGTTACATATTTGTGTAAGTTACATATGTGTCCATGTATTATCAATATTAACAAGATAATATGTTAATTATCTTATACACAGTATTAATCTAGTAAAAGTTGATGATGAGGGATGAAAAGCCGACAAAACTAACTGAATGTAGTAAATATCAATATAGTCGATTATTTAATAAAACACATGTTTCAATCGAAACTCACTGATTAAGTGATTTTATCTATTTCATCTATAAGTGTTTAAAAATTCTTAATTTTATGTGAATAATGGACGTAAGTGAAAATCGTGTGTTGTGTGCTCCGTATTTTATAACGTCAAAAAATAACATATTTTATTATCATTAAATTTTCAATTATTGTTTAAAAAAAACAAAACAACATTATTGCAAAGTTACATCATACAAATATTGGCATTACACGCCTTTTGAATCTAGAAACACGTTAAGTTTTGAAAAACGATAGTTATTAGTTAGCATGTCCGATTAAATCGAAAACGCTGTCAAAACCAGAAGGCGATCTATTTCATTAAAAAATTGTTGATAGTAGAATCATGATAGTGAATTTGTCACTATCATCTTGTAGCACGCCTTTGTGGAACGAACGATGTAAAATAGGATTTGTACCAAAAAAAATTAATATTAATAAAGTTTCAACTCACCGTCAATTCACCTTCCATCTTCAAAAGAGCTTCACTAAATGACAGTGGTATATTTAGAGATAATTTGAGGGTGTAATATTCTTCTATTTTCCTCAATTCTTGTATAGCTCTTCGTCGGCTTTCTGGTAACGACTTAAATCGGTCATAAAAAACTCTTCCTACAAATGCAGACAATTCCACCACAGCCCTTTCATACTCTAACGACATTTTGAATTATCTGGAAATAATTAAAAATTTATTAATAATCAGAAAACATTTTTTATCTGACTTTATTTATATATATATATATATATATATATATATATATATATATATATATATATATAGAGAGAGAGAGAGAGAGAGAGAGATAGAGAGAATGTACAGTCGACTGTAGAAATTATTGTTGGTAGAAATAATCGGGAGTCAGTTTTTTTTTTAATATTTTAATTTTGCCGACGTTTCGGCTCAAACTTGTGAGCCATCATCAGTGCATTACTGAGCCATGTCAAGTCTAGACTGCGGAGTTTATGCTTGACATGGCTCAGTAATGCCCTGATGATGGCTCACAAGTTTGAGCCGAAACGTCGGAAAAATTTAAATATTAGAAACGACTGACTCTCGATTATTTCTACCTACGATATATATAGACATCATAATTAAATTATAATATCACAAAAACAGAAGAGAAATTAAATAATAAATAAATCAATAATAAAAAAATTATGTGTAAGCAGAAGGCTTAAGATTGGTCCAAAATAGCTAATGTGTTTTCAATGATCGAATAATTTTGAAATAAACGCAATATTGTTCTTTGATAGAGTATTCAAGGAGTCAACACCTATCAAGTGTCTTTACTCTGTCAAGGCAGCGCTACACGGTGAGAAAACAGGTATGTGTAGGTGAGGTAAAATATCATGATAGCGAGGTCTTGTGAGAGTAGACGAAAGTAGCGGGAGAGGAGGGAAGGCTTATTAAAAAAAAAATGGATAGTGACATCAAATATTAATATTTTTTAAAATCCTATAATATTACTTTAAAAAAACTAAATGTTAAATTTATAACAAAACAAACAAGTGTATTTTTTTTTTTTTTTTTTACTTCAATCTTTTTTGTATAGAATACACAGTTTTAAAACAATACAAGTGTAATATACAGATCATAAAAACGTGTTTTTTTAAATGTATAAACTCGATTTTAAGAAATTAAACATTATTTATAATTAATAAAAAATTAATAAACGATGATGTAATACAGAAAAATTCGGTAATTGAATATTAATTATAATGTGTTGAAAGTATGATAATTCACTCTCACCAAATCTCACCTCACCTACACCCACCTGTATTCTCACCGTATAGCGTGGCCGCCATTGTTGAACGGTGATAGCTACGTCAGAACGTCTTGTAAGATAGAGGCAGTAGATAAAGGCAGTGCTAGATGGAGGTAGGTGTAGAGGAGGTAAAATATCGTGATAGCGAGGTCTCGAGAAAGTTTACGACAGTAGCGGGAGAGGGCGAAAGCTTATTTTTTGAAAATTAATATAGATAATTTGAAATATTACTTAATAAAAAATCCTATAATCTCAATAAATATTATAATTAAAACTGAATGATTACGTTAAAGCAAAACAGACAAATATAACTTTCACATCATATGAAAACATTTTTTTTTTTAATGTAGAAACTCTATTTTAAGAAATTAAACATTGTTTATAAAATAATAAATGAGAAGAAATATAGAAAATTCGGTAATTCAATACTGAGCCATGTCCAAGCATAAACTGAGTTTATGCTTTTTATAAATGTTTATGCTTTATTATAAACTGAGAGTTTATGCTTTGGCATGGCTCAGTAATGCCCTGATCATGGCTCACAAGCATGAACCGAAACGACGGCAAAATTAAAATATTTAAACAAAAAAACAACTGACTCCTCATCACCTATAAAATACATAAAAAGTACTACTAAAAGCATGATCCTACAAGTTTTTAAAGTTTATAATAATGATAATATTTAACTATTTTGGTAAAATAGATATATTTATAACTAGATGGCCACTATCTAAGTAAAACAGTAAAGCATGTTCACACTCCACTACCATACTCTCCCTCTGTATATGTATGTATATACAGTGAAAATGAGAGAAAGGGCTTCGGATTTGTAGATAACGATTTTATCTAATAAATTACTATCGACTTTTATCTGGATTTCAGATTAAATATCATTAAAAGAATATTTAAATTTAAATATTAATTATTGATTCTAAACAAAAATTAAAAATACTAAGAATAAGATTTAAATAAAAACCTCACTCCAAAAATTATGCAAAGTTTGTTTTTATATTCTCTAATCAAAATTCTTGAATTTCTTATAGCCGGGTTTGATTCTATTACCCGAAAATTAAATAACTGCTCTTAAGTTTTCCCTAGCGCTTCTTCTGAGGTACGCTTCAAACATGGACGCCCAGAACTCATTGCAGGACAAAGAAATCCTCATTGCGAATTTTAAAAATGGGAAAGAGGCCAAGAAGAATGAATAGCTTATATTATTTAGAGGAGCCGTGCAACAGTTAAAGATATTCATGTTCAACAACGATAATATTTAATTATTTCTATATAATAATTAAATATAGATAACTATTATCAACGAAAAATAGTAAAGTATGCCTACATTCTCCCTATATATGTGTATATATACATATACTCAATAAAAGGCTATAATACTAGAATCTAACATAAATTAAACACTAAATATGGCAAGCTTACCTTTCTTCCTCTGTAGAGCTGTCCTGAGAAGAATATTCTGGAGCGAAGACTATCCTGAGAAGAGTGAGTCTAAGGAGGTATCTGTACTTCTTTGTACCTAAAACCAAGGAAAGTGAGGGGGGGTTGAAGAGAGGGGGGTAGGGTTAGTTTGGGCCAATGGGAATTCATCCCGTTATCAAACAATTTCCCAGGTAAAAATTTTGGAAAATCAACGATTTGAAGGAAATTAGTAGGAATATTTTTATTGATGCTTATGGTAATTAAATATTAATCATATAAATAGTGTTATGATATATATTATAAATATATGCAGCCTCCTCAAAAAGGATGCTCATTATAATATTATATCAGTGCAAACCATTCAGATTTTTTACTAGATCGCCAATCTTATTATTAGTAAATATAAATAAAAAATCTTGTTCCGACAACTCACGAATTTCACTTATCTAGACTGTTAAAATAAATTTAAAAGCTAACGCACCAGTCTCCAACAATGTCATCGCGTGGTGGATGTTGTCTAATCAGCATGGAGCGCGGATTGTACTGCACCGGAGCCTTTCTCTTAATAGTTAACTTTTAATAGTTGCCAAGATTAAGTAATACCAATAATACATTTTGTTTATAGAAAAAATAAAAATTAATCAAAAAAGTTTATATTTATTTTGCTAATATCACAGAAACTAATTTTCCAGCTAAGATAAGTATAAAAAACTAATTTAAAGTGGATTTAACTTGTAAAATAACAGTTATATGGAGTCTTAATAGTTACTGAGAAAAGGTATTGCCAATAACAGATTTTATTTTGAAATGGAGTACTGAAATGCTTCTGTATTGATAAATGTTTAACTTGCTGATATCTAGAAATTTTTGAGGAAAATTTGAACTATTTAACGAAATGTTATGGTAATAGCAAAATATTGGCTACAAGACATTCTGGATCTTAGTTAGGAAGACAGAAATAGAATTTTAAGTTGACCGGCTGGAGCAATAAAATTTTATTAGCGACCCAAACCTAGCAAATCCTTTAAAGTTGGTACCTGAATTCTCTGAGTCAGGTAAACGGATTATTGTAGGTCATAACTCTTATTTATCTTTATGGCGACGACCTCTCTGAGAAAAATCTTAGAAATTATGAAAAATTCTATACTCTTCAAATAATATCATAAATAACTATTGCTTAACCATTAATTGATAATTTAAAATTTAATAACAGCCTAATATGTTTTTTTTTTTTTTTCATTTTTCTTAGATTCAAAATATAACTTTTTTAAAAAATCTGAGACTAAAATCTCCGGCTTTATAAAATTGGAAGCAGCCCATGGAACAGAAACATTAAAATAGTCAAAGAAGATAGATCATAAGAAAATAATAAATTAATATCCACAATAATCACTAAATTGTATTCGTTTTTCGTCACCCTGAATTGCCTCCTACAAAATTGTATCTTAGGTAATAATTTTTCAGATATATTTAGCCTCCCAACGATATATTAAACATATATATTACTATTTTTGTTTGTAGGAAAAATATTTTGTTTCTAGTATGATGAAATAATCCCCATAATTCTCCGTTATTTTTAATATTTTAATTCTGTCGATTTTTATATAGGTTTATGTTTGACATGGCTCAGTAATGCCCTGAT
This sequence comes from Piezodorus guildinii, assembly GCA_023052935.1. Lineage (NCBI taxonomy): Eukaryota > Metazoa > Arthropoda > Insecta > Hemiptera > Pentatomidae > Piezodorus > Piezodorus guildinii. The sequence continues at coordinate 67,150 of JAJSOM010000026.1, forward strand.
GATGGCTCATAAGTTTGAGCCGAAACGTCGGCAAAATTAAAATATTTAAAAAGAACGACTGAATTCCGATCATTTCATCCTACAATAATTTGAACAGTCGACTATACATCCTCAATATAGTTTTGTTTTCTCCTTTATTTGGTTATAAAATTGGTTCAAATTTTATATTTGTCCGGTTGTTATCGATGCAAAGATCCATTATTATTAACCAATAAAATTAAAATTACTTTAGAGGAAGAAATTTTAAAAATATATGACTTAAACCCTGTCATATTATGTCAAATACAATAAACCCGACATTAAATTAAAGTCTATTCAATTTCACATTAATGTAAAGAGTTAAATCAAAATCGTTGGAGCCGTATTCGAGAAAATCGTAAAACGATGCAAAATGCATGGTGTAAAGTAGCTTTTCTGGTCTTTTAATTTTGACTAATTAACCGATCGTTTCTGTTTTTTAAATATGTTTTTATTGAAATTTGCAACTGTATGAAATACAACAAGTAAATATGCTGAATAATGATAAAATACATGAAATATAGCTTTTTTCAGTCATATTTAAAATATTCAAATATAGTCATATTATAATATTTAAAAAAACGAAGACCTCTTGCTGGGTCTGAACCCGTGACCTTGGGCATATTAATCCTTAACACCTTTTTGAATGCATCAAGGGTCACCCGTGAAGTAGTGAAGTATAACAGCCTTCTATGCTTAAGGTCGCAAATTCAAAAACAGCAGATGGCCCTATTTTTCTTTTTAGGGAGAAAAAATCCTTGTTTATTTCGTCCTTTAAAAGAGATGTAAACAATTATGAATTTAGTTGAAAACATAAAAAAAGTATCCAATGGCCATCTACCAGTTCTGAACTCGCGATCTAGTGGATAGAAGGATGTTATGCTAGCCACTGCACCACTGATGACTCTTAAATGTTTTAAAAGGTGGAACTCGTAAAAGATCTTAAGTAAACCTGGATAGGCAAAACTCAAGACTTCCGCTGCACCGTCGGATTAAAACAGTAACATAAAATGACGTTAAATGGATGAACAACAAGATGATTTATTCAAAATGTTAAGTTCTTGGTAGCAAAACCTCATTAAATTAACTGTATAAAATGGGTACAAGAAATCATGAAATTGACTGAAAAAATTATGAATTTGACTGAAAAAAGTAATAAAAATGAAGAGAAACTGCCCATTGGCAGCATTCTTTAGTAGTGAGTCTGAAAAAGAAGTTAATAAGTTAAAGATAAGTTTATTCGTGAGAAAGTAAGGAGCTTTGAGGATTTTTCGAAGGATTTTGGATTGTAAGGATTGAAGAATTTGATGGTTTAGTAGAGCCCCAAAGCTCTACTCCCGTAAGTCCAGATTGGTTATATATTTCTGAAAGGTTTGGGACAGAAATGAAAGTATCTATGAGGCTTTCCTGGATCTCAAAGCTGCGTTCGATTCTATATATCGAACCTAGATATGAAATATGGAATGCTCTTGCTGCAAAGAATGTACCATCAGAATTAATGCAGGAAATCCAATAAACATACAGAAATGCAAAGGGAGTCGTCAGAATCAATGGTAGAATCTTGATAGAGGAGTCAGACAGGGGGACAGTCTTAGCCCTCTCCTATTCTTGATTCTGATGGACGAGATCCATAAAGTCTGCAAGCGAAGAACGGCATGGACTAAAATAGGAAAATGGAAGATGAAGACAGTTCTGGTGAAATGCCTCCTATATGCCGATGACATTGTTCTATTAGCGGACACAAAAGAAAAGCTGCAACAAGCTCTGGTGGAATGGGAGGCAGAACTATTGCGTAAGGGAATGTCCATCAACGACTCCAAAAGTAAGATTCTGGTTCTCTCACGGAATGAAGAAGAAAATGTTGAAATGGTATGCAATGGGAAGTCCCTAGAAGTGGTAAATGAATTCAACTATCTGGGAACCATTATAGATAGGTCTGGCAGAATTGACCAAGAGATAGGAAATAGGATCAATAAAGCGAACCAGGTGTACTACCAGATCAACAATAGTATAATAGGACACCGTGAAGTAGGGCGAGATGTTAAGATGCACATCTATAAAGCCATTTACCTACCAGTGCTTTTAGATATGGAGGAGAGAGTTGGGTGATGCTCGACAAACATATCAGCCGAATCACTGCTGCTGAGATGAAATTTTTACGTAGAGCAGCGGGAAAGACAAGGCGAGATTGTGTCCGGAACAATAGAATCAGAGAGCAACTCGAGGTACCACCATTAAAGACGATAATGGAAAACAGGCAATTAAAATGTCTGCCGCATGGACGAAATGAGGGAACCCAGAAGGACACTGGAAGCCAGACCTACAGGAAGAAGACCACGTGGCCGACCTAGAATTTTCTATCAGGATATGGTCCAGAGGATTGGGATTAACAGGGACAAAACCCTTGTAGAAATGAAACGACTCAGCGGAGACCGGGATAACTGGCAGCGCTGGATCGAGGCCCCTCTACGCCAATAATGGCTCGAAGAGGAAGAGAAAGAAGAAGAAGACCTTGGTCTTTTGGTGGGACTGATATTAAAACTGTATAGCTGTGAGGAAGCATTAATCACTTAATTCGTCACTTTTCATTACCTACTACAACTTTAATATAACATATTAAATATGATGACATTTTTTTCTAAAGTCTATACCTTTCCAATGGTATATTATACATCGATATTACTTTTTAAGGGAAAAAATACGAGGCATGTTTTTTTAAGTAAGTACCGTTTTGGAATAAAAAAAAGACGTGCAAAGATATCGCAATAATTTTATTTTTACATGAAAGCCTGTACCTTAATCTACTTTTCTACATAATTTCCATGAATTTTGAGGCACTTGTCATAACGCGGCACCAGTTTTTGAATACCCTCCTCAAAACATTCTGCCGCCTGACTTGTTAATCACTGCATTACAAATGTTTTGACTTCGTTTTCATTTTGAAGACGCCGACCACACAGGAGTTTCTTCAAATGCAGGAACAAATGGTAGCATTGATTGTCCCATTATGAGGCAGAAAATCCACTAGCAATACTCCTTTTCTGTCCCAAAAACCTGCGCACATGATTTTCCGAGGAGAAATTGTTTGCTTAAACTTCACTCTTTTGGGTGATGATGAATGTCGCCATTCCACGGATTGTTGTTTTGATTCTGGTGTGACGTAGGCCACCCACGTTTCGTCAACGTCGTTTAACAATTCAGGCGGCAGAATTTTTTGAGGAGGGTATTCAAAAGCTGGTGCCGCGTTAAGTGAAGTGCCTAAAAATTTATTGAAATTATGTAGAAAAGTAGATTAAGGTAGAGGCTTTCATGTAAAAATAAAATTATTGCGATATCTTTTCACGTCTTTTTTTAATTCCAAAACGGTACTTACCTAAAAAAACATGCCACGTCATTTACCTAAAAAATACTTTCCCTCCTTTCCCTCTCTAAGTTGATCATCAAATTCGTTCAACTTGTATATTTAGCCGTTCCTTATCAATGCTACTAAGATGATATGGTTAATTTTTTGGAATCTAAGAAATTAAAGGTACTTCAGAATAGATATTTCTTCTTTCAATTTCATATTGAAGACAATATACTCCCGATTTATTACACCAACAAGCGGCTGACCGAAACTGCTACTTTACACTATGCATTTTGCACCTTCCAAAAATGCATTCGCTACATCCATGTAAAATTTAATAGGCATTAATATCAGGTAGGTTTCACTTCGATTGAAATATCTTGCAGGGCTCAAATACCGAAAAAAAAGAAAGAAGAAATATCTATTCTGAAGTACCTTTAATTTCTTAGATTCCAAAAAATTAACCATATCATCTTAGTAGCATTGATAAGGAACGGCTAAATATACAAGTTGAACGAATTTGATGATCAACTTAGAGAGGGAAAGGAGGGAAAGTATTTTTTAGGTAAATGACGTGGCATGTTTTTTAGGTAAGTACCGTTTTGGAATTAAAAAAAGACGTGAAAAGATATCGCAATAATTTTATTTTTACATGAAAGCCTCTACCTTAATCTACTTTTCTACATAATTTCAATAAATTTTTAGGCACTTCACTTAACGCGGCACCAGCTTTTGAATACCCTCCTCAAAAAATTCTGCCGCCTGAATTGTTAAACGACGTTGACGAAACGTGGGTGGCCTACGTCACACCAGAATCAAAACAACAATCCGTGGAATGGCGACATTCATCATCACCCAAAAGAGTGAAGTTTAAGCAAACAATTTCTCCTCGGAAAATCATGTGCGCAGGTTTTTGGGACAGAAAAGGAGTATTGCTAGTGGATTTTCTGCCTCATAATGGGACAATCAATGCTACCATTTGTTCCTGCATTTGAAGAAACTCCTGTGTGGTCGGCGTCTTCAAAATGAAAACGAAGTCAAAACATTTGTAATGCAGTGATTAACAAGTCAGGCGGCAGAATGTTTTGAGGAGGGTATTCAAAAACTGGTGCCGCGTTATGACAAGTGCCTCAAAATTCATGGAAATTATGTAGAAAAGTAGATTAAGGTACAGGCTTTCATGTAAAAATAAAATTATTGCGATATCTTTGCACGTCTTTTTTTTATTCCAAAACGGTACTTACTTAAAAAAACATGCCTCGTATTTTTTCCCTTAAAAAGTAATATCGATGTATAATATACCATTGGAAAGGTATAGACTTTAGAAAAAAATGTCATCATATTTAATATGTTATATTAAAGTTGTAGTAGGTAATGAAAAGTGACGAATTAAGTGATTAATGCTTCCTCACAGCTATACAGTTTTAATATCAGTCCCACCAAAAGACCAAGGTCTTCTTCTTCTTTCTCTTCCTCTTCGAGCCATTATTGGCGTAGAGGGGCCTCGATCCAGCGCTGCCAGTTATCCCGGTCTCCGCTGAGTCGTTTCATTTCTACAAGGGTTTTGTCCCTGTTAATCCCAATCCTCTGGACCATATCCTGATAGAAAATTCTAGGTCGGCCACGTGGTCTTCTTCCTGTAGGTCTGGCTTCCAGTGTCCTTCTGGGTTCCCTCATTTCGTCCATGCGGCAGACATTTTAATTGCCTGTTTTCCATTATCGTCTTTAATGGTGGTACCTCGAGTTGCTCTCTGATTCTATTGTTCCGGACACAATCTCGCCTTGTCTTTCCCGCTGCTCTACGTAAAAATTTCATCTCAGCAGCAGTGATTCGGCTGATATGTTTGTCGAGCATCACCCAACTCTCTCCTCCATATCTAAAAGCACTGGTAGGTAAATGGCTTTATAGATGTGCATCTTAACATCTCGCCCTACTTCACGGTGTCCTATTATACTATTGTTGATCTGGTAGTACACCTGGTTCGCTTTATTGATCCTATTTCCTATCTCTTGGTCAATTCTGCCAGACCTATCTATAATGGTTCCCAGATAGTTGAATTCATTTACCACTTCTAGGGACTTCCCATTGCATACCATTTCAACATTTTCTTCTTCATTCCGTGAGAGAACCAGAATCTTACTTTTGGAGTCGTTGATGGACATTCCCTTACGCAATAGTTCTGCCTCCCATTCCACCAGAGCTTGTTGCAGCTTTTCTTTTGTGTCCGCTAATAGAACAATGTCATCGGCATATAGGAGGCATTTCACCAGAACTGTCTTCATCTTCCATTTTCCTATTTTAGTCCATGCCGTTCTTCGCTTGCAGACTTTATGGATCTCGTCCATCAGAATCAAGAATAGGAGAGGGCTAAGACTGTCCCCCTGTCTGACTCCTCTATCAAGATTCTACCATTGATTCTGACGACTCCCTTTGCATTTCTGTATGTTTATTGGATTGCCTGCATTAATTCTGATGGTACATTCTTTGCAGCAAGAGCATTCCATATTTCATATCTAGGCACAGAATCGAACGCAGCTTTGAGATCCAGGAAAGCCTCATAGATACTTTCATTTCTGTCCCAAACCTTTCAGAAATGTTTCTAAGCACAAAAATATGGTCTTCCCGGGCGGAAGCCCGCCTGATCCTCTTCGAGTTGATTTTCCACAATACTTCTCAATCTTCTCTCAAGGATAGAGGTGTACATTTTATAGGCTACGGACAGCAAGCTAATTGGTCTATAATTCACGCATACGGTCCGTGTGTGTACCAAGGTCTGTGTGTCGTAAATCTAGTACGAAGAGGAAAGGTCGTACGAAACTGAAATTTCATATTTAAGATCAGTTTTTGGCACGTACCAGGTAGCGAAAAACTCCACTCAGACTCTAATCCAGTTGCAATCCTTGCTTCCTCTTCAATTCCTGATAATACACGAATAAACTTTGGTATTCACGATGCCAATGGGTATTTTCTCTTCACGTATTTTTCATCTATATTATCTCACAGCTAATTTTCTTGATGTATTAACTAATACAGTTCTAAATCCCAATAAATAAAAAAATGAAGCACCTTCAATTTTATAATTAAACCCTGATCACTTATTACGATTGGTAGAAAACAGCTTAATATAAAATTTGTACGAATTTAATAAACAACTAAAGGATATAAGAGCAAAATATTTTTTAATATCAATTTTTGGCTTTTGAAAATGAGAGCTGCAACATAGATGTATAATATACTGTTGGAAATTGAAAGGTTTTAGACAAAATATTATAATTATAATTGTAAAAGCTAATTGAGAGTGATGAAAAGTCGATAAAACTAACTGATTTTCGTTGATAATAATATACCTAATAGATTAATTAATAAAACGTATATTTTAATTGTAACTTAATGCAATCTGTTCTTTAACAATTTCCATCTTTAAATCTTACTCGCCGTTTTAGGCTACTTCAACACTTACTAGACAAACGGTCAAACCTTCCTCTTAACCACAAAATGCTCATCTACATGACTATTATAAGACCAATCTGGACTTACGGGAGTAGAGCTTTGGGGCTCTACTAAACCATCAAATCCTTCAATCCTTACAATCCAAAATCCTTCGTATAATCCTCAAAGCTCCTTACTTTGTCACGAATAAACTTATCCATAAAGACCTTAATGTTCCCTATGTTACTGATTTGGCCCGGACCAGGTATCAATCCTTTCATGACAAACTCCATTCACACTCTAATCCATTAGTTTCAATCCTTGCATCCTCTTCAATTCATGATAATCCACGGAGGCGTCTGATAAGAAGATGGCCTCGAGACCTTCTTGTTCAGACTCACTACTAAAGAGTGCTGCCAATGGGCAGTTTCTCTTCATGTTTATAACTTTTTTTCAGTCAAATTCATAACTTTTTTTAATCAAAATCATAATTTTTTTAGTCAATTTCATAATTTCTTGTACCCATTTTATACAGTTAATTTAATGAGGTTTTGCTACCAAGAACTTAACATTTTGAATAAATCATCTTGTTGTTCATCCATTTAACGTCATTTTATGTTACTGTGTTTAATCCGACGGTGCAGCGGAAGTCTTAAGTTTTGCCTGTCCAGGTTTACTTAAGATATGGATCTTTTACGAGTTCCAGTTTTTAAATCATTTAAGAGTCATCTGTGGTGCAGTGGCTAGCATAACATCCTTCTATGCACTAGATCGCGAGTCCAGAACTGGTAGATGGCCATTGGATACTTTTTTTATGTTTTCAACTAAATTCATAATTGTTTACATCTCTTTTAAAGGACGAAATAACCAAGGATTTTTTCTCCCTAAAAAGAAAAATAGGGCCATCTGCTGTTTTTGAATTTGCGACCTTAAGCATAGAAGGCTGTTATACTTCACTACTTCACGGGTGACCCTTGATGCATTCAAAAAGGTGTTAAGGATTAATATGCCCAAGGTCACGGGTTCAGACCCAGCAAGAGGTCTTCGTTTTTTTTAAATATTATAATATGACTATATTTGAATATTTTAAATATGACTGAAAAAAGCTATATTTCATGTATTTTATCATTATTCAGCATATTTACTTGTTGTATTTCATACAGTTGCAAATTTCAATAAAAACATATTTAAAAAACAGAAACGATCGGTTAATTAGTCAAAATTAAAAGACCAGAAAAGCTACTTTACACCATGCATTTTGCATCGTTTTACGATTTTCTCGAATACGGCTCCAACGATTTTGATTTAACTCTTTACATTAATGTGAAATTGAATAGACTTTAATTTAATGTCGGGTTTATTGTATTTGACATAATATGACAGGGTTTAAGTCATATATTTTTAAAATTTCTTCCTCTAAAGTAATTTTAATTTTATTGGTTAATAATAATGGATCTTTGCATCGATAACAACCGGACAAATATAAAATTTGAACCAATTTTATAACCAAATAAAGGAGAAAACAAAATTATATTGAGGATGTATAGTCGACTGTTGAAATTGTCGTAGGATGAAATGATCGGAATTCTGTCGTTCTTTTTGAACATTTTTATTTTGCCGACGTTTCGGCTCAAACTTGTGAGCCATCCTCAGGGCATTACTGGGCCATGTCAAACATAAACCTATATAAAAGTCGACAGAATTAAAATATTCAAAATAATGGAGAATTATAGGGATTATTTCATCATACGAGAAAACAAAATATTTTTCCTACAAACAGAAATAGTAATATATATGTTTAATATATCGTTGGGAGGCTAAATATTTCTGAAAAATTATTACCTAAGATACAATGTTGTAGGAGGCATTTTAGAGTGACGAAAAACGAATAAAATTAAGTGATTATTGTGGATATTAATTTATTATTTTCTTATGATATAATCGTGTTTAACAATTTTTTTCGTTAACCATTGTTGCAAAATTTTAATGTTTCTGTTCCATGGACTGCTTCCAATTTTATAAAGCCGGAGTTTTTAGTCTCAGATTTCTTAAAAATTATATTTTGAAGAAAAATGAAAAAAACATGTTAGGCTGTTATTAAATTTTAAATTATCGTGTAATGGTTAAGTAACAGTTATTTATGATATTTTTGGAACAGTATTGACTTTTTCATAATTTCTAAGATTTTTCTCAGAGAGTTCGGCGCCATAAAGATAAACAAGAGTTATGACCTACAATAATCCGTTTACCTGAGACAGAGAATTCAGGTACCAACTTTAAAGGATTTGCTAGGTTTGGGTCGCTAATAAAATTTTATTGCTTCAAGCGGGTCAACTTAACATTCTATTTCTGTCTTCCTAACTAAGATCCAGAATGTCTTGTAGCCAATATTTTGCTATTAACATAACATTTCGTTAAATAGTTCAAATTTTCCGCAAAAATTTCTAGATATCACTTCAGTACACATTAATTTCAAAATAAAATCTTTTATTGGCAATACCTTATCTCAGTAACTATTAAGACTTCATATAACTGTTATTTTACAAGTTAAATCCACTTTAAATTAGTTTTTTATACTTATCTTAGCTGGAAAAGTAGTTTCTGTGATATTAACAAAATAAACATAAACTTTATTGATTAATTTTTCTTTTTTCTATAAACAAAATGTATTATTGGTATTACTTAATCTTGGCAACTATTAAAAGTTAACTATTAAGAGAAAGGCTCCGGTGCAGTACAATCCGCGCTCCATGCTGATTAGACAACATCCACGACGCGATGACATTGTTGGAGACTGGTGCGTTAGCTTTTAAATTTATTTTAACAGTCTAGATAAGTGAAATTCGTGTTTTGTCGGATCCAGATTTTTTTTTTATTTACTAATAATAAGATTGGCGATTTAGTAAAAAATCTGAATGGTTTGCACTGATATAATATTATAATGAGAATCCTTTTTGAGGAGGCTGCATATATTTATATACACATATAAACACTATTTTATGATCAATATTTAATTACTATCAGCATCAATAAAAAATATTCCTACTGATTTCCTTCAACTCGTTGATTTTCCAAAATTTTTACCTGGGAAATTGTCTGATAGCGGGATGAATTCCCATTGGCCCAAACTAACCCTCCCCCCCTCTTCAACCCCCCCTCACTTCCCTTGGTTTTAGGTACAAAGAAGTACAGATACCTCCTTAGACTCACTCTTCTCAGGATAGTCTTCGCTCCAGAATAGTCTTCTCAGGACAGCTCTACAGAGGAAGAAAGGTAAGCTTGCCATATTTAGTGTTTAATTTATGTTAGATTCTAGTATCATAGCCTTTTATTGTGTATATGTATATATACACATATATAGGGAGAATGTGGGCATACTTTACTATTTTTCGTTGATAATAGTTATCTATATTTAATTATTATATAGAAATCATTGAATATTATAGTTGTTGAACATGAATATGTTTAACTGTTGCACGGCTCCTCCAAATAATATAAGCTATTCATTCTTCTTGGCCTCTTTCCCATTTTTAAAATTCGCAATGAGGATTTCTTTGTCCTGCAATGAGTTCTGGGCTTCCATGTTTGAAGCGTACCTCGGAAGAAGCGCTAGGGAAAACTTAAGAGCAGTTATTTAATTTTCAAGTAATAGGATCAAACCCGGCTATAAGAAATTTAAGAATTTTGATTAGAAAATGTAAAAACAAACTTTGCATAATTTTTGGAGTGAGGTTTTTATTTAAATCTTATTCTTAGTATTTTTAATTTTTTTTTTAGAATCAATAATTAATATTTAAATTTAAATATTCTTTTAATGATATTTAATCTAAAATTCAGATAAAAGTCGATAGTAATTTATTAGATAAAATTGTTATCTACAAATCCGAAGCCCTTTCTCTCATTTTCACTGTATATACATACATATACAGGGGGAGAGTATGGTAGTGGAGTGTGAACATGCTTTACTGTTTTACTTAGATAGTGGCCATCTAGTTATAAATATATCTATTTTACCAAAATAGTTAAATATTATCATTATTATAAATTTTAAAAACTTGTAGGATCATCCTTTTAGTAGTACTTTTTATGTATTTTATAGGTGATCAGGAGACAGTTGTTTTTTTTTTAATATTTTAATTTTGCCGTCGTTTCGGTTCATGCTTTTGAGCAATCATCAGGGCATTACTGAGCCATGCCCAAGCATAAACTCTCAGTTTATAATAAAGGATAAACATTTATAAAAAGCATTAACTCAGTTTATGCTTGGACATGGCTCAGTAATGCCCTGATGATGGCTCACAAGCTTAAGCCGAAACGACGGCAAAATTAAAATATTTAAAAAAAGACTGACTCCTAATTATTCCACCTATAATAGTTTCTACAGTTGACTATACATCATTAATATAATTTTATATATTTTTCATTCCTAATCAGCCTACTTGTACCGATGTTCATAGATAAGACAGTATTATATTTATATTATTTCGGTTCGTTAATGACTTAAAAAAAAATAAAAATTTATGGTGGACTGAACAATGGACATTGTTACTTTAATGGCGAAGACCATGACGTTCCCAAAATCCTCACTTAAAGCCGCGCTACACGGTGAGAAAACAGGTTGGTGTAGGTGAGGTGAGATTTGGTGATAGTAAACCATCGTACACTCTCACAAACTTTTAATGTATTATAATAGGTATTGAATTACTGAATTTTCTATATTTCTTCTCATTTATTTTTTTTATAAACAATGTTTAATTTCTTACAATAGAGTTTCTACATTAAAAAAAAAAAAGTTTTAATATGATGTGAAAGTTATACTTGTCTGTTTTGCTTTAACTTAATCATATAGTTTTAATTATAATATTTAATGAAATTAAAGGATTTTTTATTAAGTAATATTTCAAATTATCTATATTAATTTTCAAAAAATAAGCTCTCGCCCTCTCCCGCTACTATCGTGAACTTTCTCGAGACCTCGCTATCACGATATTTTACCTCCTCTACACCTACCTCCATCTAGCACTGCCTTTATCTACTGCCTCTATCTTACAAGACGTTCTGACGTAGCTATCACCGTTCAACAATGGTGGCCACGCTACACGGTGAGAATACAGGTGGGTGTAGATGAGGTGAGATTTGGTGAGAGTGAATTATCATACTTTCAACACATTATAATTAATATTCAGTTACCGAAATTTTCTGTATTACATCATCGTTTATTTATTTTTTATTAATTATAAATAATGTTTAATTTCTTAAAATCTAGTTTATACATTTAAAAAAACACGTTTTCATGATGTGGATATTACACTTGTATTGTTTTAAAACTGTGTATTCTATACAAAAAAGATTGAAGTAAAAAAAAAAAAAAAAAATTAAACTTGTTTGTTTTGATATGACTTTAACATTTAGTTTTTTTAAAGTAATATTATAGGATTTTAAAAAAATTAATATTTGATGTCACTATCCAATTTTTTTTTTAATAAGCCTTCCCTCCTCTCCCGCTACTTTCGTCTACTCTCACAAGACCTCGCTATCATGATATTTGACATCACCTACACATACCTGTTTTCTCACCGTGTAGCGCTGCCTTGACAGAGTAAAGACACTTGATAGGTGTTGACTCCTTGAATACTCTATCAAAGAACAATATTGCGTTTATTTCAAAATTATTCGATCATTGAAAACACATTAGCTATTTTGGACCAATCTTAAGTCTTCTGCTTACACATAATATTTTATTATTGATTTATTTATTATTTAATTTTTCTCCTGTTTTTGTGATATAATAATTTAATTATGATGTCTATATATATCGTAGGTAGAAATAATCGAGAGTCAGTCGTTTCTAATATTTAAATTTTTCCGACGTTTCGGCTCAAACTTGTGAGCCATCATCAGGGCATTACTGAGCCATGTCAAGCATAAACTCCGCAGTCTAGACTTGACATGGCTCAGTAATGCACTGATGATGGCTCACAAGTTTGAGCCGAAACGTCGGCAAAATTAAAATATTAAAAAAAAAACTGACTCCCGATTATTTCTACCAACAATAATTTCTTCAGTCGACTGTACATTCTCTCTCTCTCTATCTCTCTCTCTCTCTCTCTCTCTCTATATATATATATATATATATATATATATATATATATATATATATATATATAAATAAAGTCAGATAAAAAATGTTTTCTGATTATTAATAAATTTTTAATTATTTCCAGATAATTCAAAATGTCGTTAGAGTATGAAAGGGCTGTGGTGGAATTGTCTGCATTTGTAGGAAGAGTTTTTTATGACCGATTTAAGTCGTTACCAGAAAGCCGACGAAGAGCTATACAAGAATTGAGGAAAATAGAAGAATATTACACTCTCAAATTATCACTAAATATACCACTGTCATTTAGTGAAGCTCTTTTGAAGATGGAAGGTGAATTGACGGTGAGTTGAAACTTTATTAATATTAATTTTTTTTCATACAAATCCTATTTTACATCGTTCGTTCCACAAAGGCGTGCTACAAGATGATAGTGACAAATTCACTATCATGATTCTACTATCAACAATTTTTTTAAGAAATAGACCGCCTTCTGTTTTTGACAGCGTTTTCGATTTAATCGGACATGCTAACTAATAACTATCGTTTTTCAAAACTTAACGTGTTTCTAGATTCAAAAGGCGTGTAATGCCAATATTTGTATGATGTAACTTTGCAATAATGTTGTTTTGTTTTTTTTAAACAATAATTGAAAATTTAATGATAATAAAATATGTTATTTTTTGACGTTATAAAATACGGTGCACACAACACACGATTTTCACTTACGTCCATTATTCACATAAAATTAAGAATTTTTAAACACTTATAGATGAAATAGATAAAATCACTTAATCAGTGAGTTTCGATTGAAACATGTGTTTTATTAAATAATCGACTATATTGATATTTACTACATTCAGTTAGTTTTGTCGGCTTTTCATCCCTCATCATCAACTTTTACTACATCAATTTTGTGTATAAGATAATTAACATATTATCTTGTTAATATTGATAATACATGGGCACGTATGTAATTTACACAAATATGTAACTTAAACAGAAATAGTAAAAATATATATATATTTTTTTAACTTTTTGAACCGAATTTCACTGTTAAAAATGTAATGTAGAGTTATGAAAAATGAATAAAACTAAGTGATTGTTTCAGATAATAATTTCTAAAGTTAAATTGTTTGGTCTGAAACACATGTTCCAATTTAATTCTCTAACTTTTTTAAATTTCAAATTGATAGTTTAAGTTAGAGATTAAAGTTAAATTAGAGGTTAAATTCTTAATTTGAGTTTAACAACTGTGATAAGTGAAGTAGCTGTTTATTAATGTAGCACTATTTATTAATCATTTTTAAAAAGATAATTTTTAAATCGCTAATTACTTATGGACATTAAATATGTATACATAATTTATTTTATATTCAATGTCTTGATTTAATTAATCAAATTATTTTCACTTTATTCCGTTCATTCTTATATTTATCCATTCATAAATAATAATCATTTTTCATACTGATATTGTTTTTTAATTCATTACATTCAGTTACATATATATGAAATATATAGTAAGAAAATGTATTGTGATCATGAAAATTTTGCAATTCGAGTTTAAGCCAAAAATACACAAGAGTCAAAATGAACAAGCCCTAAAAAAAGTCTGAGTTTGTGTGGTTAGTCAAGCTCAAAAATTATAAGTTGTATGGATTTAATATTTTTGAGGACCATATGCCTGGGATGTTGCAGGAACTTTTTCAACTAAATCGACAAACCAGAAGAGCCACTTTATATCATGCATTTTACACCTAACATTTAACTTTTAAATCAACAGTTCTTAAATTCATTTAATATTTATGTTCAGTGTTTATTTTTCATCCTTATGTCTTATTTTATTTAACTAAATTGTTTTTTATTCAATTCCATTCATATTTACATTTTATTCCTTCATAAATGTTGTTTATTTTTCATTCTTATGTCTTGTTTCATATTATGTTGTTTTGTTTTTTTAATCGAGTCATTTTAATTTCAAATTAATAGAACATTTAGTGCTAAGGTTCAAGAACATATCTTTGAATGTTACATAGTGGGATCTGTTAAAAATTACTCCTTTATACAAAATTACCCTTTGTTACAGTAATAGAATTTTGTATTATTTTATTTATAGTTTAATTAACTTTCGATTGAAATTAACTCATTCTACAATAACTGGCAATAATGGTAAAACATCAACAATGGCATCTAAAATTATCTAAAGCTGCATCTATGGGCAAATTTGTATCTATTTTTCACTTTGAAATAACAAACAAATAAACTGAACCAATTTTAAGCTATATTTTTTTTTAAAGTGCACTTTTTGTCAAGATGAACTTCCAATGCCAAAGCGATTAATTCTAAATCGGGGTCACCTGTAGCATATTGGCTAATGTAACAGCCTTCCATGCCCATAGTTTTATTTTATTAAATTGTTTGATTGTCTGAGGGTTCAGTAATAAATTAATATTGATTTCCAAAAGTTGCTATATCAACTTTAAATTTTTTTAAAGACATCCTAAAATTCTGTCATTTATTTATTTTTAGACCAATTTACTTGATCAAGGTTTTATTAAAATCTAAAGTTGATTTTTTGCTGTGGTAATAACTTAATTTTCTAAATGATTACAATTTCCTCATGCCTTTTTAACAACTATGGTGCAGTGACTAGCATAACAGCCAAGGTCAAGGGTTCAAACCCGCAGGTGGCCACAAAATTTTTTAATAGGGGTAAAAAATCCTTAGTTATACCGTCCTTTGGATGAGACGTAAGAAGGTGGTCCTGAGCCTTTGTTATCATATACTCCTCAAAGATCCCTATCCTAATCAAACCTAGATAGGCAAAATTTAGGACTCTGTAGCACCTTCCGGTTAGCCTCTGTAGCATTAAGGATCGTTAAATAAATAAACAACAAAAAACTCTAAATTGGTGAAACAGTGCTTTTTAGACATAAATGAGACCACATTCAAATTGCGCCTGTGCGAAGCAGAGGTTTTCTTACTATACAAGTATTCTTTAAGAATGTTCTTAATTTAATTAGTAAATAATTTTCTTAAAATCTCTAAATTAATTTATTTTTTCTTGTTTTTTTTTTTTTTTTCAGGAAGGAAATACAGATCAAAATAAAGAATTTATTCTGAGACAGGAATATGGAAGAGTATTTCAAGAATATATAAAGACTCAGTGGATAGGTGCAAGACCTCGGCTTGTTATTAGACTAGCTGAAACCATCTCTTTTTACACCGATTCAACTATTGCTGATCTTGTAAAATTGATGTTATTAAGTCCTGTCCGAAAAAAAAAAAAAAAGGAATAAGTTATTTTATATTGTTATCACTAAATTTATTTGTTGTATAATATTTTTATATATTTTTTTACTTGTGTTATAATTCATGGTTTCAAAATAAATTTTGTACTTATTTTTAATCCAGTTTTCTTATTTTATTTCTTCCTTTCAATTAGTTATAATTGTTGATTTTTACATTTATAAAAGTTTTAAGTAGTCCTAAGGTTCAGTTATAAATTATTATTTTATGAGAGAAAGAGGAGACCGGCTTTGACCCCATCTCTATTCCCTGGCTGAGAAGTGATCTCTGGTAGGGATAACTTACAAAGTGATAATTGATCAGTTATTGAGCGAGATGAAAGATTATTAAATTGCTAAAATGACTATTAAAATATAGGAGTTGTTAATAGAAGGGTTGTGTGTATTTTTTAATGCAACATTATAAAAAAATTTGTTGTCTAAGAACTTGAAAAATAATGTCAGGGGCGGATAACCCTTATCACTTAGGGTATATTTTTTAAATTTATAATGTTTCACATTATTTCATACTGCATTATATAATTGTTGGGAAGAGGGACGACTGACGCGTTTGCTCGCAGCCTCAACCCGTTCGTTATTATGAGTCGCCGAATTATTCTGTCGATATCACATTGGTAGCAACTGACCCTAAAACATTACAGCTAATGATAAATGATATGGAAAAATATTGCCAAATGTGGAATTTAGAGATCAATTTAAATAAGTCTAAAATATTAATTTTCAGAAATGGAGGAGGTAAACGTGGGCGAAATGAAAAATGGTTTTTCAATAACCAAGCAATAGAGGTAGTAAATGAATATAAATACCTGGGTATTATCCTTACACCCACACTATCCTTAAAAAAACAGCTACAGCAGACGTTATCAAAAGCAAAAATGGCATTCAACTCCATATGGAAAAATTTCCTATTTAACAACAGTATACCCTATAAATCAAAACTTGAAGTATTTAATGCCGTTTTTAAATCATTCATAGGATATGGAGCTCAGGCATGGGGAAGTAAGGAATATATAGAAACGGAAAAACTTTTATATTATTTTATTAAAAAATTATTTAGCCTCCCACAAGCCACACCGTCATACCTGCTGCACATCGAAACAAAAATAGTCCCAATGTTCGTGGAAACTTTAAAAATTCAAAACAACTACATTTTAAAAGTTAAAAATCTACCAAATAATAGACTGCCACATTTCATAAATGAGGAAGTCATCAAACAAAATATTTTCTGGATTAAAGATGTAAGAGAACTGACCGAAAAAAATAATATTTCAATAGACATTCAACCTGAAAACAAATATAACTGGGCTCTAATCTTACAGCAATTTAGACAATCACTGACAGCTATTTATAGATCAAAATTTTTACAAAGGGCTATAGTCTCAGAGAAAATGTTTGTATATAAAAACTTAGATCATGATAATGGGACACAATATTTGTTTGATACCAAATTAAGTTTTAATGGGGCGAAATGGATATTTAAAGTTAGATGTGAATTGGTATACCTCAACTATAATAGATTTTGGTCAAATAACAATGTGATGTGTTCGCTTTGTAATAGAAAAGAAGTAGAAAATACCTTTCATTTCCTCGCCACATGTCCCATTTTATCTGAAATTAGAATAAGCTGTTTCGGAAAGAATTATTTAAACACCGATGAAGTAATAAACTATCTTAATGGACAGAACTGGATGGCTGTGTATAAATATTGTAAAATAGCATGGCCCTACAGATATAAACTTATAAAAGAGTTTAACTATATTTAACAATTGTAATATATTTATATATGTAATTGTTTATTATTATTGTTATTGTTTTGTTGTTTTGAGCCTGATAATGATATAGTTGAATCAGTGAGTGAGATTATTTTAGTGTTATTGTGTAGTGTATCATATATGAATATAGTTACTGTTATATAAATTATAAAATTAAACAGGTCGGCTCCGGACTAGACGGTCTAAAAGACCATAGTTCTATTAATATTTTTTTACATGTTATATTTTTGTTGTAATATGCTGAAAAAAAAAATAAAAAAACAGTTATCTATCTATCTATTCTGTCGACCAGTGTAACCTTGTTGAGGGTAAGTAAATGAAATAATAAAAGAGAGAACATGGATAAGCTTATATTAATTAAAATAAAACAAAATACTGTTTATAATATGCAAGGTGGTGATTCTTTCTATCCCTGATGACTTCCTTCCCCTCTCGTCTGTGATGTTCCTTCTTTCCTTTAGCGACTCCTACCCCTTGCGACAATTTTCTACTATTTTCTGTGATTTTCCTCGATTCCTTTTGATTTTCCTCGATGAAGTGCGATTTGAGAACAATAAGACACATCTGCGACCACCAACTTAATTAAACACCGCCTATACTGGCGTGTGGCTCCATTAACTCCCTCTTTCACAATCCCAGAATGCCCTCTGCCCAGTGGTCACTTAACAGCTGTTTCAAATTGAATAAAACAATTGAGTGTAGCGCTTGCACATAATAAATCACAAAATAAAACAAATAAAATTACAAATGGAGAAATATAAACATAAAACTATTTCAATTCTTAACAAAAGATAATGAACCAAAAGAACGTTAAATCTATAAAACGTCATTAATCCATTCGGAAACCCAAGAGAGATGAGGATGGTTTCGCCAGTAAAAATGAGAGGAAACAGATTTATGATGTATTTATGAGGAAACAGAATGTTCTTAATTTAATTAGTACATAATTTTCTTAAAATCTCTAAATTAATTTATATTGCTTTTTATTTCTCAGGAAGGAAATACTGATGAAGATAAAGAATTTATTCTCAGACAGGAATATGGAAGGATTTTTCAAGATTACATAAAGTCTCAATGGATAGTGCAAGACCTCGACTTGTTATTAGACTAGCTGAAACCATCTCTTTTTACACCGATTCAACTATTGCCCGATCTTGTGAAATTGATGTTAAAAAGTCCTGTCCAAGTTTAAAAAACAGTAATAAGTTATTTTATATTGTTATGACTAGCATAACAGCCTTATACACCCAAGGTGCCCACAGAAAATTTTTTAATAGGAGTGAACGTCCTTAGTTATACCGTCCTTCGGATGTGTATAACTGTAAAGCTGTAATATAGCTGTATATTATATTAAAGCGTGCTTTAAACATCGCTCTCTTAGACTTATCTGTAGTATAAATAAAACCTAGTTCACTAGTATTTTTAATGTTCTCATAAAGATCTTTCAATTCGTCCACTAAAATTTCTAATTCAAGTTCATCGCTTTCGGAATCAGAACAATTATCAGTTTTGGGCGGCATAGTAGATTACAATTAAATTTTCAATAAAATACTAAACTTATTATCAAAGAAAAATAGTCCCAATCAAAATAACCTACTGAAAATAAATTATAATTTAACAGCTGATTGATAAGGCGTAGTAATTAATCAAAGCGGCCAACAAAATATTAAGAAAAGATCTTTCAATTCGTCCACTAAAATTTCTAATTTACGTTCATCGCTTTCGGAATCAGAACAATTATCAGTTATTGGTTATTGTTATTATTATTATTGGTTAAAATGTTATCTTATACACAAAGTTGTATAAGATAATGAAAGATATCAGAAGCGGGTAAAACTAAGTGATTGTTGTAGATAATAACTTCTTAGTTAGACTGTTTAGTCTGACTCACTTTTTTTTTTCTACTCTAACTTTATTAAAACTCTGCAAATTATTACATAATGGTTTATTATTTCCAAATAACAATATTGGTGTATAACTGTTCATAAGGCTGTTGATAGGCAATTAAGTAATATGAAAAGCACTAATTCAAAGCATCATATCATAACACTACCACTGATTTCAAAACTCAATATCTGAGCTAGTTGTAAACCAAATTCAATGATTCTTTTTTCATTTGGTCCAAAATTTTTTTCGGGTAATAGCACTGGGATCTCCTGGAACCCTGATTTGCTATCCACCTGTGAACGGCAAAGTTTAGTTCTCTACTTCTCTACTTTTCTCTATCGTCAAAAATAACTGAGTTATGAATGTATTTATGTGAAAAATTTCTATTTTTTTTTTCTCTTTTATATAATTATTCGCTTTTTTTTTTTTTTTTTTTTGGTTAAAAAACACTAATACATTTTTTTCTATCTTCAAATATAACTGAGTTATTGAATAAAATACTTTTAATCGTCCGCCATTTTAAAACTAACCAGCTGATATCAACGTCTAGGTGTTAGGATCATCGTTGAATGGACTAATATCTTTGTGGCGTATTTAAAAAAAAAAATCGGTCCAGTAGTTTCGGAGAAATGCCGCGGACGGCGGACAAACGGATTTTTTTTTTATTCGTTATTGGGATTCTAGGTATCTTGAAACGTAAGCTCTCAAATTTTGAGCAGACGCAATTTTTGTTTTTTTTTTTTTTTTGGTCGATTACAAAGGTTGATTATTGAAAATAATAGGAAAAAACTTGTTAAATTGGTTTAAACAACGTAGGTAAGTGAATGTCTTGTATTGGAGGCAACATATTTTTTTTTTACTTTGACTTTATTCAAACCTTTCAAAATAAATAGTATCCACAGGATAAAAAACGCGAGACGCCATATTACGCCGCCATTTTGGTCCAGCTCTTCCTCCATTTTCAATTCCTCTCCCTTCTAATCTAATATCAGATCGTATATTGATTTAGTAATCTCTAATGAGATTCATGTTTGTTTTTTTTTTGTTTTTTATAATTGATCCACTATGTTTTAGTATCTATCTAGTTAAATATTTTTTTACTTTCACTTACCTATATATGTAGTATATACAGTAAGGAAAATATAGCGATCGTGAAAATTATCGAATTCCAGTTTTCAGCAGAAATAAACGTTTTAGGACCCCTTGAGTACAAATAACCAAGTCCCGCGAAAAGTTCTATGTGTGTGTGTGTTTGTGTGTGTGTGTGTGTGTGTATGTGTGAGTATGTGGTAAGTCTAGGACGAAAACTAAAAGTCGTACGGAACTGAAATTTCATATTGAAGACAATATACTCCCGATTTATTACACCAACAAGCGGCTGACCGAAACTGCTACTTTACACTATGCATTTTGCACCTTCCAAAAATGCATTCGCTACATCCATGTAAAATTTAATAGGCATTAATATCAGGTAGGTTTCATTTCGATTGAAATATCTTGCAGGGCTCAAATACCGAAAAAAAAGAAAGAAGAAATATCTATTCTGAAGTACCTTTAATTTCTTAGATTCCAAAAAAATAACCATATCATCTTAGTAGCATTGATTAGGAACGGCTAAATATACAAGTTGAACGAATTTGATGATCAACTTAGAGAGGGAAAGGAGGGAAAGTATTTTTTAGGTAAATGACGTGGCATGTTTTTTAGGTAAGTACCGTTTTGGAATTAAAAAAAGACGTGCAAAGATATCGCAATAATTTTATTTTTATATGAAAGCCTGTACCTTAATCTACTTTTCTACATAATTTCCATGAATTTTTAGGCACTTCACATAACGCGGCACTAGTTTTTGAATACTCTCCTCAAAAAATTCTGCCGCCTGAATTGTTAAACGACGTTGACGAAACGTGGGTGGCCTGCTTTCTGCCTCTTAATGGGACAATCAATGCTACCATTTGTTTCCTGCATTTGAAGAAACACCTGTGTGGTCGGCGTCTTCAAGATGAAAACGAAGTCAAAACATTTGTAATGCAGTGGTTAACAAGTCAGGCGGCAGAATGTTTTGAGGAGGGTATTCAAAAACTGGTGCCGTGTTATGACAAGTGCCTCAAAATTCATGGAAATTATGTAGAAAAGTAGATTAAGGTACAGGCTTTCATGTAAAAATAAAATTATTGCGATATCTTTTCACGTCTTTTTTTAATTCCAAAACGGGTCTTACTTAAAAAAACATGCCTCGTATTTTTTCCCTTAAAAAGTAATATCGATGTATAATATACCATTGGAAAGGTATAGACTTTAGACAAAAATGTCATCATATTTAATATGTTATATTAAAGTTGTAGTAGGTAATAAAAAGTGACGAATTAAGTGATTAATGCTTCCTCACAGCTATACTGTTTTAATATTTTCAACGAAAGTTTTATTAATAATGCTTTTATCTTTCCCTTCCTTGTTTATGAAATATACAGCAAGGGAAAGTATTGCGATTGTGAACATTTTTTTATTCCAGCTTTCAAAGGAACGGTTTTAGGGTCCTCTGAGTCCAACTAACCAAGTATCAGTCCCACCAAAAGACCAAGGTCTTCTTCTTCTTTATCTTCCTCTTGGAGCCATTAGAGGGGCCTCGATCCAGCGCTGCAGTTATCCCGGTCTACGCTGAGTCGTTTCATTTCTACAGGGGTTTTGTCCCTGTTAATCCCAATCCTCTGGACCATATCCTGATAAAAAATTCTAGGTCGGCCACGTGGTCTTCTTCCTGTAGGTCTGGCTTCCAGTGTCCTTCTGGGTTCCCTCATTTCGTCCATGCGGCAGACATGACCAAACCATTTTAATTGTCAGTTTTCCATTATCGTCTTTAATGGTGGTACCTCGAGTTGCTCTCTGATTCTATTGTTCCGGACACAATCTCGCCTTGTCTTTCCCGCTGCTCTACGTAAAAATTTCATTTCAGCAGCAGTGATTCGGCTGATATGTTTGTCGAGCATC
The DNA here is from genome assembly GCA_023052935.1 of Piezodorus guildinii. Classification (NCBI taxonomy): domain Eukaryota; kingdom Metazoa; phylum Arthropoda; class Insecta; order Hemiptera; family Pentatomidae; genus Piezodorus; species Piezodorus guildinii. The sequence continues at coordinate 89,996 of JAJSOM010000026.1, forward strand.
CCCCAACTCTCGCCTCCATATGTAAGCACTGGTAGGTAAATGGCTTTATAGATGTGCATCTTAACATCTCGCCCTACTTCACGGTGTCCTATTATACTATTGTTGATCTGGTAGTACACCTGGTTCGCTTTATTGATCCTATTTCCTATCTCTTGGTCAATTCTGCCAGACCTATCTATAATGGTTCCCAGATAGTTGAATTCATTTACCACTTCTAGGGACTTCCCATTGCATACCATTTCAACATTTTCTTCTTCATTCCGTGAGAGAACCAGAATCTTACTTTTGGAGTCGTTGATGGACATTCCCTTACGCAATAGTTCTGCCTCCCATTCCACCAGAGCTTGTTGCTGCTCTGTTTTGTGTCCGCTAATAGAACAATGTCATCGGCATATAGGAGGCATTTCACCAGAACTGTCTGCATCTTCCATTTTCCTATTTCAGTCCATGCCGTTCTTCGCTTGCAGACTTTATGGATCTCGTCCATCAGAATCAAGAAAAGGAGAGGGCTAAGACTGTCCCCCTGTCTGACTCCTCTATCAAGAGGAATGATTTGGATTCTCTACCATTGATTCTGACGACTCCCTTTGCATTTCTGTGTGTTGAATGGATTGCCTGCATCAAATCTGATGGTACATTCTTTGCAGCAAGAGCATTCCATATTTCATATCTAGGCACAGAATCGAACGCAGCTTTGAGATCCAGGAAAGCCTCATAGATACTTTCATTTCTGTCCCAAACCTTTCAGAAATGTTTCTAAGCACAAAAATATGGTCTTCCCGGGCGGAAGCCCGCCTGATCCTCTTCGAGTTGATTTTCCACAATACTTCTCAATCTTCTCTCAAGGATAGAGGTGTACATTTTATAGGCTACGGACAGCAAGCTAATTGGTCTATAATTCACGCATACGGTCCGTGTGTGTACCAAGGTCTGTGTGTCGTAAATCTAGTACGAAGAGGAAAGGTCGTACGAAACTGAAATTTCATATTTAAGATCAGTTTTTGGCACGTACCAGGTAGAGAAAAACTCCACTCAGACTCTAATCCAGTTGCAATCCTTGCTTCCTCTTCAATTCCTGATAATACACGAATAAACTTTGGTATTCACGATGCCAATGGGTATTTTCTCTTCACGTATTTTTCATCTATATTATCTCACAGCTAATTTTCTTGATGTATTAACTAATACAGTTGTAAATTCCAATAAATGAAAAAATGAAGCACCTTTAATTTTATAATTAAACCCTGATCACTTATTACGATTGGTAGAAAACAGCTTAATATAAAATTTGTACGAATTTAATAAACAACTAAAGGATAAAAGAGCAAAATATTTTTTAATATAAATTTTTGGCTTTTGAAAATGAGAGCTGCAACATAGATGTATAATATACAGTTGGGAATTGAAAGGTTTTAGACAAAATATTATAATTATAATTGTAAAAGCTAATTAAGAGTGATGAAAAGTCGATAAAACTAACTGATTTTCGTTGATAATAATATAATAGATTAATTAATAAAAGGTATATTTTTATTGTAACTCAATGCAATTTGTTCTTTAACAATTTCCATCTTTAAATCTTACTCGCCGTTTAAGGCTACTTCATCACTCACTTGACAAACGGTCAAACCTTCTTCTTAACCACAAAAGGCTCATCTACATGACTATTATAACACCAATCTGGACTTACGGAGTAGAGCTTTATGGCTCTACTAAACCATCAAATTCTTCAATCCTTACAATCCAAAATCCTTCGAAAAATCCTCAAAGCTCCTTACTTTCTCACGAATAAACTTATCTTTAACTTATTAACTTCTTTTTCAGACTCACTACTAAAGAATGCTGCCAATGGGCAGTTTCTCTTCATTTTTATTACTTTTTTCAGTCAAATTCATAATTTTTTCAGTCAATTTCATGATTTCTTGTACCCATTTTATACAGTTAATTTAATGAGGTTTTGCTACCAAGAACTTAACATTTTGAATAAATCATCTTGTTGTTCATCCATTTAACGTCATTTTATGTTACTGTTTTAATCCGACGGTGCAGCGGAAGTCTTGAGTTTTGCCTATCCAGGTTTACTTAAGATCTTTTACGAGTTCCACCTTTTAAAACATTTAAGAGTCATCAGTGGTGCAGTGGCTAGCATAACATCCTTCTATCCACTAGATCGCGAGTTCAGAACTGGTAGATGGCCATTGGATACTTTTTTTATGTTTTCAACTAAATTCATAATTGTTTACATCTCTTTTAAAGGACGAAATAAACAAGGATTTTTTCTCCCTAAAAAGAAAAATAGGGCCATCTGCTGTTTTTGAATTTGCGAACTTAAGCATAGAAGGCTGTTATACTTCACTACTTCACGGGTGACCCTTGATGCATTCAAAAAGGTGTTAAGGATTAATATGCCCAAGGTCACGGGTTCAGACCCAGCAAGAGGTCTTCGTTTTTTTAAATATTATAATATGACTATATTTGAATATTTTAAATATGACTGAAAAAAGCTATATTTCATGTATTTTATCATTATTCAGCATATTTACTTGTTGTATTTCATACAGTTGCAAATTTCAATAAAAACATATTTAAAAAACAGAAACGATCGGTTAATTAGTCAAAATTAAAAGACCAGAAAAGCTACTTTACACCATGCATTTTGCATCGTTTTACGATTTTCTCGAATACGGCTCCAACGATTTTGATTTAACTCTTTACATTAATGTGAAATTGAATAGACTTTAATTTAATGTCGGGTTTATTGTATTTGACATAATATGACAGGGTTTAAGTCATATATTTTTAAAATTTCTTCCTCTAAAGTAATTTTAATTTTATTGGTTAATAATAATGGATCTTTGCATCGATAACAACCGGACAAATATAAAATTTGAACCAATTTTATAACCAAATAAAGGAGAAAACAAAACTATATTGAGGATGTATAGTCGACTGTTCAAATTATTGTAGGATGAAATGATCGGAATTCAGTCGTTCTTTTTAAATATTTTAATTTTGCCGACGTTTCGGCTCAAACTTATGAGCCATCATCAGGGCATTACTGAGCCATGTCAAACATAAACCTATATAAAAATCGACAGAATTAAAATATTAAAAATAACGGAGAATTATGGGGATTATTTCATCATACTAGAAACAAAATATTTTTCCTACAAACAAAAATAGTAATATATATGTTTAATATATCGTTGGGAGGCTAAATATATCTGAAAATTATTACCTAAGATACAATTTTGTAGGAGGCAATTCAGGGTGACGAAAAACGAATACAATTTAGTGATTATTGTGGATATTAATTTATTATTTTCTTATGATCTATCTTCTTTGACTATTTTAATGTTTCTGTTCCATGGGCTGCTTCCAATTTTATAAAGCCGGAGATTTTAGTCTCAGATTTTTTAAAAAAGTTATATTTTGAATCTAAGAAAAATGAAAAAAAAAAACAACATATTAGGCTGTTATTAAATTTTAAATTATCAATTAATGGTTAAGCAATAGTTATTTATGATATTATTTGAAGAGTATAGAATTTTTCATAATTTCTAAGATTTTTCTCAGAGAGGTCGTGCCATAAAGATAAACAAGAGTTATGACCTACAATAATCCGTTTACCTGACACAGAGAATTCAGGTACCAACTTTAAAGGATTTGCTAGGTTTGGGTCGCTAATAAAATTTTATTGCTCCAGCCGGTCAACTTAAAATTCTATTTCTGTCTTCCTAACTAAGATCCAGAATGTCTTGTAGCCAATATTTTGCTATTACCATAACATTTCGTTAAATAGTTCAAATTTTCCTCAAAAATTTCTAGATATCAGCAAGTTAAACATTTATCAATACAGAAGCATTTCAGTACTCCATTTCAAAATAAAATCTGTTATTGGCAATACCTTTTCTCAGTAACTATTAAGACTCCATATAACTGTTATTTTACAAGTTAAATCCACTTTAAATTAGTTTTTTATACTTATCTTAGCTGGAAAATTAGTTTCTGTGATATTAGCAAAATAAATATAAACTTTTTTGATTAATTTTTATTTTTTCTATAAACAAAATGTATTATTGGTATTACTTAATCTTGGCAACTATTAAAAGTTAACTATTAAGAGAAAGGCTCCGGTGCAGTACAATCCGCGCTCCATGCTGATTAGACAACATCCACCACGCGATGACATTGTTGGAGACTGGTGCGTTAGCTTTTAAATTTATTTTAACAGTCTAGATAAGTGAAATTCGTGAGTTGTCGGAACAAGATTTTTTATTTATATTTACTAATAATAAGATTGGCGATCTAGTAAAAAATCTGAATGGTTTGCACTGATATAATATTATAATGAGCATCCTTTTTGAGGAGCTGCATATATTTATAATATATATCATAACACTATTTATATGATTAATGTTTAATTACCATAAGCATCAATAAAAATATTCCTACTAATTTCCTTCAAATCGTTTGATTTTCCAAAATTTTTACCTGGGAAATTGTTTGATAACGGGATGAATTCCCATTGGCCCAAACTAACCCTACCCCCCTCTCTTCAACCCCCCCTCACTTTCCTTGGTTTTAGGTACAAAGAAGTACAGATACCTCCTTAGACTCACTCTTCTCAGGATAGTCTTCGCTCCAGAATATTCTTCTCAGGACAGCTCTACAGAGGAAGAAAGGTAAGCTTGCCATATTTAGTGTTTAATTTATGTTAGATTCTAGTATTATAGCCTTTTATTGAGTATATGTATATATACACATATATAGGGAGAATGTAGGCATACTTTACTATTTTTCGTTGATAATAGTTATCTATATTTAATTATTATATAGAAATAATTAAATATTATCGTTGTTGAACATGAATATCTTTAACTGTTGCACGGCTCCTCTAAATAATATAAGCTATTCATTCTTCTTGGCCTCTTTCCCATTTTTAAAATTCGCAATGAGGATTTCTTTGTCCTGCAATGAGTTCTGGGCGTCCATGTTTGAAGCGTACCTCAGAAGAAGCGCTAGGGAAAACTTAAGAGCAGTTATTTAATTTTCGGGTAATAGAATCAAACCCGGCTATAAGAAATTCAAGAATTTTGATTAGAGAATATAAAAACAAACTTTGCATAATTTTTGGAGTGAGGTTTTTATTTAAATCTTATTCTTAGTATTTTTAATTTTTGTTTAGAATCAATAATTAATATTTAAATTTAAATATTCTTTTAATGATATTTAATCTGAAATCCAGATAAAAGTCGATAGTAATTTATTAGATAAAATCGTTATCTACAAATCAGAAGCCCTTTCTCTCATTTTCACTATATATACATACATATACAGAGGGAGAGTATGGTAGTGGAGTGTGAACATGCTTTACTGTTTTACTTAGATAGTGGCCATCTAGTTATAAATATATCTATTTTACCAAAATAGTTAAATATTATCATTATTATAAACTTTAAAAACTTGTAGGATCATGCTTTTAGTAGTACTTTTTATGTATTTTATAGGTGATGAGGAGTCAGTTGTTTTTTTGTTTAAATATTTTAATTTTGCCGTCGTTTCGGTTCATGCTTGTGAGCCATGATCAGGGCATTACTGAGCCATGCCAAAGCATAAACTCTCAGTTTATAATAAAGCATAAACATTTATAAAAAGCATAAACTCAGTTTATGCTTGGACATGGCTCAGTATTGAATTACCGAATTTTCTATATTTCTTCTCATTTATTATTTTATAAACAATGTTTAATTTCTTAAAATAGAGTTTCTACATTAAAAAAAAAAATGTTTTCATATGATGTGAAAGTTATATTTGTCTGTTTTGCTTTAACTTAATCATTCAGTTTTAATTATAATATTTATTGAGATTATAGGATTTTTTATTAAGTAATATTTCAAATTATCTATATTAATTTTCAAAAAATAAGCTTTCGCCCTCTCCCGCTGCTGTCGTAAACTTTCTCGAGACCTCGCTATCACGATATTTTACCTCCTCTACACCTGCCTCCATCTAGCACTGCCTTTATCTACTGACTGGTACAACAAGACGTTCTGGCGTAGCTATCACCGTTCAACAATGGCGGCCACGCTATACGGTGAGAATACAGGTGGGTGTAGGTGAGGTGAGATTTGGTGAGAGTGAATTATCATACTTTCAACACATTATAATTAATATTCAATTACCGAATTTTTCTGTATTACATCATCGTTTATTAATTTTTTATTAATTATAAATAATGTTTAATTTCTTAAAATCTAGTTTATACATTTAAAAAAACACGTTTTCATGATGTGGATATTACACTTGTATTGTTTTAAAACTGTGTATTCTATACAAAAAAGATTGAAGTAAAAAAAAAAAAAAAAAAAAATTAAACTTGTTTGTTTTGATATGACTTTAACATTTAGTTTTTTTAAAGTAATATTATAGGATTTTAAAAAAATTAATATTTGATGTCACTATCCAATTTTTTTTTTTAATAAGCCTTCCCTCCTCTCCCGCTACTTTCGTCTACTCTCACAAGACCTCGCTATCATGATATTTGACATCACCTACACATACCTGTTTTCTCACCGTGTAGCGCTGCCTTGACAGAGTAAAGACACTTGATAGGTGTTGACTCCTTGAATACTCTATCAAAGAACAATATTGCGTTTATTTCAAAATTATTCGATCATTGAAAACACATTAGCTATTTTGGACCAATCTTAAGTCTTCTGCTTTCACATAATATTTTATTATTGATTTATTTATTATTTAATTTTTCTCCTGTTTTTGTGATATAATAATTTAATTATGATGTCTATATATATCGTAGGTAGAAATAATCGAGAGTCAGTCGTTTCTAATATTTAAATTTTTCCGACGTTTCGGCTCAAACTTGTGAGCCATCATCAGGGCATTACTGAGCCATGTCAAGCATAAACTCCGCAGTCTAGACTTGACATGGCTCAGTAATGCACTGATGATGGCTCACAAGTTTGAGCCGAAACGTTGGCAAAATTAAAATATTAAAAAAAAAACTGACTCCCGATTATTTCTACCAACAATAATTTCTTCAGTCGACTGTACATTCTCTCTCTCTCTCTCTCTCTCTCTCTCTCTCTCTCTATATATATATATATATAATATATATATATATATATATATATATATAAATAAAGTCAGATAAAAAATGTTTTCTGATTATTAATAAATTTTTAATTATTTCCAGATAATTCAAAATGTCGTTAGAGTATGAAAGGGCTGTGGTGGAATTGTCTGCATTTGTAGGAAGAGTTTTTTATGACCGATTTAAGTCGTTACCAGAAAGCCGACGAAGAGCTATACAAGAATTGAGGAAAATAGAAGAATATTACACTCTCAAATTATCACTAAATATACCACTGTCATTTAGTGAAGCTCTTTTGAAGATGGAAGGTGAATTGACGGTGAGTTGAAACTTTATTAATATTAATTTTTTTTCATACAAATCCTATTTTACATCGTTCGTTCCACAAAGGCGTGCTACAAGATGATAGTGACAAATTCACTATCATGATTCTACTATCAACAATTTTTTTAAGAAATAGACCGCCTTCTGTTTTTGACAGCGTTTTCGATTTAATCGGACATGCTAACTAATAACTATCGTTTTTCAAAACTTAACGTGTTTCTAGATTCAAAAGGCGTGTAATGCCAATATTTGTATGATGTAACTTTGCAATAATGTTGTTTTGTTTTTTTTAAACAATAATTGAAAATTTAATGATAATAAAATATGTTATTTTTTGACGTTATAAAATACGGTGCACACAACACACGATTTTCACTTACGTCCATTATTCACATAAAATTAAGAATTTTTAAACACTTATAGATGAAATAGATAAAATCACTTAATCAGTGAGTTTCGATTGAAACATGTGTTTTATTAAATAATCGACTATATTGATATTTACTACATTCAGTTAGTTTTGTCGGCTTTTCATCCCTCATCATCAACTTTTACTACATCAATTTTGTGTATAAGATAATTAACATATTATCTTGTTAATATTGATAATACATGGGCACGTATGTAATTTACACAAATATGTAACTTAAACAGAAATAGTAAAAATATATATATTTTTTTTAACTTTTTGAACCGAATTTCACTGTTAAAAATGTAATGTAGAGTTATGAAAAATGAATAAAACTAAGTGATTGTTTCAGATAATAATTTCTAAAGTTAAATTGTTTGGTCTGAAACACATGTTCCAATTTAATTCTCTAACTTTTTTAAATTTCAAATTGATAGTTTAAGTTAGAGATTAAAGTTAAATTAGAGGTTAAATTCTTAATTTGAGTTTAACAACTGTGATAAGTGAAGTAGCTGTTTATTAATGTAGCACTATTTATTAATCATTTTTAAAAAGATAATTTTAAATTTTAAATCGCTAATTACTTATGGACATTAAATATGTATACATAATTTATTTTATATTCAATGTCTTGATTTAATTAATCAAATTATTTTCACTTTATTCCGTTCATTCTTATATTTATCCATTCATAAATAATAATCATTTTTCATACTGATATTGTTTTTTAATTCATTACATTCAGTTACTTATATATGAAATATATAGTAAGAAAATGTATTGTGATCATGAAAATTTTGCAATTCGAGTTTAAGCCAAAAATACACAAGAGTCAAAATGAACAAGCCCTAAAAAAAGTCTGAGTTTGTGTGGTTAGTCAAGCTCAAAAATTATAAGTTGTATGGATTTAATATTTTTGAGGACCATATGCCTGGGATGTTGCAGGAACTTTTTCAACTAAATCGACAAACCAGAAGAGCCACTTTATATCATGCATTTTACACCTAACATTTAACTTTTAAATCAACAGTTCTTAAATTCATTTAATATTTATGTTCAGTGTTTATTTTTCATCCTTATGTCTTATTTTATTTAACTAAATTGTTTTTTATTCAATTCCATTCATATTTACATTTTATTCCTTCATAAATGTTGTTTATTTTTCATTCTTATGTCTTGTTTCATATTATGTTGTTTTGTTTTTTTAATCGAGTCATTTTAATTTCAAATTAATAGAACATTTAGTGCTAAGGTTCAAGAACATATCTTTGAATGTTACATAGTGGGATCTGTTAAAAATTACTCCTTTATACAAAATTACCCTTTGTTACAGTAATAGAATTTTGTATTATTTTATTTATAGTTTAATTAACTTTCGATTGAAATTAACTCATTCTACAATAACTGGCAATAATGGTAAAACATTAACAATGGCATCTAAAATTATCTAAAGCTGCATCTATGGGCAAATTTGTATCTATTTTTCACTTTGAAATAACAAACAAATAAACTGAACCAATTTTAAGCTATATTTTTTTTTAAAGTGCACTTTTTGTCAAGATGAACTTCCAATGCCAAAGCGATTAATTCTAAATCGGGGTCACCTGTAGCATATTGGCTAATGTAACAGCCTTCCATGCCCATAGTTTTATTTTATTAAATTGTTTGATTGTCTGAGGGTTCAGTAATAAATTAATATTGATTTCCAAAAGTTGCTATATCAACTTTAAATTTTTTTAAAGACATCCTAAAATTCTGTCATTTATTTATTTTTAGACCAATTTACTTGATCATGGTTTTATTAAAATCTAAAGTTGATTTTTTGCTGTGGTAATAACTTAATTTTCTAAATGATTACAATTTCCTCATGCCTTTTTAACAACTATGGTGCAGTGACTAGCATAACAGCCAAGGTCAAGGGTTCAAACCCGCAGGTGGCCACAAAATTTTTTAATAGGGGTAAAAAATCCTTAGTTATACCGTCCTTTGGATGAGACGTAAGAAGGTGGTCCTGAGCCTTTGTTATCATATACTCCTCAAAGATCCCTATCCTAATCAAACCTAGATAGGCAAAATTTAGGACTCTGTAGCACCTTCCGGTTAGCCTCTGTAGCATTAAGGATCGTTAAATAAATAAACAACAAAAAACTCTAAATTGGTGAAACAGTGCTTTTTAGACATAAATGAGACCACATTCAAATTGCGCCTGTGCGAAGCAGAGGTTTTCTTACTATACAAGTATTCTTTAAGAATGTTCTTAATTTAATTAGTAAATAATTTTCTTAAAATCTCTAAATTAATTTATTTTTTCTTGTTTTTTTTTTTTTTTTTTCAGGAAGGAAATACAGATCAAAATAAAGAATTTATTCTGAGACAGGAATATGGAAGAGTATTTCAACAATATATAAAGACTCAGTGGATAGGTGCAAGACCTCGGCTTGTTATTAGACTAGCTGAAACCATCTCTTTTTACACCGATTCAACTATTGCTGATCTTGTAAAATTGATGTTATTAAGTCCTGTCCGAAAAAAAAAAAAAAAGGAATAAGTTATTTTATATTGTTATCACTAAATTTATTTGTTGTATAATATTTTTATATATTTTTTTACTTGTGTTATAATTCATGGTTTCAAAATAAATTTTGTACTTATTTTTAATCCAGTTTTCTTATTTTATTTCTTCCTTTCAATTAGTTATAATTGTTGATTTTTACATTTATAAAAGTTTTAAGTAGTCCTAAGGTTCAGTTATAAATTATTATTTTATGAGAGAAAGAGGAGACCGGCTTTGACCCCATCTCTATTCCCTGGCTGAGAAGTGATCTCTGGTAGGGATAACTTACAAAGTGATAATTGATCAGTTATTGAGCGAGATGAAAGATTATTAAATTGCTAAAATGACTATTAAAATATAGGAGTTGTTAATAGAAGGGTTGTGTGTATTTTTTAATGCAACATTATAAAAAAATTTGTTGTCTAAGAACTTGAAAAATAATGTCAGGGGCGGATAACCCTTATCACTTAGGGTATATTTTTTAAATTTATAATGTTTCACATTATTTCATACTGCATTATATAATTGTTGGGAAGAGGGACGACTGACGCGTTTGCTCGCAGCCTCAACCCGTTCGTTATTATGAGTCGCCGAATTATTCTGTCGATATCACATTGGTAGCAACTGACCCTAAAACATTACAGCTAATGATAAATGATATGGAAAAATATTGCCAAATGTGGAATTTAGAGATCAATTTAAATAAGTCTAAAATATTAATTTTCAGAAATGGAGGAGGTAAACGTGGGCGAAATGAAAAATGGTTTTTCAATAACCAAGCAATAGAGGTAGTAAATGAATATAAATACCTGGGTATTATCCTTACACCCACACTATCCTTAAAAAAACAGCTACAGCAGACGTTATCAAAAGCAAAAATGGCATTCAACTCCATATGGAAAAATTTCCTATTTAACAACAGTATACCCTATAAATCAAAACTTGAAGTATTTAATGCCGTTTTTAAATCATTCATAGGATATGGAGCTCAGGCATGGGGAAGTAAGGAATATATAGAAACGGAAAAACTTTTATATTATTTTATTAAAAAATTATTTAGCCTCCCACAAGCCACACCGTCATACCTGCTGCACATCGAAACAAAAATAGTCCCAATGTTCGTGGAAACTTTAAAAATTCAAAACAACTACATTTTAAAAGTTAAAAATCTACCAAATAATAGACTGCCACATTTCATAAATGAGGAAGTCATCAAACAAAATATTTTCTGGATTAAAGATGTAAGAGAACTGGCCGAAAAAAATAATATTTCAATAGACATTCAACCTGAAAACAAATATAACTGGGCTCTAATCTTACAGCAATTTAGACAATCACTGACAGCTATTTATAGATCAAAATTTTTACAAAGGGCTATAGTCTCAGAGAAAATGTTTGTATATAAAAACTTAGATCATGATAATGGGACACAATATTTGTTTGATACCAAATTAAGTTTTAATGGGGCGAAATGGATATTTAAAGTTAGATGTGAATTGGTATACCTCAACTATAATAGATTTTGGTCAAATGACAATGTGATGTGTTCACTTTGTAATAGAAAAGAAGTAGAAAATACCTTTCCACATGTCCCATTTTATCTGAAATTAGAATAAGGTGATTCGGAAAGAATTATTTAAACACCGATGAAGTAATAAACTATCTTAATGGACAGAACTGGATGGCTGTGTATAAATATTGTAAAATAGCATGGCCCTACAGATATAAACTTATAAAAGAGTTTAACTATATTTAACAATTGTAATATATTTATATATGTAATTGTTTATTATTATTGTTATTGTTTTGTTGTTTTGAGCCTGATAATGATATAGTTGAATCAGTGAGTGAGATTATTTTAGTGTTATTGTGTAGTGTATCATATATGAATATAGTTACTGTTATATAAATTATAAAATTAAACAGGTCGGCTCCGGACTAGACGGTCTAAAAGACCATAGTTCTATTAATATTTTTTTACATGTTATATTTTTGTTGTAATATGCTGAAAAAAAAAATAAAAAAAACAGTTATCTATCTATCTATTCTGTCGACCAGTGTAACCTTGTTGAGGGTAAGTAAATGAAATAATAAAAGAGAGAACATGAATAAGCTTATATTAATTAAAATAAAACAAAATACTGTTTAAAATGTGCAAGGTGGTGATTCTTTCTATCCCTGATGACTTCCTTCCCCTCTCGTCTGCGATGTTCCTTCTTTCCTTGCGACAATTTTCTACTATTTTCTGTGATTTTCCTCGATTCCTTTTGATTTTCCTCGATGAAGTGTGATTTGAGAATAATAAGACACATCTGCGACCACCAACTTAATTAAACACCGCCTATACTGGCGTGTGGCTCCATTAACTCCCTCTTTCACAATCCCAGAATGCCCTCTGCCCAGCGGTCACTTAACAGCTGTTTCAAATTGAATAAAACAATTAACTGTAGCGCTTGCACATAATAAATCACAAAATAAAACAAATAAAATTACAAATGGAGAAATATAAACATAAGACTATTTCAATTCTTAACAAAAGATAATGAACCAAAAGAACGTTAAATCTATAAAACGTCATTAATCCATTCGGAAACCCAAGAGAGATGAGGATGGTTTCGCCAGTAAAAATGAGAGGAAACAGATTTATGATGTATTTATGAGGAAACAGAATGTTCTTAATTTAATTAGTACATAATTTTCTTAAAATCTCTAAATTAATTTATATTTGCTTGTTTATTTCTCAGGAAGGAAATACTGATGAAGATAAAGAATTTATTCTCAGACAGGAATATGGAAGAGTTTTTCAAGAATACATAAAGTCTCAATGGATAGGTGCAAGACTTGTTATTAGACTAGCTGAAGCACATTAAAGACAAAAATGGGACAGTCCTAAGCAGGCCAGAACATACAATGGATAGATGGGCAGAATATTTTAGTGAATTGCTGGCACACAATGGTCAGGAAGAAGAAGGGAATCTACAGACTAGAAGCACAGAAGACTGCTGGGAAGAAGATGACTTCATCGGCGAAGAGGAAGTTGCTGAGGCTATAGGTTCACTGAAGATGGGAAGAGCTGCTGGCATGGACGGCATTTCACCCGAAATGCTGAGATATTTCGGACTGAAGGGACAGGAACTGCTCCAGCACCTCCTTAACATCGTTTGGAAGAGGAAAGTGATCCCAAAGGACAGGGAGGTTTCAACAATAATCCCGTAATCCCGATCTTTAAAAAATGAGACAATTGAGAATGTCAGAACCATCGAGGCATATCACTGCTCAGTGTCCCCTATAAAGTATACTCCAAGATACTTGAAAAAAGATTGAGGAGCCTTATAGAAGACAAACTAGGGGAAGAACAATATGACTTCAGACCTAATAGGAGCACTCAGGATCTGATATTTACGATGAGACAGATTTCCGAGAAGATTATAGAAAAAAGCCGAGAGGTCTTCGCCTGTTTTGTAGATCTAAACAAGACGTTTGACAGGATCCAGAAAAGAGATGTTTCTACAGAACTGGAAGAATATGGAGTTCACATAGGACTAAGGAAAGCCATATAAAGTCTGTGCGAAGTGCAGAGAAACGTCGTAAGAACATGCAACCACACATCAGGGGAATTCCTAACAAAGCAAGGAATAAGACAAGGATGCAGCCTTAGCCCCCTCTTGTTTATCTTGGTGTTTGATACTGCCCTGAAGCGAGCAAAACAGGAAATGAGACCATACCATCTCGGATATAGGAACCTTCAGAGTGTTCAGCACACAGTCCTTGCATTCGCTGACGACATGGTGGTGTTTGGGAACAATTGTCGCAACCTCCAATTCATTCTGAAGATCCTTCAAGACAAACTCAAGACCATAAATATGGAAATAAATATATCTAAAACAAAATTTATGAGGATCGGAAAAAGGAGTGAACATGGAGACCGAATCGTCAGGCTGAACGGAATCCGTTTGGAACAGGTTGCAGACTTTAAATACCTGGGGGCCCATCTCAATGAATACGGACGGATCAGCGGAGGCATCAGAGAGAGGTTTAAAACGGCCGGAAGATGTTTTTACTCCCTTAGGAAAGGTTTTCTTGACCAGAAGGAAGTTTCAAAGGCCACTAAGAAGTTAGTCTTCAAAAACACATTCCTCTCTATTCTAACGTATGCAAGTAGGTCTTGGACCCTCACTACTAAACATAAGAGCCAAATCCAAGCTATGGAAATGCGCTATCAAAGAAAAATTGAGGGGAAAACAAGAAGGGATAGAGTGAGGAACTCAACAATAAGAGCGAACCTGGGACTGAGGCCAGCTGACGATGTAATGGAGGAGAACCAGCTTAGGTGGTTCGGACACATCTCGCGAAAGGCTGAGGATAGAATAGCCAGGGCTACCCACGAGGTTCGAGTGGAGGGGAGGAGACCTCAAGGAAGACCAAGAAAAGCCTGGGAGGAAGGAGTAAAGGAGGCCTTTAAGAAGAGAGGAATAGACTGGAAAAGGAGAAGACAGCTGGCACAGGACAGCGAACTTTGGGTCAGGCTCTCACACTGCTCTGCGGTAAAGAGGACTCGATTAAGTAAGTACAAGTATTCTTTAAGAATGTTCTTAATTTAATTAGTACATAATTTTCTTAAAATCTCTAAATTAGTTTATATTTGCTTGTTTCTTTCTCAGGAAGGAAACACTGATGAAAATAAAGAATTTATTCTCAGACAGGAATATGGAAGGATTTTTCAAGAATACATAAAGTCTCAGTGGATAGGTGCAAGACCTCGACTTGTTATTAGACTAGCTGAAACCATACCATTTTACACTGATTCAACTATTGCCGATCTTGTCAAATTGATGTTAAAAACTCCTGTCAAAGTTTAAAAACAGTAATAAGTTATTTTATATTGTTATGACTAGCATAACAGCCTTATACACCCAAGGTGCCAACAGAATTATTTAATAGGAGTAAACGTCCTTTGTTATACCGTCCTTCGGATGTGTATAACTGTAAAGCTGTAATATAGCTGTATATTATATTAAAGCGTGCTTTAAACATCGCTCTCTTAGACTTATCTGTAGTATAAATAAAACCTAGTTCACTAGTATTTTTAATGTTCTCATAAAGATCTTTCAATTCGTCCACTAAAATTTCTAATTCAAGTTCATCGCTTTCGGAATCAGAACAATTATCAGTTTTGGGCGGCATAGTAGATTACAATTAAATTTTCAATAAAATACTAAACTTATTATCAAAGAAAAATAGTCCCAATCAAAATAACCTACTGAAAATAAATTATAATTTAACAGCTGATTGATAAGGCGTAGTAATTAATCAAAGCGGCCAACATAATAATAAGAAAAGATCTTTCAATTCTTCCACTAAAATTTCTAATTTACGTTCATCGCTTTCGGAATCAGAACAATTATCAGTTATTGGTTGTTGTTATTATTATTATTGGTTAAAATGTTATCTTATACACAAAGTTGTATAAGATAATGAAAGATATCAGAAGCGGGTAAAACTAAGTGATTGTTGTAGATAATAACTTCTTAGTTAGACTGTTTAGTCTGACTCACTTTTTTTTTTCTACTCTAACTTTATTAAAACTCTGCAAATTATTACATAATGGTTTATTATTTCCAAATAACAATATTGGTGTATAACTGTTCATAAGGCTGTTGATAGGCAATTAAGTAATATGAAAAGCACTAATTCAAAGCATCATATCATAACACTACCACTGATTTCAAAACGCAATATCTGAGCTAGTTGTAAACCAAATTCAATGATTCTTTTTTCATTTGGTCCAAAATTTTTTTCGGGTAATAGCACTGGGATCTCCTGGAACCCTGATTTGCTATCCACCTGTGAACGGCAAAGTTTAGTTCTCTACTTCTCTACTTTTCTCTATCGTCAAAAATAACTGAGTTAGAATGTATTTATGTGAAAATTTTTTTTTTTTTTTCTCTTTTATATAATTATTCGCTTTTTTTTTTTTTTTTGGTTAAAAAACACTAATACATTTTTTTCTATCTTCAAATATAACTGAGTTATTGAATAAAATACTTTTAATCGTCCGCCATTTTAAAACTAACCAGCTGATATCAACGTCTAGGTGTTAGGATCATCGTTGAATGGACTAATATTTTTGTGGCGTATTTAAAAAAAAAATCGTTCCAGTAGTTTCGGAGAAATGCCGTGGACGGCGGACAAACGGATTTTTTTTTTTATTCGTTATTGGGATTCTACGTATCTTGAAACGTAAGCTCTCAAATTTTGAGCAGACGCAATTTTTTTTTTTTTTTTGGTCGATTACAAAGGTTGATTATTGAAAATAATAGGAAAAAACTTGTTAAATTGGTTTAAACAACGTAGTAAGTGAATGTCTTGTATTGGAGGCAACATATTTTTTTTTACTTTGACTTTATTCAAACCTTTCAAAATAAATAGTATCCACAGGATAAAAAACGCGAGACGCCATGTTACGCTGCCATTTTGGTCCAGCTCTTCCTCCATTTTCAATTCCTCTCCCTTCTAATCTAATATCAGATCGTATATTGATTTAGTAATCTCTAATGAGATTCATGTTTGTTTTTTTTGTTTTTATAATTGATCCACTATGTTTTAGTATCTATCTAGTTAAATATTTTTTTACTTTCACTTACCTATATATGAAGTATATACAGTAAGGAAAATATAGCGATCGTGAAAATTTTCGAATTCCTGTTTTCAGCAGAAATAAACGTTTTAGGACCCCTTGAGTACAAATAACCAAGTCCCGCGAAAAGTCTATGTGTGTGTGTGTGTGTGTGTGTGTGTGTGTGTGTGTGATTATGGGTAAGTCTAGGACGAAAACTAAAAGTCGTACGGAACTGAAATTTCATATTGAAGACAATATACTCCCGATTTATTACACCAACAAGCGGCTGACCGAAACTGCTACTTTACACTATGCATTTTGCACCTTCCAAAAATGCATTCGCTACATCCATGTAAAATTTAATAGGCATTAATATCAGGTAGGTTTCATTTCGATTGAAATATCTTGCAGGGCTCAAATACCGAAAAAAAAGAAAGAAGAAATATCTATTCTGAAGTACCTTTAATTTCTTAGATTCCAAAAAATTTACCATATCATCTTAGTAGCATTGATAAGGAACGGCTAAATATACAAGTTGAACGAATTTGATGATCAACTTAGAGAGGGAAAGGAGGGAAGTATTTTTTAGGTAAATGACGAGGCATGTTTTTTAGGTAAATACCGTTTTGGAATTAAAAAAAGACGTGCAAAGATATCGCAATAATTTTATTTTATATGAAAGCCTGTACCTTAATCTACTTTTCTACATAATTTCCATGAATTTTTAGGCACTTCACATAACGCGGCACTAGTTTTTGAATACTCTCCTCAAAAAATTCTGCCGCCTGAATTGTTAAACGACGTTGACGAAACGTGGGTGGCCTACGTCACACCAGAATCAAACAACAATCCGTGGAATGGCGACATTCATCATCACCAAAAGAGTGAAGTTTAAGCAAACAATTTCTCCTCGGAAAATCATGTGCACAGGTTTGGACAGAAAAGAGTATTGCTAGTGGATTTGTGCTCGTAATGAGACATCAATGCTACCATTTGTTCCTGCATTGAAGAACTCTGGCGTCGCGTCTTCAAGATGAAAACGAAGTCAAAACATTTGTAATGCAGTGGTTAACAAGTCAGGCGGCAGAATGTTTTGAGGAGGGTATTCAAAAACTGGTGCCGTGTTATGACAAGTGCCTCAAATTCATGGAAATTATGTAGAAAAGTAGATTAAGGTACAGGCTTTCATGTAAAAATAAAATATTGCGATATCTTTGCACGTCTTTTTTTAATTCCAAAACGGTACTTACTTAAAAAAACATGCCTCGTATTTTTTCCCTTAAAAAGTAATATCGATGTATAATATACCATTGGAAAGGTATAGACTTTAGACAAAAAATGTCATCATATTTAATATGTTATATTAAAGTTGTAGTAGGTAATGAAAAGTGACGAATTAAGTGATTAATGCTTCCTCACAGCTATACTGTTTTAATATTTTCAACGAAAGTTTTATTAATAATGCTTTTATCTTTCCCTTCCTTGTTTATGAAATATACAGCAAGGGAAAGTATTTCGATGTGAACATTTTTTTATTCCAGCTTTCAAAGGAACGGTTTTAGGGTCCTCTGAGTCCAACTAACCAAGTATCAGTCCCACCAAAAGACCAAGGTCTTCTTCTTCTTATCTTCCTCTTGAGCCATTAGAGGGGCCTCGATCCAGCGCTGCCAGTTATCCCGGTCTCCGCTGAGTCGTTTCATTTCTACAAGGGTTTTGTCCCTGTTAATCCCAATCCTCTGGACATATCCTGATAGAAAATTCTAGGTCGGCCACGTGGTCTTCTTCCTGTAGGTCTGGCTTCCAGTGTCCTTCTGGGTTCCCTTATTTCGTCCATGCGGCAGACATGACCAAACCATTTTAATTGCCTGTTTTCCATTACGTCTTTAATGGTGGTACCTCGAGTTGCTCTCTGATTCTATTGTTCCGGACACAATCTCGCCTTGTCTTTCCCGCTGCTCTACGTAAAAATTTCATTCAGCAGCAGTGATTCGGCTGATATGTTTGTCGAGCATCACCCAACTCTCGCCTCCATATGTAAGCACTGGTAGGTAAATGGCTTTATAGATGTGCATCTTAACATCTCGCCCTACTTCACGGTGTCCTATTATACTATTGTTGATCTGGTAGTACACCTGGTTCGCTTTATTGATCCTATTTCCTATCTCTTGGTCAATTCTGCCAGACCTGTCTAAATGGTTCCCAGTAGTTGAATTCATTTACCACTTCTAGGATCTTCCCATTGCATACCATTTCAACATTTTCTTCTTCATTCCGTGAGAGAACCAGAATCTTACTTTTGGAGTCGTTGATGGACATTCCCTTACGCAATAGTTCTGCCTCCCATTCCACCAGAGCTTGTTGCAGCTTTTCTTTTGTGTCCGCTAATAGAACAATGTCATCGGCATATAGGAGGCATTTCACCAGAACTGTCTGCATCTTCCATTTTCCTATTTTCAGTCCATGCCGTTCTTCGCTTGCAGACTTTATGGATCTCGTCCATCAGAATCAAGAATAGGAGAGGGCTAAGACTGTCCCCCTGTCTGACTCCTCTATCAAGATTCTACCATTGATTCTGACGACTCCCTTTGCATTTCTGTATGTTGATTGGATTGCCTGCATCAAATCTGATGGTACATTCTTTGCAGCAAGAGCATTCCATATTTCATATCTAGGCACAGAATCGAACGCAGCTTTGAGATCCAGGAAAGCCTCATAGATACTTTCATTTCTGTCCCAAACCTTTCAGAAATGTTTCTAAGCACAAAAATATGGTCTTCCCGGGCGGAAGCCCGCCTGATCCTCTTCGAGTTGATTTTCCACAATACTTCTCAATCTTCTCTCAAGGATAGAGGTGTACATTTTATAGGCTACGGACAGCAAGCTAATTGGTCTATAATTCACGCATACGGTCCGTGTGTGTACCAAGGTCTGTGTGTCGTAAATCTAGTACGAAGAGGAAAGGTCGTACGAAACTGAAATTTCATATTTAAGATCAGTTTTTGGCACGTACCAGGTAGAGAAAAACTCCACTCAGACTCTAATCCAGTTGCAATCCTTGCTTCCTCTTCAATTCCTGATAATACACGAATAAACTTTGGTATTCACGATGCCAATGGGTATTTTCTCTTCACGTATTTTTCGTCTATATTATCTCACAGCTAATTTTCTTGATGTATTAACTAATACAGTTGTAAATCCCAATAAATGAAAAAATGAAGCACCTTCAATTTTATAATTAAACCCTGATCACTTATTACGATTGGTAGAAAACAGCTTAATATAAAATTTGTACGAATTTAATAAACAACTAAAGGATAAAAGAGCAAAATATTTTTTAATATAAATTTTTGGCTTTTGAAAATGAGAGCTGCAACATAGATGTATAATATACAGTTGGGAATTGAAAGGTTTTAGACAAAATATTATAATTATAATTGTAAAAGCTAATTAAGAGTGATGAAAAGTCGATAAAACTAACTGATTTTCGTTGATAATAATATAATAGATTAATTAATAAAAGGTATATTTTTATTGTAACTTAATGCAATTTGTTCTTTAACAATTTCCATCTTTAAATCTTACTCGCCGTTTTAGCTACTTCATCACTCACTTGACAAACGGTCAAACCTTCTTCTTAACCACAAAAGGCTCATCTACATGACTATTATAAGACCAATCTGGACTTACGGAGTAGAGCTATGGGGCTCTACTAAACCATCAAATCCTTCAATCCTTAACAAAATTAAAAATCCTCAAAGCTCCTTACTTTGTCACGAATAAACTTATCCATAAAGACCTTAATGTTCCCTATGTTACTAATTTGGCCTGGACCAGGTATCAATCCTTTCATGACAAACTCCATTCACACTCTAATCCATTAGTTTCAATCCTTGCATCCTCTTCAATTCATGATAATCCACGAGGCGTCTGATAAGAAGATGGCCTCGAGACCTTCTTTTCAGACTCACTACTAAAGAGTGCTGCCAATGGGCAGTTTCTCTTCATGTTTATAACTTTTTTCATCAAATTCATAACTTTTTTTAATCAAAATTCATAATTTTTTTCAGTCAATTTCATAATTTCTTGTACCCATTTTATACAGTTAATTTAATGAGGTTTTGCTACCAAGAACTTAACATTTTGAATAAATCATCTTGTTGTTCATCCATTTAACGTCATTTTATGTTACTGTGTTAATCCGACGGTGCAGCGGAAGTCTTAAGTTTTGCCTAGTCCAGGTTTACTTAAGATATGGATCTTTTACGAGTTCCACTTTTAAATCATTTAAGAGTCATCTGTGGTGCAGTGGCTAGCATAACATCCTTCTATCCCCTAGATCGCGAGTCCAGAACTGGTAGATGGCCATTGGATACTTTTTTTATGTTTTCAACTAAATTCATAATTGTTTACATCTCTTTTAAAGGACGAAATAACCAAGGATTTTTTCTCCCTAAAAAGAAAAATAGGGCCATCTGCTGTTTTTGAATTTGCGACCTTAAGCATAGAAGGCTGTTATACTTCACTACTTCACGGGTGACCCTTGATGCATTCAAAAAGGTGTTAAGGATTAATATGCCCAAGGTCACGGGTTCAGACCCAGCAAGAGGTCTTCGTTTTTTTAAATATTATAATATGACTATATTTGAATATTTTAAATATGACTGAAAAAAGCTATATTTCATGTATTTTATCATTATTCAGCATATTTACTTGTTGTATTTCATACAGTTGCAAATTTCAATAAAAACATATTTAAAAAACAGAAACGATCGGTTAATTAGTCAAAATTAAAAGACCAGAAAAGCTACTTTACACCATGCATTTTGCATCGTTTTACGATTTTCTCGAATACGGCTCCAACGATTTTGATTTAACTCTTTACATTAATGTGAAATTGAATAGACTTTAATTTAATGTCGGGTTTATTGTATTTGACATAATATGACAGGGTTTAAGTCATATATTTTTAAAATTTCTTCCTCTAAAGTAATTTTAATTTTATTGGTTAATAATAATGGATCTTTGCATCGATAACAACCGGACAAATATAAAATTTGAACCAATTTTATAACCAAATAAAGGAGAAAACAAAATTATATTGAGGATGTATAGTCGACTGTTGAAATTGTCGTAGGATGAAATGATCGGAATTCTGTCGTTCTTTTTGAACATTTTTATTTTGCCGACGTTTCGGCTCAAACTTGTGAGCCATCCTCAGGGCATTACTGGGCCATGTCAAACATAAACCTATATAAAAGTCGACAGAATTAAAATATTCAAAATAATGGAGAATTATAGGGATTATTTCATCATACGAGAAAACAAAATATTTTTCCTACAAACAGAAATAGTAATATATATGTTTAATATATCGTTGGGAGGCTAAATATTTCTGAAAAATTATTACCTAAGATAAATGTTGTAGGAGGCATTTTAGAGTGACGAAAAACGAATAAAATTAAGTGATTATTGTGGATATTAATTTATTATTTTCTTATGATATAATCGTGTTTAACAATTTTTTTCGTTAACCATTGTTGCAAAATTTTAATGTTTCTGTTCCATGGACTGCTTCCAATTTTATAAAGCCGGAGTTTTTAGTCTCAGATTTCTTAAAAATTATATTTTGAAGAAAAATGAAAAAAACATGTTAGGCTGTTATTAAATTTTAAATTATCGTGTAATGGTTAAGTAACAGTTATTTATGATATTTTTGGAACAGTATTGACTTTTTCATAATTTCTAAGATTTTTCTCAGAGAGTTCGGCGCCATAAAGATAAACAAGAGTTATGACCTACAATAATCCGTTTACCTGACCAGAGAATTCAGGTACCAACTTTAAAGGATTTGCTAGGTTTGGGTCGCTAATAAAATTTTATTGCTCCAGCCGGTCAACTTAAAATTCTATTTCTGTCTTCCTAACTAAGATCCAGAATGTCTTGTAGCCAATATTTTGCTATTAACATAACATTTCGTTAAATAGTTCAAATTTTCCGCAAAAATTTCTAGATATCACTTCAGTACACATTAATTTCAAAATAAAATCTTTTATTGGCAATACCTTATCTCAGTAACTATTAAGACTTCATATAACTGTTATTTTACAAGTTAAATCCACTTTAAATTAGTTTTTTATACTTATCTTAGCTGGAAAAGTAGTTTCTGTGATATTAACAAAATAAACATAAACTTTATTGATTAATTTTTCTTTTTTCTATAAACAAAATGTATTATTGGTATTACTTAATCTTGGCAACTATTAAAAGTTAACTATTAAGAGAAAGGCTCCGGTGCAGTACAATCCGCGCTCCATGCTGATTAGACAACATCCACGACGCGATGACATTGTTGGAGACTGGTGCGTTAGCTTTTAAATTTATTTTAACAGTCTAGATAAGTGAAATTCGTGTTTTGTCGGATCCAGATTTTTTTTTTATTTACTAATAATAAGATTGGCGATTTAGTAAAAAATCTGAATGGTTTGCACTGATATAATATTATAATGAGAATCCTTTTTGAGGAGGCTGCATATATTTATATACACATATAAACACTATTTTATGATCAATATTTAATTACTATCAGCATCAATAAAAAATATTCCTACTGATTTCCTTCAACTCGTTGATTTTCCAAAATTTTTACCTGGGAAATTGTCTGATAGCGGGATGAATTCCCATTGGCCCAAACTAACCCTCCCCCCCTCTTCAACCCCCCCTCACTTCCCTTGGTTTTAGGTACAAAGAAGTACAGATACCTCCTTAGACTCACTCTTCTCAGGATAGTCTTCGCTCCAGAATAGTCTTCTCAGGACAGCTCTACAGAGGAAGAAAGGTAAGCTTGCCATATTTAGTGTTTAATTTATGTTAGATTCTAGTATCATAGCCTTTTATTGTGTATATGTATATATACACATATATAGGGAGAATGTGGGCATACTTTACTATTTTTCGTTGATAATAGTTATCTATATTTAATTATTATATAGAAATCATTGAATATTATAGTTGTTGAACATGAATATGTTTAACTGTTGCACGGCTCCTCCAAATAATATAAGCTATTCATTCTTCTTGGCCTCTTTCCCATTTTTAAAATTCGCAATGAGGATTTCTTTGTCCTGCAATGAGTTCTGGGCTTCCATGTTTGAAGCGTACCTCGGAAGAAGCGCTAGGGAAAACTTAAGAGCAGTTATTTAATTTTCAAGTAATAGGATCAAACCCGGCTATAAGAAATTTAAGAATTTTGATTAGAAAATGTAAAAACAAACTTTGCATAATTTTTGGAGTGAGGTTTTTATTTAAATCTTATTCTTAGTATTTTTAATTTTTTTTTTAGAATCAATAATTAATATTTAAATTTAAATATTCTTTTAATGATATTTAATCTAAAATTCAGATAAAAGTCGATAGTAATTTATTAGATAAAATTGTTATCTACAAATCAGAAGCCCTTTCTCTCATTTTCACTGTATATACATACATATACAGAGGGAGAGTATGGTAGTGGAGTGTGAACTTGCTTTACTGTTTTACTTAGATAGTGGCCATCTAGTTATAAATATATCTATTTTACCAAAATAGTTAAATATTATCATTATTATAAATTTTAAAAACTTGTAGGATCATCCTTTTAGTAGTACTTTTTATGTATTTTATAGGTGATCAGGAGACAGTTGTTTTTTTTTTAATATTTTAATTTTGCCGTCGTTTCGGTTCATGCTTTTGAGCAATCATCAGGGCATTACTGAGCCATGCCCAAGCATAAACTCTCAGTTTATAATAAAGGAT
Organism: Piezodorus guildinii; assembly: GCA_023052935.1. NCBI lineage: Eukaryota > Metazoa > Arthropoda > Insecta > Hemiptera > Pentatomidae > Piezodorus > Piezodorus guildinii. The sequence goes on from JAJSOM010000026.1 coordinate 114,807, forward strand.
AAACATTTATAAAAAGCATTAACTCAGTTTATGCTTGGACATGGCTCAGTAATGCCCTGATGATGGCTCACAAGCTTAAGCCGAAACGACGGCAAAATTAAAATATTTAAAAAAAGACTGACTCCTAATTATTCCACCTATAATAGTTTCTACAGTTGACTATACATCATTAATATAATTTTATATATTTTTCATTCCTAATCAGCCTACTTGTACCGATGTTCATAGATAAGACAGTATTATATTTATATTATTTCGGTTCGTTAATGACTTAAAAAAAAATAAAAATTTATGGTGGACTGAACAATGGACATTGTTACTTTAATGGCGAAGACCATGACGTTCCCAAAATCCTCACTTAAAGCCGCGCTACACGGTGAGAAAACAGGTTGGTGTAGGTGAGGTGAGATTTGGTGATAGTAAACCATCGTACACTCTCACAAACTTTTAATGTATTATAATAGGTATTGAATTACTGAATTTTCTATATTTCTTCTCATTTATTTTTTTTATAAACAATGTTTAATTTCTTACAATAGAGTTTCTACATTAAAAAAAAAAAAGTTTTAATATGATGTGAAAGTTATACTTGTCTGTTTTGCTTTAACTTAATCATATAGTTTTAATTATAATATTTAATGAAATTAAAGGATTTTTTATTAAGTAATATTTCAAATTATCTATATTAATTTTCAAAAAATAAGCTCTCGCCCTCTCCCGCTACTATCGTGAACTTTCTCGAGACCTCGCTATCACGATATTTTACCTCCTCTACACCTACCTCCATCTAGCACTGCCTTTATCTACTGCCTCTATCTTACAAGACGTTCTGACGTAGCTATCACCGTTCAACAATGGTGGCCACGCTACACGGTGAGAATACAGGTGGGTGTAGATGAGGTGAGATTTGGTGAGAGTGAATTATCATACTTTCAACACATTATAATTAATATTCAATTACCGAAATTTTCTGTATTACATCATCGTTTATTTATTTTTTATTAATTATAAATAATGTTTAATTTCTTAAAATCGAGTTTATACATTTAAGAAAACACGTTTTCATAATGTGTATATTACACTTGTATTGTTTTAAAACTGTGTATTCTATACAAAAAAGATTGAAGTAAAAAAAAAAGACCTCTCCCAAGACCTCGCTATCATGATATTTTACCTCACCTACACATACCTGTTTTCTCACCGTGTAGCGCTGCCTTGACAGAGTAAAGACACTTGATAGGTGTTGACTCCTTGAATACTCTATCAAAGAACAATATTGCGTTTATTTCAAAATTATTCGATCATTGAAAACACATTAGCTATTTTGGACCAATCTTAAGCCTTCTGCTTACACATAATTTTTTTATTATTGATTTATTTATTATTTAATTTTTCTTCTGTTTTTGTGATATAATAATTTAATTATGATGTTTATATATATCGTTGGTAGAAATAATCGAGAGTCAGTCGTTTCTAATATTTAAATTTTTCCCGACGTTTCGGCTCAAACTTGTGAGCCATCATCAGGGCATTACTGAGCCATGTCAAGCTAAACTCCGCAGTCTAGACTGACATGGCTCAGTAATGCCCTGATGATGGCTCACAAGTTTGAGCCGAAACGTCGGCAAAATTAAAATATTAAAAATAAAACTGACTCCCGATTATTTCTACCAACGATAATTTCTACAGTCGACTGTACATTCCTCTCTCTCTCTCTCTCTCTCTCTCTCTATATATATATATATATATATATATATATATATATATATATATATATATATATAAATATATATAAATAAAGTCAGATAAAAAATGTTTTCTGATTATTAATAAATTTTTAATTATTTCCAGATAATTCAAAATGTCGTTAGAGTATGAAAGGGCTGTGGTGGAATTGTCTGCATTTGTAGGAAAGTTTTTTATGACCGATTTAAGTCGTTACCAGAAAGCCGACGAAGAGCTATACAAGAATTGAGGAAAATAGAAGAATATTACACTCTCAAATTATCTCTAAATATACCACTGTCATTCAATGAAGCTCTTTTGAAGATGGAAGGTGAATTGACGGTGAGTTGAAACTTTATTAATATTAATTTTTTTCGTACAAATCCTATTGTACATCGTTATCTCTACAAAGGCGGGCTACAAGATGATAGTGACAAATTATTGTACGATAATTCACTATCATGATTCTACTATCAACAATTTTTTTAAGAAATAGATCGCCTTCTGGTTTTGACAGCGTTTTCGATTTCATCCGACATGCTAACTAATAACTATCGTTTTTCAAAACTTAACGTGTTTCTAGATTCGAAATGCGTGTAATGCCAATATTTGTATGATGTAACTTTGCAATAATGTGGTTTTGTTTTTTTAAACAATACTTGGAAATTTAATGATAGAAAAATATGTTATTATTTGACGTTATAAAATACGCCTTAATACATAAAATATTTCATTGACGTCCATGTTTAACATCAAATTAAGAATTTTTAAACACTTATAGATGAAATAGATAAAATCGTTGATTAAAGTGAGTTTCGATTGAAACATGTGTTTTATTAAATAATCGACTATATTTATATTTACTACATTCAGTTAGTTTTGTCGGCTTTTCATCCCTCATCATCAACTTTTACTAGATTAATATGTGTATAAGATAATTAACATATTATCTTGTTAATATTGATAATACATGGACACTATGTAACTTACACAAATATGTAACTTAAACAGAAATAGTAAAAATATATTTTTTTTTGTTGAACTTTTTCATCTTTTTGAACCAAATTTAATTTCACCGTTAAAATGTAATGTAGAGTTATGAAAAATGAATAAAACTAAGTGATTGTTTCAGATAATAATTTCTAAAGTTAAATTGTTTGGTCTGAAACACATGTTCCAATTTAATCTTTTAACTTTTTTTATTTCAATAATTGATAGTTTAAGATTAGAGAATCAAAGTTAAATAAATTCTTAATTTGATTTTAACAACTGTGAATAAGTGGAAGTAGCCTGTTTATTAATGTAGCACCATTTATTAATCATTTTAAAAAGATAATTTTTAAACTTTTAAATCGATAATTACTTATGGACATTCAATATGTATACATAATTTATTTTATATTCAATGTCTTGATTTAATTAATTAATTATTTTTACTTTATTCCGTTCATTCTTATATTTTATCCATTTCATTACATTTAGTTACTTATATATGAAATATATAGTAAGAAAAAGTATTGTGATCATGAAAATTTTGGGATTCGAGTTTAAGCCAAAAATACACACGAGTCAAAATGAACAAGCCCTACAAAAAAGTCTGAGTTTGTGTGGTTAGTCTAGCTCAAAAATTATAGGTTGTATGGATTTAATATTTTTGAGGGCCATATGCCTGGGATGTTGCAGGAACTTTTTCAACTAAATCGGCAAACCAGAAGAGCCACTTTATATCATGCATTTTACACCTAACAGTTAACTTTTAAATCAACAGTTCTTAAATTCATTTAATATTTATGTTCAGTGTTTATTTTTCATCCTTATGTGTTATTTTATTTAACTAAATTGTTTTTTATTCAATTCCATTCATATTTACATTTTATCCATTCATAAATATTGTTTATTTTTCATCCTTATTCTTGTTTCATATTATGTTTTTTTTTTTTTTTTAATCGAGTCATTTTAATTTCATATTAATAGAACATTTAGTGCTAAGGTTTAAGAACACATCTTTGAATGTTACATAGTGGGATCTGTTAAAAATTACTCCTTTATACAAAATTACCCTTTGCTAAAGTAATAGAGTTTTGTATTATTTTATTTATAGTTTAATAGTTTAATTAACTTTCGATTGAAATTAACTCATTCTACAATAATTGGCAATAATGTTAAAACATTAACAATGGCATCTAAAATCATCTAAAGCTGCATCTATGGGAAAATTTGTATCTATGTTTCACTTTGAAATAACAAATAAATAAACTGAACCAATTTTAAGTTATATTTTCTTTTAAAGTGCACTTTTTGTCAAGATGAACTAGATAGGCAAAATTTAGGACTCCCACTATAGCACCTTCCGGTTAGCCTCTGTAGCATTAAGGGTCCTTAAATAAATAAACAACAAAAAACTCTAAATTGGTGAAACAGTGTTTTTTGAAATATAAATGAGACCACATTCAAATTGCGCCTGTGCGAAGCAGAGGTTTTCTTACTATACAAGTAATCTTTAAGAATGTTATTAATTTAATTAGTAAATAATTTTCATAAAATCTCTAAATTAATTTATATTTGCTTGTTTTTTTTTCAGGAAGGAAATACTTATTTAAATAAAGAGTTTATTCTGAGACAGGAATATGGAAGAGTATTTCAAGAATACATAAAGTCTCAGTGGATAGGTGCAAGACCTCGGCTTGTTTATTAGACTAGCTGAAACCATCTCTTTTTACACCGATTCAACTATTGCGGATCTTGTGAAATTAATGTTAATAAGTCCTGTCAAAGTTAAAAAAAAAAAATAAGTTATTTTATATTGTTATGATTAAATTCATTTGTTTATATAATATTTTTTTATGTTTTTTAATTATGTTATAATGCATGATTTCAAAATAAATTCTGTACATATTTTTAATCCAGTTTTCTTATTTTATTTCTTCCTTTCAATTGGTTATAATTGTTGATTTTCACATTTATAAAAGTTTTAAGTAGTCCTAAGGTTCAGTTATAAATTGCTACATCCTGTTACCCCTGCCTCATAATTAATAAAAATAATTTAATAACAAAAGTTGGCTAAGACTAGAAACAAGTTCCCTGAATAGGAGAGTTAATATTTGTCAATTAGGTTAGAATATGGCAGGCAAAGAGCATGTTTCAAAAATGATAACCATACCTAATATAAATCAATTATTTATATTATACTAGCTGACCAGGCAAACCTTCTTTTGCCATATAAATTATATATAGGAAATTTCTAGTGTAGAAAAAAAAAAAAACTAACTTATTGTAAGTGTGTAAGGAAGTGGTATATGAGTGAAAGAGGCATTGAGCTCTGTGAACGATAAGGGAATATAAAAATAAAAAAAACACTAAACATTAATTTTTTTCAAATTTATTATAATTTATTCCTTAAAATTGTATATATATATATATATATATATATATATATATATATATATATATATATATATATATCATTAATTAATTACGACAGAATCACTAATAAACAATATCAATCTCTTAATGCTGTAGCATGAACAATATTTTCGTTAGCCCAACTTTAGCTAACACAAACAAACTGGATTGTTTACCAACTCCAGAGCATGCCATGTATCTTTGTCCGAGTGAAAAAGATGAGTTACACTGAGATAGTAAAATGATAACTGTAAAGGTTAGAACTACTCTTGATGGATAAACAATAATAATGGCCCAAAACTGTGGAGGGAGTAAGAGAAGGCTTATTTTGTGAGAGAAAGAGGAGACCGGCTTTGACCCCATCTCTATTCCCTGCTATTACCTGGCTGAAAAGTGACCTCTGGTGGGGATAACTTACAAAGTGATAATTGATCAGTTATTGAGCGAGATGAAAAATTATTAAATTACTAAAATGACTATTGAAATATAGGAGTTGTTAATAGAAGGGTTGTGTGTATTTTTTAATGCAACATTATAAAAAAATTTGAAGCAGAGGTTTTCTTACTATACAAGTATTCTTTAAGAATGTTCTTAATTTAATTAGTAAATAATTTTTTTTTTTTTTTTTTTTTTTTTTTTTTTTTTTTCTTAGCCCCTTATTTTTTTTTTTTTCTTCTAAGCTCCTGCAATGCTGGTAAGTTCTCCTTTTTCTGCAATCGTGCATTTTAAGGAGTTGCAACTCTTTAACGTAACTTCTGGATTAATAACATTATGAATAATAATTCAGGTGATGGGGCTCACCTTCTAGTTTGTTTCGGCCTTACAACTAAAACTTAAACTAATTTATTTATTTGTTGAGTTTCTGCCATCGCTGAGGTATTCCTGGGGGTTTTAGTTGATTAAATATAGGGTTATTTACAAATTTCGTTGATTCGAAAAACTTTAAATTCCTCTCATTCATAAAGATTTTAATTGTTGGCATTTTCATCTCTTCATGTAATTTCTTTGTTTTTACTCTTTGGAATACCGTCCCTTTTGCGATTCTTCTGAGAATGCCGTTTTGAAATGTCTGGACATTTTTTTCCGTTGATTTCGCCACGTGTGGAAAAAGTTGTGAGCCATACAACAGTGACGGACGAAGAATTGTTTTGTATATCATCGCTTTTAGTCGGAGAGATATACTTGGAGATGAAATCAAATGGTTAAGTCTAAACATTTTTCGCCTTACAGATTTAATTTTTTTAGAAAAGTGGACTGAAAATTTCAAGTGTCTGTCGAACGTGATTCCAAGATATACAATATTTTTAGACAGTTTAATTTGGCAATTATTGAGATTAAATCCTGAAGGAAGTTTTTTCTTACCCTTCTGGAACGAATAAACAATAGCCTTTGTTTTTTCAGGATTAATTTCTATGTTTAGCCACTTTAGCTCTAAAGATATTTTTTGACAGGCACTTTGGGCATGTTTGAGAGCCGTACTGGCATTGGAGCTGCTGCTCGTGACTGCAATATCGTCGGCAAAAGCTGATACAGTGGCTTTCTCGTACTTCCTTCCAACGATGTTAGAAGTGTAAATAGAGAACAATATAGGAGACAGCACTGCTCCTTGTGGAACACCACATGTAAGTGGTACCGAACCGGAGAGCTCTTCCGCAACTTTTACAGCTAAGTAGCGATTGCTTAAAAACGATTTAATGACCGAATACAGTTGTTCCGGACACTCTCGTTCAATCAGTTTTTGGCAGAGGATTTCGTGAGTCACAGAGTCGAAAGCTTTAGAACAGTCGAGGGCTATCATAGCAGTTGCCTTGTTCGAGTTTAAGTTCCTGGTCACCTCATTGTGCAGTTTAACCAAACAATGTTCTGTGCTCAATTGAGATTGAAACCCTGCTTGTTCAGGTGGGATTATCTCATTTTGATCGCAGAACATCCTTAGATAATTAAGGATCGTTTTCTCGAAAACTTTTCCCATATGTGGTAATAAACTAACTGGACGGTAGTGAGATGGCTCATTTCCAGATTTTGCAGGTTTCAGGAGAGGGAATAGTACTGCACTCTTCCATGCATTAGGGAAATATCTTAGCCGTAAGCAGGAATTATACAAGTTAACTAGGTGCATTAATCCTTTTCTTGGAAGTTGTTTCAGTAATACACTCTGTATACCGTCACATCCTGGTGCCTTATTACCGTGCGTCCGGCGAAGAACCGCTTTTAATTGTTTATAGGACACGAACATGAAATTGCTTTCTTTTTCTTTCTGAGGGAGTAAGTTAGCAACCCCTGTCTTATTTCTTATTTCTGTATCGAAGTATTCAGCTAGTTTTCTAGCCTGTTCTTCTGAGCTCAATAATTTATTATCTTCGTGAATTCTGATAGAAGTTGAATTTCTAGTCACTCTCTTTGTCATCGTCCATAGTTTTCGGTGATCTCCATGCGCCGCTCTTAGTTTTTCTTCCCACATAGTCGTCTTCCACGTGCTAATAAGGTTACGGATCTGTACAGTAAGAGCATTCAATACTTTCTTTGTATTTCTGTCTCTGGTGCGGTACCATCTATTTTTCCAGTTGTTTCGCAACGATATCAACCGTAGAATATGTTCTGGTGGTACACGAATTGAAGGTGGTAGAGGACAGAATTTTGGAATGGCGACGTTCGCTGAACTTAGAATTACTTGGGAAAAAGTAAATATTTGGGCATCAATATCTTCCTTTGATTGTAGAGTTTTGATTGCTTGTAACTGGTGACATATCTGGCTGCGGTATAAGTCCCAGTCAGCATTTTTATAATCGTATTTTGTAGGACTTTGTATTTGATTGCATTGTTTTCCTGTAATGTGGTATAGAACTGGCCTGTGATCAGATGTCACAAAATCAAGCGTAGTACATTCAGCGACCCTATGCGGTTGTCTTGTTAGAAAAAGGTCAATGGTTGATGTAATCGTCGAATTGGCTCTATGGATGAATGTGTGACTATTAGGATAGATCACGGAGAAGCGTGATTTGGAAATGAATTCACCTGCTTTATTATTCCTTGTATTATTCCACAATTTATGTCGGGCGTTTAGGTCTCCGATTACCCAATGGTTCGTTTTTTGGAACATTCTAACAATAGACTTTTGAACTCTTTCAAGGAACTATTTGGGCGACGGTACAGTGCGGTTATTCGTGTAGGCTGCTGAAGCTGCACCTGAACAGACACTAGGTGAATTCTCTTGCAAGTTATATTTATTGGTGAGGACAACCTCTTCCATGCAATGCCATCACGTATAGCCATGAGAACACCTCCATATGAATCTTCTGAGTTATCTTGAACCAACGAAAAACCATTGATGGAAAGGTTGTGGTGTTTCAGCCTTGTATCGGTGATGATGACTACCGCTGGTTGAGTTAGTGCAATGAGGGTTTCAACTTCTCCTATTTTATTTTCAAGTCCATCGGTGTTGAAATTCAGAACTTTTAATTGATTGATCATTTAGAGTTAACCAGAGTGATGACTGTTTGGATTAGTTGTGTGATGTTATTCATAAATCCAACCATCATGTTCGTGAGCTTCTCCATCCAAGGTGGTGCGTTTTGGTTTTCATTTGCAATCGTGTTGGCATAGGTCCTGTAGTTTGGTTGAATGTTTTCAGTAAGTTGAGGGAGTTCTTGTGCTGATGTAACGACTGGTTGAGTTCTTTTAGATTTTAGTTTCGATTCTATTTCTAATCGCTTCTCGCAAAGCCTATAGGAAGCTACATGCGGGCCTTGACAATTTTTACACCTAGGATTTTCTTGCCTTGGACACTGTGATATGTCATGAGGGCCCGAACAACGGACACAGACGAATTTTCTGCCACAGTGGTTTTTAGTGTGACCAAAACCTTGACACCTGTGACACTGTGGGATTCCTCTATCCTCTTTAAAATCAACGACAGTGAACAATACCTGGTTTATCGCTTTTATTCTTCTTATATCTTCAATTTTCGTATCAGCTGTTGTTGTTATTAGGACAGGGGGTATTTCATACTTTGAACCATCCTCTGAGGTTTTTCTAAGCCGCCTTATGTCCAGTATTCCTTTGACATCTCTGAATGCATTTTTTATATTATTTATATTCTCAATCATGTCTACATTCAATAATAGGAATTTTTTAGTTATTTTTATAGATCCTTTTGGTGCAAAGGTGTGGTAGTCGAATTTGCTATTTTTCAGAAGTAATACGATTTTTTCGTGTTCCACCTGGTTCTCAGGGTATATTCTGATGCATCAGCGCTACGTCTTAAAAATATTTTTTCCACGGAGTTTCTCTTGAATTCTTTTAATAGCTCAAGAGGTGAGAATTCATTACCGATCACAATAGGAGGCGGTTTGTAGTTTCTAATAGATGAATTACTATTTGAGAAGCTGGTACCAGGAATACTAGTATCTACTTCGGTTGGTGCGGTATTTAAGACTTCGAAACGGTTAGAAACATTTATTAGCCCTCTCGCTTCCAGCCGAGGGTCAACTCTCTTAGCTACTTTCTTTGGGTTGAAAAAACCGTTTTCGTCCGTACTCCTGCGTTTTCCGATTTCTTCATCCTCACATTGAGGACTGACTTGATGCATAGGACAGTCTTCCACCGGTCCTGCCACAGTGCCAAAAAGAGCAGACTCGGTTTCCGAATGCCAATCGCGGTTTATCACCACGCCAAAAAGATTTAATTGATTCAAATACTATTAACGAGTAAAGAGTTTAATAGCATTAAATATAAATCAACTTTTTTTCTTAAAATTTAAATTTACTTAAAATCTCTAAATTAATTTATTTTTGCTTGTTTTTTTTTTTTTTTCAGGAAGGAAATACTGATTTAAATAAAGAATTTATTCTGAGACAGGAATATGGAAGGATTTTCCAAGATTAATAAAGACTCAATGGATAGGTGCAAGACCTCGACTTGTTATTAGACTAGCTGAAACCATCTCTTTTTACACCGATTCAACTATTGCTGATCTTGTCAAATTGATGTTAATAAGTCCTGTCCAAAAAAAAAAAAAGGAATAAGTTATTTTATATTGTTATCACTAAATTCATTTGTAATATAATATTTTTTTATGTTTTTTACTTATGTTATAATGCATGGTTTCAAAATAAATTTTGTACTTATTTTTAATCCAGTTTTCTTATTTTATTTTTTCCTTTCAATTGGCTATAATTGTTGATTTTCACATTTATAAAAGTTTTAAGTAGTCCTAAGGTTCAGTTATAAATTGCTACATCCTTTTATCCCTGCCTCATAATTAATAAAAATAATTTAATAACAAAAGTTGGCTAAGACTAGAAACAAGTTCCATGAATAGGAGAGTTAATATTTGTCAATTAGGTTAGAATATGGCAGGCAAAGAGCATGTTTCAAAAATGATAATCATACCTAATATAAATCAATTATTTATATAATACTAGCTGACCAGGCGAAACTTCTTTTGCCATATAAATTATATATAGGAAATTTCTAGTGTAGAAAAAAAATAACTAACTTATTGTAAGTGTGTAAGGAAGTGGTATATGAGTGAAAGAGGCATTGAGCTCTGTGAACGATAAGGGAATATAAAAAATAACAAAACACCAAACATTAATTTTTAAAAATTTATTATAATTTATTCCTTAAAATATATATATATATATATATATATATATATATATATATATATATATATATCATTAATTAATTACGACAGAATCACTAACAAACAATATCAATCTCTTAATGCTGTAGCATAAACAATATTTTCGTTAGCCCAACTTTAGCTATCACAAACAAACTGGATGGCTTACCCACTTTAGAGCATGTCATGTGTCATGTATCATTGTCCGAGTGAAAGAGATGAGTTACACTGAGATAGTAAAATGATAATTGTAAAGATTATAACTACTCTTGATGGATAAACAATAATAATGGCCCAAAACTGTGGAGGGAGTGAGAGAAGGCTTATTTTGTGAGAGAAAGAGGAGACCGCCTTTGACCCCATCTCTATTTCCTGGCTGAGAAGTGACCTCTGGTGTGGATACCTTACAAAGTGATAATTGATCAGTTATTGAGCGAGATGAAAAATTATTAAATTACTAAAATGGTTATTGAAATATAGGAGTTGTTAATAGAAGGGTTGTGTGTATTTTTTAATGCAACATTATAAAAAAATTTGTTGTCTAAGAAATTGAAAAATAATGTTAGGGCGGATAACCCTTATCACTTAGGGTATATTTTTTAAACTTATAATGTTTCACATTATTTCATACTGCATTATATAATTGTTGGGTAGAGGGACGACTAACGCGTTTGCTCGCAGCCTCAACCCGTTCGTATTATGAGTCGCCGAATTATTCTGTCGATATCACATTGGTAGCAACTGACCCTAAAACATTACAGCTAATGATAAATGATATGGAAAAATATTGCCAATGTGGAATTTAGAGATCAATTTAAATAAGTCTAAATATTAATTTTCAGAAATGGAGGAGGTAAACGTGGGCGAAATGAAAAATGGTTTTTCAATAACCAAGCAATAGAGGTAGTAAATGAATATAAATACCTGGCAATTATCCTTACACCTACACTATCCTTAAAAAAACATCTACAGCAGACGTTATCAAAAGCAAAAATGGCAATCAACTCCATATGGAAAAATTTTCTATTTAACAACAGTATACCCTATAAATCAAAACTTGAAGTATTTAATGCCGTTTTTAAATCATTCATAGGATATGGAGCTCAGGCATGGGGAAGTAAGGAATATATAGAAACTGAAAAACTTTTATATTATTTTATTAAAAAATTATTTAGCCTCCCACAAGCCACACCGTCATACCTGCTGCACATCAAAACAAAAATAGTCCCAATGTTCATGGAAACTTTAAAAATTCAAAATAACTACATTTTAAAAGTTAAAAATCTACCAAATAATAGACTGCCACATTTCATAAATGAGGAAGTCATCAAACAAAATATTTTCTGGATTAAAGATGTAAGAGAACTGGCCGAAAAACATAATATTTCAATAGACATTCAACTTGAAAACAAATATAACTGGGCTCTAATCTTACAGCAATTTAGACAATCACTGATAGGTATTTATAGATCAAAATTATTACAAAGGGCTATAGTCTCAGAGAAAATGTTTGTATATAAAAACTTAGATCATGATAATGGGACGCAATATTTGTTTGATACCAAATTAAGTTTTAATGGGGCGAAATGGATATTTAAAGTTAGATGTGAATTGGTATACCTCAACTATAATAGATTTTGGTCAAATGACAATGTGATGTGTTCACTTTGTAATAGAAAAGAAGTAGAAAATACCTTTCCACATGTCCCATTTTATCTGAAATTAGAATAAGGTGATTCGGAAAGAATTATTTAAACACCGATGAAGTAATAAACTATCTTAATGGACAGAACTGGATGGCTGTGTATAAATATCGTAAAATAGCATGGCCCTACAGATATAAACTTATAAAAGAGTTTAACTATATTTAACAATTGTAATATATTTATATATGTAATTGTTTATTATTATTGTTATTGTTTTGTTGTTTTGAGCCTGATAATGAAATAGTTGAATCAGTGAGTGAGATTATTTTACTGTTATTGTGTAGTGTATCATATATGAATATAGTTACTGTTATATAAATTATAAAATTGAACAGGTCGGCTCCGGACTAGACGGTCTAAAAGACCATAGTTCTATTAATGTTTTTTTACATGTTATATTTTGGTTGTAACATGCTGAAAGAAAAAATAAAAAAACAGTTATCTATCTATCTATTCTGTCGACCAGTGTAACCTTGTTGAGGGTAAGTAAATGAAATAATAAAAGAGAGAACATGAATAAGCTTATATTAATTAAAATAAAACAAAATACTGTTTATAATGTGCAAGGTGGTGATTCTTTCTATCCCTGATGACTTCCTTCCCCTCTCGTCTGCGATGTTCCTTCTTTCCTTTAGCGACTCCTACTCCTTGCGACCATTTTCTACTATTTTCTGTGACATTTGATTTTCCTCGATGAAGTGCGATTTGAGAACAATAAGACACAAATGTGACAACCAACTTAATTAAACACCGTCTATACTGGCGAGTGACTCCATTAACTCCCTCTTTCACAATCCCAGAATGCCCTCTGCCCAGCGGTCACTTAACAGCTGTTTCAAATTGAATAAAACAATTGACTGTAGCGCTTGCACATAATAAATGACAAAATAAAACAAATAAAATTACAAATGGAGAAATATAAACATAAGACTATTTCAATTCTTAACAAAAGATAATAAACCAAAAGAACGTTAAATCTATTTTTTTTAATCTATAAAACGTCATTAATCCATTCGGAAACCCAAGAGAGATGAGGATGGTTTCGCCAATAAAAATGAGAGGAATCAGATCCGCTCCGAGCAAGAAATCAATCGGATTTGGTTCGTGAAAGCCAGGATCAGCCAAGCCATATTTCTTGAAGATATCTTTAATTTTCGGCGATAAGCAGCGTGTCGGTAATGTATCCGTTATAGAAGATATTAAAACGGCGGTGGTTTCCAATGGCGGTTGATTCATCCTACTCGGACATATAAACATTTGGTTTGCTGTTCTCCATCACGAATTGGAAAATTTGCAAAGCCGATGATCTGATGAGGATTTCTTATTTAGGGTAATCGTAGGCGGTTCGCACACTGGGTGGTCATGAAAGATCTCTGGGATCCACTATCTATAACTATTCGTATAGGATGTAAATAACCCTGACAATCCTTAATTCGGGCACATGCGGTTCCTAATAGGACATTTGTCACGTTATTTTCTGATGAACTAAGGACTACATCTTTTGACTTAGTTGGATCATCTTTTAGTATCTTTTGAGTTTCGACGAGATCTGAAGGACTTATTGAACTAATCTGACTATAAGGGGAAGAGCGACGGATGTGTGTTTTTCCGGTTGCGACGTGTTCCTGATTGTGACGATTTGATTGAGTAAAATGTAACAATGTGTGGTGCTTCTTTCCACAGGAACGACATCTATTTTGACTGGGGCAGCGTTTTGCGGAATGACCAGAAGATAAACAATTTAAACATCTATTAAGTCCCATGACTTTCTCATATCTTTTCGATTGGCCTAAAGTCCTGAATTGTGAACTTTGTTTTAAATTGGTCTCGGGATTTGTCATCTAATAATGTTAGGCCATATGTTAGAAGAATGAAATCTGCGGGATCCTGTAATTTTAAATTCTGAAATGAAGAGATGTTTTCTAATACCTCATTCGAAAAGGTCTGATTCTGAAGAGATTTAAAGTTAAAAATTTTCATTAGAAACGTAGTTGCATGCGTTCGCTTGTTGTCATATCGTTTTGACAGGGTTTCCCAGGCATGCAGATACTCAGCATCCGATATCGCTATAGAAGCAATGACCTGTGCGGCAGCCCCCTTTACTGCAGATTTTAAATAATGAAATTTTCCAAATAATTGTTGTTGTGGATTGGAGAAAGATAGGTGTCCTTGAACGGTCCCCAATCGGAAATATTGCCATCAAAACTAGGTATGTTTATGGGCGGTAGTCGAAGAACGGAGGTAGTGCCGGCAGAATTACAACCCTTAGAAGCATTATCTGTCTTGACAGATATTTGTTGTTCTATAACATCGTAAGATAAGGATTCGTAATAGGCTTCACGAGCCTCATTCTTCATTTTTGCATATAATGAGATGTCATAGCCTTCTATCAGTGTAGCGAGAGATCGAATGTCTCGAAATACTTGAGAAAACTTATCAAAAGTGCCATCAATTCGCGACAAGCGTGCTTTAAACATCGCTCTCTTAGACTTATCTGTAGTAGAAATAAAACCTAGTTCACTAGTATTTTTAATGTCCTCATAAAGATCTTTCAATTCGTCCACTAAAATTTCTAATTCAAGTTCATCGCTTTCGGAATCAGAACAATTATGAGTTATTGGTTATTGTTATTATTATTATTATTGGTTAAAAGCTCTTGCCCTCTCCCGCTACTGTCGTGAACTTTCTCGAGACCTCGCTATCACGATATTTTACCTCCTCTACACCTACCTCCATCTAGCACTGCCTTTATCTACTGACTGGTACTACAAGACGTTCTGACGTAGCTATCACCGTTCAACAATGGCGGCCACGCTACACGGTGAGAATACAGGTGGGTGTAGGTGAGGTGAGATTTGGTGAGAGTGAATTATCATAATTTCAACACATTATAATTAATATCCAATTACCGAATTTTTCTGTATTACATCATCGTTTATTAATTTTTTATTAATTATAAATAATGTTTAATTTCTTAAAATCGAGTTTATACATTTAAAAAAACACGTTTTCATGATGTGTATATTACACTTGTATTGTTTTAAAACAGTGTATTCTATACAAAAAAGATTGAAGTAAAAAAAAAAAATTACACTTGTTTGTTTTGTTATAAATTTAACATTTAGTTTTTTTAAAGTAATATTATAGGATTTAAAAAAAAATTAATATTTGATGTCACTATCCAATTTTTTTTAATAAGCCTTCCCTCCTCTCCTGCTACTTTCGTCTACTCTCACAAGACCTCGCTATCACGATATTTTACCTCACCTACACATACCTGTTTTCTCACCGTGTAGCGCTGCCTTGACAGAGTAAAGACACTTGATAGGTGTTGACTCCTTGAATACTCTATCAAAGAACAATATTGCGTTTATTTCAAAATTATTCGATCATTGAAAACACATTAGCTATTTTGGACCAATCTTAAGTCTTCTGCTTACACATAATTTTTTTATTATTTAATTTTTCTCCTGTTTTTGTGATATAATAATTTAATTATGATGTCTATATATATCGTAGGTAGAAATAATCGAGAGTCAGTCGTTTCTAATATTTAAATTTTTCCGACGTTTCGGTTCAAACTTGTGTACCTTCATCAGGGCATTACTGAGCCATGTCAAGCCTAAACTCCGCAGTCTAGACTTGACATGGCTCAGTAATGCACTGATGATGGCTCACAAGTTTGAGCCGAAACGTCGGCAAAATTAAAATATTAAAAAACAAACTGACTCCCGATTATTTCTACCAACAATAATTTCTACAGTCGACTGTACATTCTCTCTCTCTCTCTCTCTCTCTCTCTCTCTCTCTATATATATATATATATATATATATATATATATATATATATTATATTATATATATATATATATATATATATATATATATATATATATATTATTTATTTATATTTATTTATAAATATATATATATAAATAAAGTCAGATAAAAAATGTTTTCTGATTATTAATAAATTTTTAATTATTTCCAGATAATTCAAAATGTCGTTAGAGTATGAAAGGGCTGTGGTGGAATTGTCTGCATTTGTAGGAAGAGTTTTTTATGACCGATTTAAGTCGTTACCAGAAAGCCGACGAAGAGCTATACAAGAATTGAGGAAAATAGAAGAATATTACACTCTCAAATTATCTCTAAATATACCACTGTCATTCAATGAAGCTCTTTTGAAGATGGAAGGTGAATTGACGGTGAGTTGAAACTTTATTAATATTAATTTTTTTCGTACAAATCATATTTTACATCGTTATCTCCACAAAGGCGGGCTACAAGATGATAGTGACAAATTATTGTACGATAATTCACTATCATGATTCTACTATCAACAATTTTTTTAAGAAATAGATCGCCTTCTGGTTTTGACAGCGTTTTCGATTTAATCCGACATGCTAACTAATAACTATCGTTTTTCAAAACTTAACGTGTTTCTAGATTCAAAATGCGTGTAATGCCAATAATTGTATAATGTAACTTTGCAATTATGTGGTTTTGTTTTTTTAAACAATACTTTAAAATTTAATGATAGAAAAATATGTTATTATTTGACGTTATAAAATACGCCTTAATACATAAAATACGGTGCACACAACACACGACTTTCACTGAAGTCCATTATTCACATAAAATTATGAATTTTTAAACATTTATAGGTGAAATAGATAAAATCGTTGATTAAAGTGAGTTTCGATTGAAACATGTGTTTTATTAAATAATCTACTATATTGATATTTACTACATTCAGTTAGTTTTGTCGGCTTTTCATCCCTCATCATCAACTTTTACTACATCAATTTCGTGTATATGATAATTAACATACTATCTTGTTAATATTGATAATACATGGACAGGTATGTAATTGACACAAATATGTAACTTAAACAGAAATAGTAAAAATATATATATATTTTTTAACTTTTTCAACTTTTTGAACCGAATTTCACCGTTAAAATGTAATGAAGAGTTATGAAAAATGAATAAATCTAATTGATTGTTTCAGATAATAATTTCTAAAGTTAAATTGTTTGGTCTGAAACACATGTTCCAATTTAATCTTTTAACTTTTTTGTATTCCAAATTGATTGTTTAAGTTAGAAACTAAAGTTAAATAAATTCCTTATTTGATTTTAACAACTGTGATAAGTGAAGTAGCCTGTTTATTAATGTAGCACCATTTATTAATCATTTTTAAAAAGATAATTTTTAAAACTTTTAAATCGATAATTACTTATGGACATTAAATATGTATACATAATTTATTTTATATGCAATGTCTTAATTTAATTATTTTTACTTTATTCCGTTCATTTTTATATTTTCTCCATTCATTACATTTAGTTACTTATATATGAAATATAAAGAGTGAAAAAGTATTGTGATCATGAAAATTTTGAAATTCGAGTTTAAGCCAAAAATACTCATATAACTTTTAAATCAACAGTTCTTAAATTCATTTGATATTTATGTTCAGTGTTTATTTTTCATCCTTATGTCTTATTTTATTTAACTAAATTGTTTTTTATTCAATTCCATTCATATTTACATTTTATCCATTCATAAATATTGTTTATTTTTCATCCTTATGTCTTGTTTCATATTAAGTTGTTTTTTTTTTAATCGAGAAATTTCAATTTCATATTAATAGAACATTTAGTGCTAAGGTTCAAGAACACATCTTTAAATGTTACATAGTGGGATCTGTTAAAAATTATTCCTTTATACAAAATTACCCTTTGTTACAGTAATAGAGTTTTGTATTATTTTATTTATATTCTACACACAAGTATTTTAAATAAATGTTAATATTTCAACTAACTTTCGATCCAAATTAACTCATTCTATAATAACTAGCAATAATGGTAGAACATTAACAATGGTATCTAAAATCATCTAAAGCTGCTATCTATGGGCAGATTTTTATCTTTGTTTCACTTTGAAATAACAATCGAATGAACTGAACCAATTTTGTTATATTTTTTTTCAAAATGCACTTTTCGTCAAGATAAACTTCCAATGCCAAAGCGATTAATTCTAAATTGGGGTCACCTGTAGCAAACTGGCTAATGTAACAGCCTTCCATGCCCATAGTTTTATTTTATTAAATGGTTTAATTGTCGGAGGTTTCAGTGATAAATTGATATTGATTTCCAAAAGGTGCTATATCAACTTTCATCATCTAAAGTTGATTTTTTACTGTCGTAATAACTTATTTTTCTAGATGATTACAATTTCCTCATACCTTTTTAACAACTATGGTGCAGTGACTAGCCAAGGTCAAGGGTTCAAACCCGCAGGTGGCCACAGAATTGTTTAATAGGAGTAAAAAATCCTTAGTTATACCGTCTTTCGGATGAGACGTAAGAAGGTGGTCCTGAGCCTTTGTTATCATATACTCCTTCCGGTTAGCCTCTGTAGCATTAAGGGTCCTTAAATAAATAAACAACAAACAACTCTAAATTGGTGAAACAGTGCTTTTTAGACATAAATGAGACCACATTCAAATTGCGCCTGTGCGAAGCAGAGGTTTTCTTACTATACAAGTATTCTTTAAGAATGTTATTAATTTAATTAGTAAATAATTTTCATAAAATCTCTAAATTAATTTATATTTGCTTGTTTTTTTTTTTTTCAGGAAGGAAATACTGATTTAAATAAAGAATTCATTCTGAGACAGGAATATGGAAGGATTTTCCAAGATTATATAAAGTCTCAGTGGATAGGTGCAAGACCTCGGCTTGTTATTAGACTAGCTGAAACCATCTCTTTTTACACCGATTCAACTATTGCCGATCTTGTGAAATTAATGTTAACAAGTCCCGTCAAAAAAAAAAAAAGAAATAAGTTATTTTATATTGTTAACATTAAATTCATTTGTTGTAAAATATTTTTTTATGTTTTTTTACTTGTGTTTTGATGCATGGTTTCAAAATAAATTTTGTACTTATTTTTAATCCAGTTTTCTTTTTTATTTCTTCCTTTCAATTGGTTATAATTGTTGATTTTCACATTTATAAAAGTTTTAAGTAGTCCTAAGGTTCAGTTATAAATTGCTACATCCTTCTACCCCTGCCTCATAATTAATAAAAATAATTTAATAACAAAAGTTGGCTAAGACTAGAAACAAGTTCCCTGAATAGGAGAGTTAATATTTGTCAATTAGGTCAGAATATGGCAGGCAAAGAGCATGTTTCAAAAATGATAACCATACCTAATATAAATCAATTATTTATATTATACTAGCTGACCTGGCAAACCTTGTTTTGCAAAGTAATTTATTTATAGGAAATATCTAGTGTAGAAAAAAAAACAACTAACTAATTGTAAGTGTGTAAGGACGTGGTATATAAGTGAAAGAGGCATTGAGCGCTGTGAAGGATAAGGGAATATAAAAATAACAAAACACCAAACATTAATTTTTTAAAATTTATTATAATTTAATCCTTAAAATTATATATATATATATATATATATATATATATATATATATATATATATATATATATATATCATTAATTAATTACGACAGAATCACTAACAAACAATATAAATCTCTTAATGCTGTAGCATGAACAATATTTTTTGTTAGCCCAACTTTAGCTATCACAAACAAACTGGATGGCTTACCCACTCGAGAGCATGCCATGTATCATTGTAGGAGTGAAAAAGATGAGTTACACTGAGATAGTAAAATGATAATTGTAAAGATTATAACTACTATTGATGGAGAAACAATAATAATGGCCCAAAACTGTGGAGGGAGTGAGAGAAGGCTTATTATTATAAAAAAAATTGAAGCAGAGGTTTTCTTAGTATACTAGTATTCTTTAAGAATGTTCTTAATTTTAATTAGTAAATAATTTTCTTAAAATCTCTAAATTAATTTATATTTGCTTGTTTATTTCTCAGAAAGGAAACACTGATGAAAATCAAGAATTTATTCTCAGACAGGAATATGGAAGAGTTTTTCAAGAATACATAAAGTCTCAATGGATAGGTGCAAGACTTGTTATTAGACTAGCTGAAGCACATTAAAGACAAAAATGGGACAGTCCTAAGCAGGCCAGAACATACAATGGATAGATGGGCAGAATATTTTAGTGAATTGCTGGCACACAATGGTCAGGAAGAAGAAGGGAATCTACAGACTAGAAGCACAGAAGACTGCTGGGAAGAAGATGACTTCATCGGCGAAGAGGAAGTTGCTGAGGCTATAGGTTCACTGAAGATGGGAAGAGCTGCTGGCATGGACGGCATTTCACCCGAAATGCTGAGATATTTCGGACTGAAGGGACAGAAACTGCTCCAGCACCTCCTTAACATCGTTTGGAAGAGGAAAGTGATCCCAAAGGACAGGGAGGTTTCAACAATAATCCCGTAATCCCGATCTTCAAAAAAGGAGACAATTGAGAATGTCAGAACCATCGAGGCATATCACTGCTCAGTGTCCGCTATAAAGTACACTCCAAGATACTTGTTTAGAGGAGGTGAGGGCGAAATGACTACAGCCTGGCACTACGGGTTCAAATGGTTCTTTTATTGTTCAGACAGTTGAATAAAATGAAGAATAACAGAATATAAAAAAAGGAAAGCAATATGAGGAGCACACACTAATCCAGATAGATCAAAAACCACAGCTGGTGAGAGGTTGCAATGGATTTGCCACTGTAAAATAAAATAATCTTTCTACTATCATAAAACACAGAAAATAAAATAATAAATAAAAATGACCCTCAATTAAATATAAAGAAAACTAAAATATAAACATGTTTGAGGCAGTGACAAATCCATTTCACATAACCTCTTTGCTCCCACCAGCTGTGTGTTATAACCTCACTCCCTCACACACATCAGGCCCATCACATCACTCCCCCCCAATGACATCGGCACAGAAACGAACCTTAGGCTTTACCACCCGACCAGACCGGGTGCGATAAGGCGGTGATGTGTCCTGCTGTTCTGAGTCGAGGTCATTTGAAGGTCCGGAGTCCGCCGATGTGGGAGAAGGAGTGGGGTGATCGCACTTGCCGCTGGCCACACCAGAGGGCGATGGAGTAGGCAGATCCCTGTTGCCGCTGTCCTCTGCCGGTCCCGGGAGAAGATGCGCTACCTTCAGGCGATCCATGGAGACGGTCTTCGGTCCTGTCGGTAGCAGCAGCTTGAATGTCTTCTCCTCCCTCGAGAGAACCTGATAAGGGCCGGTGTAAGGCGGCGTCAGTGGGCGTCGGACGGTGTCATCCCTAAGGAAAACGTGGGTGCAGTCCTTGAGGTCGCGGTGAACAAAGGTGCGAGCCGTACTGCTGCGGTGCGGAGCTGGCCGGAGCATCTTCATCGCCTCCCTCAGCGTCTTCAATGTCGCCTCCGCGTCCTCCCGCCGTTCAGAGGGTTCAAAAAATTCTCCAGGGAGGCGAAGTGGTTGGCCGAAGACCATTTCCGCAGCGCTGGCACCAACATCTTCTCTCACCGCTGACCGAAGACCCAAAAGGACGGTGGGTAGCACCTTAGTCCACCCCATATTTCCCAACGTTGCCCTTAGGGATGCCTTAAGGGACCTATGCCACCGCTCCACGCACCCGTTGGACTGAGGATGGTACGCCGTAGTCCTGCTCCTCTGGATACCAAGGACGCGAGTGAGGCTAATAAAGAGGTCTGACTCAAACTGGCGCCCTTGGTCGGTAGTAATCCTTGCAGGCGTACCATAACGGGAAATCCACGTGCCCACTATTGCTTCTGCTACCTTGGTGCTTGTAATTTCCTCTAGCGGGCACGCCTCAGGCCAACGCGTGAATCGATCTATCATCGTGAGGCAATAACGCATGCCGTTGGAGGGTGGCAGAGGCCCAACGATGTCCACGTGGATATGCTCCATCCTTCCGCTGGGTGCAAAGGTACCTGGAGGAGTCACTGTGTGACGGACAACTTTCGATCGCTGGCAGAGAATGCAGCAGCGTGCCCACCTCGAGACGTCGGCGTTCATGCCTGGCCAAAAGAAACGCTGCGTGACCAACCGCCTCGAGGTCCGTATCCCGGGGTGACTGAGCCCATGCAGGCGGTGGAAGATCTCTTCTCGCATGGACTCAGGAACGTATGGTCGCGCTTGAGGCGTAGAGGTTTCGCAGAGGACAGACGAGGCTGTACCGGGAGGCTGGATCCAGCGAAGCTGAAGACGGCTGTTCTTCTGAAGCTCAGAAACCGACGGATCCTTCTGCTGCTCGGACGCAAGGCGCTCATAGTCCTCGGTACAGTCGATGTCCTCAACCCTCGAGAGCGCGTCGGCAACTGCGTTGTCTTCCCCGGGTACGTGGCGGATGTCGGTTGTGAACTGGCTGATAAAGTTCACCAACCGAATCCGCATGGGCGTCGCTGTCTCTGGCTTCTGATAGAACGCTTGTTCCAGCGGTTTGTGGTCCGTCCAGACAGCAAAATGTCTCTCCTCTAGGTAATGGCGAAAGTGCTTGATGGCGCGATGGATGGCCAATAGTTCCCTGTCGTACGTGGCGTACTTCTGTTGCGCTGGAGCGAGAGCCTTGGAGAAAAATCCAAGAGGCCGCCAAACGTCGCCATCCTTCTGCTGCAAGACTGCTCCCATAGCTGTGCTGGAGGCATCACATACCAGGACAAGCTCAGCGTTAGCCTTAGGATGTCCCAGTACCGCGGAGTTCTTGATGGCAGTCTTGCAGCGCTCGAACGCTTCTACGGCTTTGATGTTCCATTCTACTGGCCTCTTGTCATTCTTCTTTGCTCCAGCAAGGAACCTGTTGAGCGGAGCTTGCATTTCCGCCGCTCTGGGTATGCAACGGCGATAAAAGTTAAACATACCCAGAAAACGCCGCAGGTCCTTGATAGTAGCCGGCCTAGGATAGGAAACTATGGCCTCCACCTTCGCTGACTGGGCGCTGATGCCGGAGGAGTTCACCCTATGTCCCAGAAACTCGACCTCCTGACGAGCGAAGACACACTTCGTCAGGTTCACCGTGAGGCCGTGATCCTGCAGCCGCCGTAGCACTTCCTCCATATGTGCTTTGTGCTCCTCTTCATCTCTTGAGCCGATGATAATATCGTCGAGAAACCACCAGGCAAAGTCCAACCCTCGAAGCACACGGTCTAGGAACCGTTGGAAGGTTTGCGATGCATTCCAGAGACCAAAGCACATACGGAGGAACTCGAAGAGGCCGAAAGGTGTGATGACGGCGGTCTTCGGAATATCCTCTTCTGCCACCGGAATCTGGTAATATGCACGGTTAAGGTCCAAGGTTGTGAAGATCTTCTTACCGTGCATATGAACGTTGAAATCCGCCAAGTTGGGCACAGCGTATCTGTCCGGGACCGTCTTAGCGTTGAGCTGCCTGTAGTCGCCGCAGGGCCGGATACCTCCATCCTTCTTCTCGACGATGTGCAGCGGACTGGCCCAAGGACTATTCGACGGTCTGCAGATCCCTTCATCCATCATCTGCATAAACTCCTTCTTGGCGGTGTTGTATCTTCCCGGAGGCAGGCGGCGGGCTCTCGCGGTGACTGGGGCTCCCCTGGTCTCAATGTGATGGACGACATCGTGCTTCGGTTCTGTCATAAAGGACGAAGGCTGAGTCACAGAAGGGTACCGGCGCAGCAGGGCGGAGTACCATTCTCCTGCAGGTACTGAGCAGATGGTGGGCACCGGTACCTTCGCCAATTTACCTCTAGATGTCAGCCCCGTCCTCTGGTCCACTAGCTGGCACCCGGCGAGATCTACCATCATGTTGTAGTGAAAAAGTAAATCCGCGCCGATGATGGGATGGCTAACCTTGGCAACGATAAATCGCCATGACATTTTCCGCCGGAGCCCCAGATCAAGGTTCTGGACAATGGTGCCATACGTTGGAATGGGCGTCCCATTGGCAGCATACAACATGAACTCCTCGGTGGACTTCGTCCTGTTCGTCACCGGGTTGACAGATAGGGTGGCTCCAGTATCCACCAGATATCTGACCCCGGACTTTCTGTCAGAGACGAAGAGTCGACGGTTGTTAGCCATAGCGACGGGACCCGCCTTGTTCGCCGCTATGACTAGTTTAAAGCCCTAGCCGGTTTCCAGTCGCAGGGCTGACGGCATCTGGTCGCCTTATCTCTGAAGCGTTCGTGGTAAAAACAGAGACGCCGTCTACTCTTGCTTCTAGAGCCCCTGCGATTCCGACTAGGCGATCCGCTGTCTCGCCGACTTGTCCTGGCCCCCATTTGCGCTTTGAGAGCGGCTACTTCGGCAGTCAGGCGCTCGATGGCAGCACCTATGTCTCCTCCATCTCTTCTTGAAGGCCCCGGAGTTGGCTCCGGCTGATAAGCCATAATCGGATTACCTGGGGGTTGCTGAATCTCAGCTATTTTATCTGCGATGCGGGCCAACTTGGTCAGATCAGTATGATCGGTAGCAGCCAAAGCCGCCTGCATTCCCTCAGGTAGCCCCCGGAGCCACAAAGTACTAAGCATGTCCTCCGGGACCTTCTCTCCTGCCAGCTGCTGCATCTCTCGCAGAAATTGGGAAGGCCTCTGATCGCCCAATTTCTGCTCTTCCAGGAGTTTCTTCATCTTCCAGCTATCTGACTGCCCGAAGCTGGAAAGTAGCCGCTCTTTTAACCTTTCATAGGGCTCATTAACAGGCGGATTACGAGCCAGATCTGCGACTTGTCGAAGAGTCTGAAAATCAAGCTGGGCGATAATCAGCTGAAATTTGCTCTTACTATTGCTGATCTTACATGAGCTGAATACCGCCTCAGCTTGAATGAACCACAGATCTGGCTCTTCTCTATAAAAAGATGGCAATCTCGCCAGCGCATTGGGGGCCGATGCTGACTCCACCTCCACTTTCTTGTCCTCTAAGTCCAGCGTTAATAAGTCAAACGGCATTATAAAGATATTGAGGGAAAAATAAAAAAAGGAGAAAGAGAAGAAAAAAAATAGTTCAACACTCACCGTCGGGGTCACCACTTTAGAGGAGGTGAGGGCGAAATGACTACAGCCTGGCACTACGGGTTCAAATGGTTCTTTTATTGTTCAGACAGTTGAATAAAATGAAGAATAACAGAATATAAAAAAAGGAAAGCAATATGAGGAGCACACACTAATCCAGATAGATCAAAAACCACAGCTGGTGAGAGGTTGCAATGGATTTGCCACTGTAAAATAAAATAATCTTTCTACTATCATAAAACACAGAAAATAAAATAATAAATAAAAATGACCCTCAATTAAATATAAAGAAAACTAAAATATAAACATGTTTGAGGCAGTGACAAATCCATTTCACATAACCTCTTTGCTCCCACCAGCTGTGTGTTATAACCTCACTCCCTCACACACATCAGGCCCATCACACTTGAAAAAAGATTGAGGAGCCTTATAGAAGACCAACTAGGGGAAGAACAATAAGGCTTCAGACCTAATAGGAGCACTCAGGATCTGATATTTACGATGAGACAGATTTCCGAGAAGATTATAGAAAAGAGCCGAGAGGTCTTCGCCTGTTTTGTAGATCTAAACAAGGCTTTTGACAGGGTCCAGGAAAGAGATATTTCTACAGCCCTGGAAGAATATGGAGTCCACATAGGACTAAGGAAGGCCATATTAAGTTTGTACGAAGTGCAGAGAAACGTCGTAAGAACATGCAACCACACATCAAAGGGATTCCTAACAAAGCAAGGAATAAGACAAGGATGTAGCCTTAGCCCCCTCTTGTTTATCTTGGTGTTGGATACTGCCCTGAAGCGAGCAAAACAGGAAATGAGACCATACCATCTCGGATATAGGAACCTTCAGAGTGTTCAGCAAACAGTCCTTGCGTTCGCTGACGACATGGTGGTGTTTGGGAACAATTGTCACAACCTCCAGTTTAACCTGAAGATCCTTCAAGACAAACTCAAGACCATAAATATGGAAATAAATATATCTAAAACTAAATTTATGAGGATCGGAAAAAGGAGTGAACATGGAGACCGAATCGTCAGGCTGAACGGAATCCGTTTGGAACAGGTTGCAGACTTTAAGTACCTGGGGGCCCACCTCAATGAATACGGACGGATCAGCAGAGACATCGGAGAGAGGTTGAAAACGGCCGAAAGATGTTTTTACTCCCTTAGGAAAGGTTTTCTTGACAAGAAGGAAGTTTCAAAGGCCACTAAGAAGTTAGTCTTCAAAAACACATTCCTCTCTATTCTAACGTATGCAAGTAGGTCTTGGACCCTCACTACTAAACATAAGAGCCAAATCCAAGCTATGGAAATGCGCTATCTAAGAAAAATTGATGGGAAAACAAGAAGGGGTAGAGTGAGGAACTCAACAATAAGAGCGAACCTGAGACTGAGGCCAGCTGACGATATAATAGAGGAGAACCAGCTTAGGTGGTTCGGAAACATCTCACGAATGGCTGAGGATAGAATAGCCAGGGCTACCCACGAGGTTCGAGTTGAGGGGAGGACACCTCAAGGAAGACCAAGAAAAGCCTGGGAGGAAGGAGTGAAGGAGGCCTTTAAGAAGAGAGGAATAGATTGGAAAAAGAAAAGACAGCTGGCACAGGACAGCGAACTTTGGGTCAGGCTCTCACACTGCTCTGCGGTAAAGAGGATTCGATTAAGTAAGTAAGTACAAGTATTCTTTAAGAATGTTCTTAATTTAATTAGTAAATAATTTTCTTAAAATCTCTAAATTAATTTATATTTGCTTGTTTCTTTCTCAGGAAGGAAACACTGATGAAAATAAAGAATTTATTCTCAGACTTGAATATGGAAGAGTTTTTCAAGATTACATAAAGTCTCAGTGGATAGGTGCAAGACCTCGGCTTGTTATTAGACTAGCTGAAACCATACCATTTTACACCGATTCAACTATTGCTGATCTTGTCAAATTGATGTTAAAAAGTCCTGTCAAAGTTAAAAAACAGGAATAAGTTATTTTATATTGTTATGACTAAATTCATTTGTTATATAATATTTTTTTATGTTTTTTACTTTTGTTATGATGCATGGTTTCAAAATAAATTTTGTACTTATACTTAATCCAGTTTTCTTATTTTATTTCTTCCTTTCAATTGGTTATAATTGTTGATTTTCACATTTATAAAAGTTTTAAGTAGTCCTAAGGTTCAGTTATAAATTGCTACATCCCTTTACCCCTGCCTCATAATTAATAAAAATAATTTAATAACAAAAGTTGGCTAAGACTAGAAACAAGTTCCCTGAATAGGAGAGTTAATATTTGTCAATTAGGTTAGAATATGGCAGGCAAAGAGCATGTTTCAAAAATGATAACCATACCTAATATAAATCAATTATTTATATAATACTAGCTGACCAGGCAAACCTTGTTTTGCCATATAAATTATTTATAGGAAATTTCTAGTGTAGAAAAAAATAACTAACTTATTGTAAGTGTGTAAGGAAGTGGTATATAAGTGAAAGAGGCATTGAGCGCTGTGAACGATAAGGGAATATAAAAATAACAAAACACCAAACATTAATTTTTTAAAATTTATTCCTTAAAATTATATCATTAAATTAATTACGACAGAATCACTAACAAACAATATCAATCTCTTAATGCTGTAGTATGAACAATATTTTTTGTTAGCCCAACTTTAGCTAACACAAACAAACTGGATGGCTTACCCACTCAAGAGTGCCATGTATCATTGTCCGAGTGAAAAAGATGAGCTACACTGAGATAGTAAAATGATAATTGTAAAGATTATAACTACTATTGATGGATAAAGAATAATAATGGCCCAAAACTGTGGAGGGAGTGAGGGAAGGCTTATTTTGTGAGAGAAAGAGGAGACCGGCTTTGACCCCATCTCTATTCCCTGCTATTACCTGGCTGAGAAGTGACCTCTGGTGGAGATAACTTACAAAGTGATAATTGATCAGTTATTGAGCGAGATGAAAAATTATTAAATTACTAAAATGACTATTGAAATATAGGAGTTGGTAATAGAAGGGTTGTGTGTATTTTTTAATGCAACATTATAAAAAAAATTTGTTGTCTAAGAACTTGAAAAATAATGTTAGGGGTTTATAACCCTTATCACTTAGGGTAAATAAATCACTTGTTGAGGGTAAGTAAATGAAACAATTGACTGTAGCGCTTGCACATAATAAATCACAAAATAAAACAAATAAAATTACAAATGGAGAAATATAAACATAAGACTATTTCAATTCTTAACATGCCGCCCACCAAATTTTATGAAATAAAATTTAAATTTAAGACTTCCTCCTTAAACGACTATACCCTATCCTAGAATCACATCTCATAATTCCAGACCACCAGTTCGGATTCCGAACTTCCCACTCCACCATCCAGCAATGCCACCGTGTGGTGGATGTTGTCTCTTCTGCATTGGAGCGCGGATTGTACTGCACTGGAGCCTTTCTCGACGTTGAACAGGCCTTTGACCGAGTCTGGCACCCGGGACTGTTGTACAAACTCCGTAAATTCCTTCCTCCTACATACTTCCTAATCATCCAGTCCTACCTCTCTGAAAGATCCTTAAAAATAAACCACAATAGTTCCTATTCATCTCTCTTCACCCAGTCTGCTGGGGTTCCTCAAGGCAGTATACTAGGACCTATTCTTTACACAGTATATACAGCTGATATCCCAACCATCCCAGCACATTCCTTTCTACCTATGCCGATGACACTTGCGTTTTATCGGTTAAGAACGATCCTACAATAGCCTCTCAAACTCTCCAATCCCACATCAGAGACCTTGAGGTATGGTGTCAGAATTGGAGAATTAAAATCAATTCCAATAAATCCCAACAAATTACCTTTACCCTTCGTCGAAAACCTATGACATCCTGCCCTACAGTGTCCTTTAATGATATTCCTCTTGTTCCGGTTGAACAGATCCGATATTTAGGACTCCTGCTTGACAAACGACTTACATGGAATTCGCATACAAGACTGAAGAGACAAGAAACTGCACGAAGATTTCGGCTACTCCAACACTTACTAGACAGACGCTCTAACCTTTCACTTAACTACAAAAGACTCATTTACATGACCATCATAAGACCTATCTGGACCTACGGAGTAGAGCTTTGGGGCTCTACTAAACCATCAAACTCTTCCCGTATCCAATCCTTACAATCCAAAATCCTTCGCAAAATCCTTAACGCTCCTTACTTTGTCACGAATAAAATCATCCACAATGATCTTAATGTTCTATATGTTGCTGATTTGGCCCGTACCAGGTATCACACCTTCCATGAAAAACTTCATTCCCACTCAAATCCATTAGTTTCAATCCTTGCTTCTCTTCCATTCCTGATAATCCTCCGAGGCGTATGAAAAGAAGATGGCCTCGAGACCTTCTTGTTTGACTCACTACCAAACAGTGCTGCCAATGGGCAGTTTCACTTCACGTTCATTCCATGTGTTATAACATTACAGCATATTTACTTGATTTATTTTTTGTACAGTTGTAAATTTCAAAAAAAAAAAAAAAATATATTAAAAAAAAATTTAAGACTGTGAGTAATCAAGAGTTGGAACTAAGCGATGAATCTAGTAATAAATGAAGAACTGTGAAGATGAGCTTGTTCATTTGATTTTTCTCTCTTCTGAGATGGCCCAATGAGGCGAAGAATGATTCTGTAGACTTCTCTGAGACTACTTCCAAATAGAGCGATCTTGTTCCAGTGCACAATGAAAAGATCAACACTTAACCTGTTTGGTTCCTATAACAGCGAACTATTTACCAACCTGCCGCCCACCTTGGCAACTATAGGCATCGCTCTCCAATAGCTACAAGATTATTTAACATTATATGCGGTTACCTCTTTTTCTGACCGATATTTCCTCTGTGGCAATTGATGATTGTATGATAAAATGAAATGTAATTTGGAGATATTTCCGAATTCTTTCCTAGGGATTGAATGAACTGAGGCGTTTTTGCGAATATGCGACGTTAAATTATGGTTTCTACAATTTGCGTTAGGGGATTTATCTGCAATGGTAGTTGACCGTTCCCTGTCTTGCTAAGTTTTGAGGGTGAATTATGTAAGCAATTATGATAGTCAAAGTTAGGCTTGGCCTTTGTGAATAAAGAGAGAGTTGTTGTTGAGGTGTCACTGATGGGACCAGTAATCACCAGGCCAAAAACTGTCATTAATCCATTAGGAAACCCAAGAGAGGTGAGGATGGTTTCGCCAGTAAAAATGAGAGGAAACAGATCCGCTCCCTGCAAGAAATCAATCGGATTTGGTTCGTGAAAGCCAGGATCAGCCAAGTCATATTTCTTGAAGATATCTTTAATTTTCGGCGATAAGCAGCGTGTCGGTAATGTATCCGTTATAGAAGATATTAAAACGGCGGTGGTTTCCAATAGCGGTTGATTCAGCCCACTCGGACATATAAAACATTTGGTTTGCTGTTCTCCATCACGAATTGGGGAATTTGCAAAGCTGATGATCTTATGAGGATTTCTTATTAAGGGTAATCCAAGGCGGTTTGCACACTGGGTGGTTATGAAAGATCTCTGGGATCCACTATCTATAACTATTCCTATAGGATGTAAGTAACCCTGACAATACTTAATTCGGGCACATGTGGTTCCTAATAGGACATTTGTCACGTAATTTTCTGATAAACTAAGGATTACATCTTTTGACTTAGTTGGATCATCTTTTAGTATCTTTTGAGTTTCGACGAGATCTGAAGGACTTATTGAACTAATCTGACTATGAGGGGAAGAACGACGGATGTATGTTTTTTCCAGTAGCGACCTGTTCCTGATTGTGACGATTTGATTGAGTAAAGTGTAACAATGTGTGGTGCTTCTTTCCACAGGAACGACATCTATTTTGACTGGGGCAGCGATTTGCGGTATGACCAGAAGATAAACAATTTAAACATCTATTAAGTCCCATGACTTTCTCATATCCTTTCGGTTGCCTTAAAGTCCTGAATTGTGAACATTCATATATGCGATGGTTTTCGTGGCAATGAAAACATTCAACGGTAGAATGATCAGAGCTAGTTGAGACAAAGACACGTCTTGATTCATGAGAGTATTTAGGTTTAGGGTTTGGGGCTACTGTATCTATTGAGCGATTAGTGGTTAGACTTTTGGTCTGTAGTTTGATGCAAAGTTCTTGTATGAAGTCCTGAAAATTAAGAAGAGTGGGTACTGTGGTAGAAGAAGAATACATTGTTTCAAATTGGTCTCGGGATTGGTCATCTAATAATGTTAGGCCATATATCAGAAGAATAAAACCTGCGGGATCCTGTAATTTTAAATTCTGAAATGAAGAGATGTTTTCTAACACCTCATTCGAAAAGGTCTCCAGGGATGTCACATTTTGATTCTGAAGAGATGTTAAAAGTTAAAGTTAAAAATTTTCATTAGAAAGGTAGTTGCCTGCGTTCGCTTGTTGGCATATCGTTTTGACAGGGTTTTCCAGGCATGCAGATACTCAGCATCCTATATCTTTATAGACGCAATGACCTGTGTGGCAGCCCCCTTTACTGCAAATTTTAAATAATGAAATTTTCCAAATAATTGTTGGTAATTGTGGGCGGTAGTCGAAGAACCGAGGTGGAGCCGGCAGAATTACAACCCATGGAAGGATTATCTGTCTTGACAGATATTTGTTGTTCTATAACATCGTAAGATAAGGATTCGTAATAGGCTTCACGAGCCTCATTCTTCATTTTTGCATATAATGAGATGTCATAGCCTTCTATCAGTGTAGCGAGAGATCGAATGTCTCGAAATACTTGAGAAAAATTATCAAAAGTGTTATCAATTCGCGACAAGCGTGCTTTAAACATCGCTCTCTTAGACTTATCTGTAGTAGAAATAAAACCTAGTTCACTAGTATTTTTAATGTCCTCATAAAGATCTTTCAATTCGTCCACTAAAATTTCTAATTCAAGTTCATCGCTTTCGGAATCAGAACAATTATCAGTTATTGGTTATTGTTATTATTATTATTGGTTAAAATGTTATCTTATACACAAAGTTGTATAAGATAATGGAGAGATATCAGAAGCGGATAGAACTAAGTGATTGTTGTAGATAATAACTTCTAAGTTAGACTGTTTAGTCTGACTCACGTTTTTTTTTCTACTCTAACTTTATTAAAACGCTGCAAATTATTACATAATGGTTTATTATTTCCAAATAACAATATTGGTGTATAACTGTTCATAAGGCTGTTGATAGGCAATTAAGTAATATGAAAAGCACTAATTCAAAGCATCATATCATAACACTACCACTGATTTCAAAACGCAATATCTGAGCTAGTTGTAAACCAAATTCAATGATTCTTTTTTCATTTGGTCAAATATAACTGAGTTATTGAATAAAATACTTTTAATCGTCCGCCATTTTAAAACTAACCAGCTGATATCAACGTCTAGGTGTTAGGATCATCGTTGAATGGACTAATATCTTTGTGGCGTATTTAAAAAAAAAATCGGTCCAGTAGTTTCGGAGAAATGCCGCGGACGGCGGACAAACGGATTTTTTTTTTATTCGTTATTGGGATTCTAGGTATCTTGAAACGTAAGCTCTCAAATTTTGAGCAGACGCAATTTTTTTTTTTTTTTTTTTGGTCGATTACAAAGGTTGATTATTGAAAATAATAAACCAAAAGTTGTTAAATTGGTTTAAACAACGTAGGTAAGAGAATGTCTTGTATTGGAGGCAACATATTTTTTTTTACTTTGACTTTATTCAAACCTTTCAAAATAAATAGTATCCACAGGATAAAAAACGCGAGACGCCATATTACGCCGCCATTTTGGTCCAGCTCTTCCTCCATTTTCAATTCCTCTCCCTTCTAATCTAATATCAGATCGTATATTGATTTAGTAATCTCTAATGAGATTCATGTTTGTTTTTTTTTGTTTTTTATAATTGATCCACTATGTTTTAGTACCTATCTAGTTAAATATTTTTTTACTTTCACTTACCTATATATGTAGTATATACAGTAAGGAAAATATAGCGATCGTGAAAATTATCGAATTACAGTTTTCAGCAGAAATAAACGTTTTAGGACCCCTTGAGTACAAATAACCAAGTCCCGCGAAAAGTTCTATGTGTGTGTGTGTGTGTGTGTGTGTGTGTGTGTGTGTGTGTTTGTGTGTATGTATGTGGTAAGTCTAGGACGAAAACTAAAAGTCGTACGGAACTGAAATTTCATATTGAAGACAATATACTCCCGATTTATTACACCAACAAGCGGCTGACCGAAACTGCTACTTTACACTATGCATTTTGCACCTTCCAAAAATGCATTCGCTACATCCATGTAAAATTTAATAGGCATTAATATCAGGTAGGTTTCATTTCGATTGAAATATCTTGCAGGGCTCAAATACCGAAAAAAAAGAAAGAAGAAATATCTATTCTGAAGTACCTTTAATTTCTTAGATTCCAAAAAATTAACCATATCATCTTAGTAGCATTGATAAGGAACGGCTAAATATACAAGTTGAACGAATTTGATGATCAACTTAGAGAGGGAAAGGAGGGAAAGTATTTTTTAGGTAAATGACGTGGCATGTTTTTTAGGTAAGTACCGTTTTGGAATTAAAAAAAGACGTGAAAAGATATCGCAATAATTTTATTTTTACATGAAAGCCTCTACCTTAATCTACTTTTCTACATAATTTCAATAAATTTTTAGGCACTTCACTTAACGCGGCACCAGCTTTTGAATACCCTCCTCAAAAAGTTCTGCCGCCTGAATTGTTAAACGACGTTGACGAAACGTGGGTGGCCTACGTCACACCAGAATCAAAACAACAATCCGTGGAATGGCGACATTCATCATCACCCAAAAGAGTGAAGTTTAAGCAAACAATTTCTCCTCGGAAAATCATGTGCGCAGGTTTTTGGGACAGAAAAGGAGTATTGCTAGTGGATTTTCTGCCTCATAATGGGACAATCAATGCTACCATTTGTTCCTGCATTTGAAGAAACTCCTGTGTGGTCGGCGTCTTCAAAATGAAAACGAAGTCAAAACATTTGTAATGCAGTGATTAACAAGTCAGGCGGCAGAATGTTTTGAGGAGGGTATTCAAAAACTGGTGCCGCGTTATGACAAGTGCCTCAAAATTCATGGAAATTATGTAGAAAAGTAGATTAAGGTACAGGCTTTCATGTAAAAATAAAATTATTGCGATATCTTTGCACGTCTTTTTTTTATTCCAAAACGGTACTTACTTAAAAAAACATGCCTCGTATTTTTTCCCTTAAAAAGTAATATCGATGTATAATATACCATTGGAAAGGTATAGACTTTAGAAAAAAATGTCATCATATTTAATATGTTATATTAAAGTTGTAGTAGGTAATAAAAAGTGACGAATTAAGTGATTAATGCTTCCTCACAGCTATACTGTTTTAATATTTTCAACGAAAGTTTTATTAATAATGCTTTTATCTTTCCCTTCCTTGTTTATGAAATATACAGCAAGGGAAAGTATTGCGATTGTGAACATTTTTTTATTCCAGCTTTCAAAGGAACGGTTTTAGGGTCCTCTGAGTCCAACTAACCAAGTATCAGTCCCACCAAAAGACCAAGGTCTTCTTCTTCTTTATCTTCCTCTTGGAGCCATTAGAGGGGCCTCGATCCAGCGCTGCAGTTATCCCGGTCTACGCTGAGTCGTTTCATTTCTACAGGGGTTTTGTCCCTGTTAATCCCAATCCTCTGGACCATATCCTGATAAAAAATTCTAGGTCGGCCACGTGGTCTTCTTCCTGTAGGTCTGGCTTCCAGTGTCCTTCTGGGTTCCCTCATTTCGTCCATGCGGCAGACATGACCAAACCATTTTAATTGTCAGTTTTCCATTATCGTCTTTAATGGTGGTACCTCGAGTTGCTCTCTGATTCTATTGTTCCGGACACAATCTCGCCTTGTCTTTCCCGCTGCTCTACGTAAAAATTTCATTTCAGCAGCAGTGATTCGGCTGATATGTTTGTCGAGCATCCCCCAACTCTCGCCTCCATATGTAAGCACTGGTAGGTAAATGGCTTTATAGATGTGCATCTTAACATCTCGCCCTACTTCACGGTGTCCTATTATACTATTGTTGATCTGGTAGTACACCTGGTTCGCTTTAATGATCCTATTTCCTATCTATTGGTCAATTCTGCCAGACCTATCTATAATGGTTCCCAGATAGTTGAATTCATTTACCACTTCTAGGGACTTCCCATTGCATACCATTTCAACATTTTCTTCTTCATTCCGTGAGAGAACCAGAATCTTACTTTTGGAGTCGTTGATGGACATTCCCTTACGCAATAGTTCTGCCTCCCATTCCACCAGAGGTTGTTGCAGCTTTTCTTTTGTGTCCGCTAATAGAACAATGTCATCGGCATATAGGAGGCATTTCACCAGAACTGTCTTCATCTTCCATTTTCCTATTTTAGTCCATGCCGTTCTTCGCTTGCAGACTTTATGGATCTCGTCCATCAGAATCAAGAATAGGAGAGGGCTAAGACTGTCCCCCTGTCTGACTCCTCTATCAAGATTCTACCATTGATTCTGACGACTCCCTTTGCATTTCTGTATGTTTATTGGATTGCCTGCATCAAATCTGATGGTACATTCTTTGCAGCAAGAGCATTCCATATTTCATATCTAGGCACAGAATCGAACGCAGCTTTGAGATCCAGGAAAGCCTCATAGATACTTTCATTTCTGTCCCAAACCTTTCAGAAATGTTTCTAAGCACAAAAATATGGTCTTCCCGGGCGGAAGCCCGCCTGATCCTCTTCGAGTTGATTTTCCACAATACTTCTCAATCTTCTCTCAAGGATAGAGGTGTACATTTTATAGGCTACGGACAGCAAGCTAATTGGTCTATAATTCACGCATACGGTCCGTGTGTGTACCAAGGTCTGTGTGTCGTAAATCTAGTACGAAGAGGAAAGGTCGTACGAAACTGAAATTTCATATTTAAGATCAGTTTTTTTCACGTACCAGGTAGAGAAAAACTCCACTCAGACTCTAATCCAGTTGCAATCCTTGCTTCCTCTTCAATTCCTGATAATACACGAATAAACTTTGGTATTCACGATGCCAATGGGTATTTTCTCTTCACGTATTTTT